>JAHZTW010000001.1:344092710-344120089 GCA_020283515.1 Alliaria petiolata
TTGTATCTCCTTTTGTTTCAGTAGAAACTGATCTTGATAAACCTCTTGTGGTTTCAAAGGAACAAGAGTAATGCTTCTGCCTTTGTATCCAAACGTATGCTTGCTGCAAAAATCATCATGTTGCACTCTGCAATTGAATCTCCAAGGCCTCCCCAACAGTATATGACCAGTTTGCATTGGTACTATATCGCACAGTACCTCGCCTTCATATTCTCCTATGCAAAACGAAATTTGGGCCTGCCTTGTATCCTTTACTTCACCATAAACATTCAACCCTTGCAGTTTGTGTGGTTTAGGATGCTTCTCAGGTTGTAAACTCAATTTCTCCTCCAAAATAGTGCTTGCCACGCTTGCACAGCTCTCTCCATCAATGATCAGACTACACTCCTTATTCTGATCATTGCATCTAGTAAGAAACAGATTCTCAAACTGCACACTTTCTTCTTCTTGTACGCTCAATGATCTCTTTTCAACCAACAAATCTTCTTTGGCATCAAACTCCACACAATCTGATAGCTTAGAATCAGAAACTACTTCCTTTTCCTCAGTGTTGTTCTCAGCTTTATCCTCAAGCACCATGGGAACTTCATTTGCAATTTGCTTCCCGCCATGACACATAAAGGATTCACTAGCACAATAATCTGAAGTAGAAGTTTTACCTTTGGTTTCTTGGATGATGGGTAATGGTTCGTCAGCTTTTGATTTTGGAATAGTCTGCTCCTCCTTAGAACAAGTCTGCTTCATGGCAAATTACCTTGATTCCCAAGCCTGCTGTGTATTTTCAGAAGTCTGCTGCATATTTTCAGAAGTCTACTCTTGACTTGATGTATCATCTCCTAAGGATGGGAGTGTGGTTGTGCTCTTTCCATAGTTATTCCAAACAATCATTATTGCCTTTTGCCACCGCTCTTCCATATCATCGAGAAGATTTTCTCTACTCAACCGCTCCTGATCCAGTCTAGCTTGCCTAGAACTTCTTTGATCATCATGGTTGTAGTAGTCACGAGCTGCATAATCTCTGGCTGGTTTAGGTCGTTCTCTACTTCTCCCTTTTGACCTCTCTAGTGGTCTCCTTGGTTGCGCCTCCCTCTGCACATAACCACTCTTGTTAAAAACCGATTTGTTTTCATTTACTAAAGGTTGGCGTCTCTCTCTCATCAAGGATGAATAAAGAACTTCTTGTTGTGGATTCTGCTCCTGGTTATTTCTCCTTAGTAGTCCAAACATCTTGTTCCTGCAATTACTTAACAAATAAGTTAAAAATAAAAGCTCTCACAAGGTGTTTCCCTCAAAGTGTTTATCTCTCAAGCAAATGATTCTCCAGTGAATTCTCCAAGTTCCAATGGAACTAACAATCAATCTCAATGTGATTTTCTACTAAGAATCAGATGGCAAATCAAGAGAAGAAAAGGATAGACAGATTGCAAGATTTTCTTTTGGAAACTGATTGACCAAGCCCTCCTTTTTTTCAGATCTTTCTTTTCTCTTTTTTTTTTTGAATCGATTTTCTTTTGATTTTCGTTTTTTTTTTTGATCTATGATTTAGGATGGCTCTGCTTCCTTTACAACAGATAGAAAGAAAAGAAGATGAAAAGTTGAGAGAAAAAATGAATCGATGAGAAGATGAAGAGATGAGAAGATGAACAGATAGATTGAATTACCGAACTTGGAATGGTGCTCTGATACCACTTGATACGATCCTGGTCAGCCTCGACAAGAATCCTTCCAAGACCTTTCACTCCAAGGGTTAATGTGATAATCCTAAGCTTCGGGTGGCTCGTGTAGACCCAACAAAAGGTATATTAAACCTTATGCCTGATGCTATCTTAAACGATCCAAAGGAAGATAGGCGGTGGAACCTCCAAATGAAGATTGTGTAGAACCAATAGCAAGTATATTAAACTCACCACCTGATCTATTTCAACACAAGCCAACACCTTTTGGTTGATAGAATGGTCACACAAGAGACTGCAGAATGACTCTTGATATACCGGGTCGATTGAATGGATATGACACACCAGACAATCTCTTAATCCCTTGGATATGACGCACCAAGACGGACTAAGCTTTGATAACTTAGATAACTAAGAAATCAAAATGTTCACAAAGGAACAAAGAGAATCACTCTCGAAGAAAAAGAAGATAAAAGTTAGTTGTTATTTCTCAAAAGGATTACAAGAGTATTTATAGGAAATACTTTGTAGAAAACTAGACTAAATTTGTTATTAACAATGTAACATTAACTAAGGAAAGACCAAAGACCAAAGTAAATGAGTTGAATGACTCTTGGGTTCAGCGCATGACCCTTGAGATCATTTAGCTTCCTATTTCTGGTCTCCTGGTCGAAATAGACTCTTCAACTACATTTCCTTCCTTTCGCAGAATCTTGACTATATAGATGACGAATGTAGCTTGACTATGTAGTTCAATTATATAGCTGACGAATGTAGCTCGACTATATAGCTTGACTATATAGTTGACGAATGTAGCTCGACTATATAGCTTCTGAATGGGTTTAGAACACGTAAACCAATTTGCCTTATCAAAACCTTTCCTGAAAAACCCATTGGGATAAAAGCAAGGTTAAGGGAAAAGAGTACAAATGGTCACAGCCCATTTGTAAGCTTTGGCTTCACGTTCAGTAACTTGTTTTAGCTTGGCGTCATGTCCATTTTCCTTCGTGCTATCCATGATTGCATTGGCATCACGTGGTTCAAGCTCAGTTTCCTTAGGTTCGAGCATAGCTTCCTCAGGTTCAGGCTTAGCTCCCATTTGATCATCTTTGTTGCTTCTCGTGATCGTATCACTTGGTCATGATCAGCCATAACCTCTTGCACAACTTCTTAAAATGCTTGTTCCCTTTCTCTTCTTAACCGAGTACTTCCAAGGAGATGAATATTGTCTAGAGGTTCAAGTAGGTTGTTGTCTCCTCTAGACCTTAAATTCATGTACCTGAAAATACCAGAAAACAAGAAGAAAGATTAGTAACCAAAATAAAAGAAATACTTAGTCTTTACTAAGTTTAAAATCCTAATGCTTTCACAAACCCAATTTGGCAACGACGCCAATTGATAACTAGGTTTTTGCCTAGTTTTTCAATGCCTTAAAGCATCATTTATCATTGTAATACTTGAGGTTATCAATCCAAATGGGTGGAAGAGACACTAAGAATCCAAGAACATAACAAAGCTAAGCAATATTCGGATTTAGATGAGATACTTTAAAATAAAAACTACTAATTGATTTCTAGAACTATCAAGAACTAGATTATGAAATAAAAACTCTAAAAACAGATTATCAAGCTAAAAATATGGCTTGAAATTTATCAAATACTAAAAAAATCAGATCTAAGGTTGAGGTTCACGTTTTAGGGAGGTTCAAGGTTCAATCTTGGGTTTTCAAACATTAGCTCTACACATTTATGATGAGCTATCCTTAAATCTTAAAATCAAAGCTAGATTGATCCACTCCAGTGGCAAGAATCCTTTCATCAACCTTCCCTCCTAACCCAATCCCTTGGTGAATGGATGATTGATGAACAAAAAGATCGGATCTTAAAATGACTTAGCAAGCTCCCTTCCCATACACTCCCGTGCGAAAGGATAAGCAAGCTTTTTGGTTTGGGGATTATGGGATTCCCTAAGTTTTGTTAGGATAAGGAAATCCCTTAGATCATAAAGCTTCCATCGAGATCTTTAAGCAATAAACACTCCAAAACAAGAAAGGATAAAGATGAAGAACTTGAAATACCAAGATTAAACCTCTTTAAAACCTCTCTAATCCCCTCAACCTTCAATCTTAAAAGATTTACTCGCTAATCATGTTTAAGCACTTCAAAATCATAAGAGAAGAAACGCTAAACATCATTAAGCAATTAAGAAAGAGATTAAAGGATAAGTATTTGCGATTAAGATAAAGATTCAAGTTTCCAAACTAAGAAAAGTTTTAAAAAATTATCAACGGCCACTAATGTAAAGAAGAAAGACAATTGGAATCAAAATCGGTCATTTTCCAAAAAGTAGGTATAAAATGTTATATAGTTCAAGAGAAATGGTCCCCGCACAAAAGGACAAATTTGGTGAGCTGTCCGGATAAGGTTGGCGTTAGGGTTGTTCAATCCGGTAAAACCAAACCGAACCGAACCGAACCGAACCGAAATAGAACATGTGTTTGGAATATGGATATACTTTATTAACCGTATGGATTTAATAATTTCAAAACCGTAGGATGCATATATGGTTTGGATATTAACTGATAAAACCGATTAAACCGAAAAACCCGATTAATTTTAAATCATAATATAATAGTATATAATATACAATATAATAGTAAATAGTATACAATAAGTATGTAAATTATGTAACCCATATAACCTAATGCAAAATGTTGTAGGACCTAAAATGAGATAAATGATATAAACTAACCTATTATGAATGCAATATGAATAAAAATCTATCCTAAATGTATGTTGAATGCACGAAATATGTGAGTATATCAGAAAGATAGGTAAATCTCTTGGTTTGGGCTTAAGGGGTTCCACTAAGTCCTTTTGAGATAAGGAAACCCCTAGATTCAAGAGATCTCCATCGAGCATCTCTATGCTTTAAACCCTCCAAACCAAGAAGAGATAAGAATTAAGAACATGAAAATACCACGATTCAACCTTTTAAACCTCTCTAATCCCCTCGACCTCAAATCTTAAAAAGATCTACTCACTAATCCACATCAACCCCTTTGTGAATGGATGATTGATGAACAAAAAGATCGGATCTTAAAATGACTTAGCAAGCTCCCTTCCCATACACTCCCGTGCGAAAGGATAAGCAAGCTTTTTGGTTTGGGGATTATGGGATTCCCTAAGTCTTGTTAGGATAAGGAAATCCCTTAGATCATAAAGCCTCCATCGAGATCTTTAAGCAATAAACACTCCAAAACAAGAAAGGATAAAGATGAAGAACACGAAATACCAAGATTAAACCTCTTTAAAACCTCTCTAATCCCCTCAACCTTCAATCTTAAAAGATATACTCGCTAATCATGTTTAAGCACTTCAAAATCATAAGAGAAGAAACGCTAAACATCATTAAGCAATTAAGAAAGAGATTAAAGGATAAGTATTTGCGATTAAGATAAAGATTCAAGTTTCCAAACTAAGAAAAGTTTTAAAAAATTATCAACGGCCACTAATGTAAAGAAGAAAGACAATTGGAATCAAAATCGGTCATTTTCCAAAAAGTAGGTATAAAATGTTATATAGTTCAAGAGAAATGGTCCCCGCACAAAAGGACAAATTTGGTGAGCTGTCCGGATAAGGTTGGCGTTAGGGTTGTTCAATCCGGTAAAACCAAACCGAACCGAACCGAACCGAACCGAAATAGAACATGTGTTTGGAATATGGATATACTTTATTAACCGTATGGATTTAATAATTTCAAAACCGTAGGATGCATATATGGTTTGGATATTAACTGATAAAACCGATTAAACCGAAAAACCCGATTAATTTTAAATCATAATATAATAGTATATAATATACAATATAATAGTAAATAGTATACAATAAGTATGTAAATTATGTAACCCATATAACCTAATGCAAAATGTTGTAGGACCTAAAATGAGATAAATGATATAAACTAACCTATTATGAATGCAATATGAATAAAAATCTATCCTAAATGTATGTTGAATGCACGAAATATGTGAGTATATCAGAAAGATAGGTAAATCTCTTGGTTTGGGCTTAAGGGGTTCCACTAAGTCCTTTTGAGATAAGGAAACCCCTAGATTCAAGAGATCTCCATCGAGCATCTCTATGCTTTAAACCCTCCAAACCAAGAAGAGATAAGAATTAAGAACATGAAAATACCACGATTCAACCTTTTAAACCTCTCTAATCCCCTCGACCTCAAATCTTAAAAAGATCTACTCACTAATCCACATCAACCCCTTTGTGAATGGATGATTGATGAACAAAAAGATCGGATCTTAAAATGACTTAGCAAGCTCCCTTCCCATACACTCCCGTGCGAAAGGATAAGCAAGCTTTTTGGTTTGGGGATTATGGGATTCCCTAAGTCTTGTTAGGATAAGGAAATCCCTTAGATCATAAAGCCTCCATCGAGATCTTTAAGCAATAAACACTCCAAAACAAGAAAGGATAAAGATGAAGAACACGAAATACCAAGATTAAACCTCTTTAAAACCTCTCTAATCCCCTCAACCTTCAATCTTAAAAGATATACTCGCTAATCATGTTTAAGCACTTCAAAATCATAAGAGAAGAAACGCTAAACATCATTAAGCAATTAAGAAAGAGATTAAAGGATAAGTATTTGCGATTAAGATAAAGATTCAAGTTTCCAAACTAAGAAAAGTTTTAAAAAATTATCAACGGCCACTAATGTAAAGAAGAAAGACAATTGGAATCAAAATCGGTCATTTTCCAAAAAGTAGGTATAAAATGTTATATAGTTCAAGAGAAATGGTCCCCGCACAAAAGGACAAATTTGGTGAGCTGTCCGGATAAGGTTGGCGTTAGGGTTGTTCAATCCGGTAAAACCAAACCGAACCGAACCGAACCGAACCGAAATAGAACATGTGTTTGGAATATGGATATACTTTATTAACCGTATGGATTTAATAATTTCAAAACCGTAGGATGCATATATGGTTTGGATATTAACTGATAAAACCGATTAAACCGAAAAACCCGATTAATTTTAAATCATAATATAATAGTATATAATATACAATATAATAGTAAATAGTATACAATAAGTATGTAAATTATGTAACCCATATAACCTAATGCAAAATGTTGTAGGACCTAAAATGAGATAAATGATATAAACTAACCTATTATGAATGCAATATGAATAAAAATCTATCCTAAATGTATGTTGAATGCACGAAATATGTGAGTATATCAGAAAGATAGGTAAATCTCTTGGTTTGGGCTTAAGGGGTTCCACTAAGTCCTTTTGAGATAAGGAAACCCCTAGATTCAAGAGATCTCCATCGAGCATCTCTATGCTTTAAACCCTCCAAACCAAGAAGAGATAAGAATTAAGAACATGAAAATACCACGATTCAACCTTTTAAACCTCTCTAATCCCCTCGACCTCAAATCTTAAAAAGATCTACTCACTAATCCACATCAACCCCTTTGTGAATGGATGATTGATGAACAAAAAGATCGGATCTTAAAATGACTTAGCAAGCTCCCTTCCCATACACTCCCGTGCGAAAGGATAAGCAAGCTTTTTGGTTTGGGGATTATGGGATTCCCTAAGTCTTGTTAGGATAAGGAAATCCCTTAGATCATAAAGCCTCCATCGAGATCTTTAAGCAATAAACACTCCAAAACAAGAAAGGATAAAGATGAAGAACACGAAATACCAAGATTAAACCTCTTTAAAACCTCTCTAATCCCCTCAACCTTCAATCTTAAAAGATATACTCGCTAATCATGTTTAAGCACTTCAAAATCATAAGAGAAGAAACGCTAAACATCATTAAGCAATTAAGAAAGAGATTAAAGGATAAGTATTTGCGATTAAGATAAAGATTCAAGTTTCCAAACTAAGAAAAGTTTTAAAAAATTATCAACGGCCACTAATGTAAAGAAGAAAGACAATTGGAATCAAAATCGGTCATTTTCCAAAAAGTAGGTATAAAATGTTATATAGTTCAAGAGAAATGGTCCCCGCACAAAAGGACAAATTTGGTGAGCTGTCCGGATAAGGTTGGCGTTAGGGTTGTTCAATCCGGTAAAACCAAACCGAACCGAACCGAACCGAACCGAAATAGAACATGTGTTTGGAATATGGATATACTTTATTAACCGTATGGATTTAATAATTTCAAAACCGTAGGATGCATATATGGTTTGGATATTAACTGATAAAACCGATTAAACCGAAAAACCCGATTAATTTTAAATCATAATATAATAGTATATAATATACAATATAATAGTAAATAGTATACAATAAGTATGTAAATTATGTAACCCATATAACCTAATGCAAAATGTTGTAGGACCTAAAATGAGATAAATGATATAAACTAACCTATTATGAATGCAATATGAATAAAAATCTATCCTAAATGTATGTTGAATGCACGAAATATGTGAGTATATCAGAAAGATAGGTAAATCTCTTGGTTTGGGCTTAAGGGGTTCCACTAAGTCCTTTTGAGATAAGGAAACCCCTAGATTCAAGAGATCTCCATCGAGCATCTCTATGCTTTAAACCCTCCAAACCAAGAAGAGATAAGAATTAAGAACATGAAAATACCACGATTCAACCTTTTAAACCTCTCTAATCCCCTCGACCTCAAATCTTAAAAAGATCTACTCACTAATCCACATCAACCCCTTTGTGAATGGATGATTGATGAACAAAAAGATCGGATCTTAAAATGACTTAGCAAGCTCCCTTCCCATACACTCCCGTGCGAAAGGATAAGCAAGCTTTTTGGTTTGGGGATTATGGGATTCCCTAAGTCTTGTTAGGATAAGGAAATCCCTTAGATCATAAAGCCTCCATCGAGATCTTTAAGCAATAAACACTCCAAAACAAGAAAGGATAAAGATGAAGAACACGAAATACCAAGATTAAACCTCTTTAAAACCTCTCTAATCCCCTCAACCTTCAATCTTAAAAGATATACTCGCTAATCATGTTTAAGCACTTCAAAATCATAAGAGAAGAAACGCTAAACATCATTAAGCAATTAAGAAAGAGATTAAAGGATAAGTATTTGCGATTAAGATAAAGATTCAAGTTTCCAAACTAAGAAAAGTTTTAAAAAATTATCAACGGCCACTAATGTAAAGAAGAAAGACAATTGGAATCAAAATCGGTCATTTTCCAAAAAGTAGGTATAAAATGTTATATAGTTCAAGAGAAATGGTCCCCGCACAAAAGGACAAATTTGGTGAGCTGTCCGGATAAGGTTGGCGTTAGGGTTGTTCAATCCGGTAAAACCAAACCGAACCGAACCGAACCGAACCGAAATAGAACATGTGTTTGGAATATGGATATACTTTATTAACCGTATGGATTTAATAATTTCAAAACCGTAGGATGCATATATGGTTTGGATATTAACTGATAAAACCGATTAAACCGAAAAACCCGATTAATTTTAAATCATAATATAATAGTATATAATATACAATATAATAGTAAATAGTATACAATAAGTATGTAAATTATGTAACCCATATAACCTAATGCAAAATGTTGTAGGACCTAAAATGAGATAAATGATATAAACTAACCTATTATGAATGCAATATGAATAAAAATCTATCCTAAATGTATGTTGAATGCACGAAATATGTGAGTATATCAGAAAGATAGGTAAATCTCTTGGTTTGGGCTTAAGGGGTTCCACTAAGTCCTTTTGAGATAAGGAAACCCCTAGATTCAAGAGATCTCCATCGAGCATCTCTATGCTTTAAACCCTCCAAACCAAGAAGAGATAAGAATTAAGAACATGAAAATACCACGATTCAACCTTTTAAACCTCTCTAATCCCCTCGACCTCAAATCTTAAAAAGATCTACTCACTAATCCACATCAACCCCTTTGTGAATGGATGATTGATGAACAAAAAGATCGGATCTTAAAATGACTTAGCAAGCTCCCTTCCCATACACTCCCGTGCGAAAGGATAAGCAAGCTTTTTGGTTTGGGGATTATGGGATTCCCTAAGTCTTGTTAGGATAAGGAAATCCCTTAGATCATAAAGCCTCCATCGAGATCTTTAAGCAATAAACACTCCAAAACAAGAAAGGATAAAGATGAAGAACACGAAATACCAAGATTAAACCTCTTTAAAACCTCTCTAATCCCCTCAACCTTCAATCTTAAAAGATATACTCGCTAATCATGTTTAAGCACTTCAAAATCATAAGAGAAGAAACGCTAAACATCATTAAGCAATTAAGAAAGAGATTAAAGGATAAGTATTTGCGATTAAGATAAAGATTCAAGTTTCCAAACTAAGAAAAGTTTTAAAAAATTATCAACGGCCACTAATGTAAAGAAGAAAGACAATTGGAATCAAAATCGGTCATTTTCCAAAAAGTAGGTATAAAATGTTATATAGTTCAAGAGAAATGGTCCCCGCACAAAAGGACAAATTTGGTGAGCTGTCCGGATAAGGTTGGCGTTAGGGTTGTTCAATCCGGTAAAACCAAACCGAACCGAACCGAACCGAACCGAAATAGAACATGTGTTTGGAATATGGATATACTTTATTAACCGTATGGATTTAATAATTTCAAAACCGTAGGATGCATATATGGTTTGGATATTAACTGATAAAACCGATTAAACCGAAAAACCCGATTAATTTTAAATCATAATATAATAGTATATAATATACAATATAATAGTAAATAGTATACAATAAGTATGTAAATTATGTAACCCATATAACCTAATGCAAAATGTTGTAGGACCTAAAATGAGATAAATGATATAAACTAACCTATTATGAATGCAATATGAATAAAAATCTATCCTAAATGTATGTTGAATGCACGAAATATGTGAGTATATCAGAAAGATAGGTAAATCTCTTGGTTTGGGCTTAAGGGGTTTCACTAAGTCCTTTTGAGATAAGGAAACCCCTAGATTCAAGAGATCTCCATCGAGCATCTCTATGCTTTAAACCCTCCAAACCAAGAAGAGATAAGAATTAAGAACATGAAAATACCACGATTCAACATTTTAAACCTCTCTAATCCCCTCGACCTCAAATCTTAAAAAGATCTACTCACTAATCAACATCAACCCCCCCCCCCATAATCATAAGAGAAGGAGAGTTAGAATGATTGATTAGCTAAAAAAAGAAGAAATATTAAAGCTTAAAGAGAAGTACTTGTTATTAAAATCAAAAGTTTACAAAATAAAAGCTAAGGTCTTTTCCTCTCATGGAGGCTAGACCTAAAATGGGGAAGACAACTAGAATAAAACTTGGCTGACCTAAGAAAATAGGTCAAGTTATTTATATAGGTCCAAAAATATTGGTCCCCTCACAAAAAGACAAAGTGTGAGCTGTCCAAAGAAGGAAGGAAAAAACTGGTTCGGAAGATTGACCAGTTCGGTCGATCTTAGGGTCGATTCCAGATTGAAACGGGCAGCACACCACGATCTTGGGGTCGATCTAAATCTTGAAATCGCTGGTCTTGGTCGATCTTGGGGTCGATCTAAATCTTGAAATGGCAAGGCTTGGTCGATCTTGGGGTCGATTTAAATCCTGAAATGGCCAGCACATCTCGATCTAGGGGTCGATCTTTGCTTTTCTTCAATTTTCCGAGTTCTTCCTTGACTCACAGCAACTCCTATGCTCTTCTTTTGACTCCTTGTCCATATTCAGCATCTAACACAGCTCCATGTTGATATAAGATCGTGGACATCATCAACCATGGAGCAGAGTGATATGATCATGCCCAGCACTGAGGCTCATCGAACGGAAGCAATGCTAGAACCTGTTGCCGAATTTGCACCAGTTGTCGAGCTTGGATCTGAACGTGATGCTAAGGCATACAAATGGGCTGTGAGCATTTGTACTCTTTTTTCTTAACCTTGGTTTTATCCCAAAGGGTTTTCCAGGAAAGGTTTTAATGAGGCAAAATTGTTTACATGTTTCAAACCCATTCATATCTCCAATGGACCCGATGGAGACCTGCGATCACTCATCGAATCATTCCGGCCAAACCAAGATGAACCAAGCAACAAATCCATTTTTTAAAAAACTCAACTCATCAGAGAATCATGCCGAATCAGGTTAAGCCGAGCTCATATGACGAAGTTATTCAACTTACAAAATGGGTGATGCCAAACTTACCCGACTCGGATATACGTGCACTAATTGGAGGATTCCGATTGAAACCGAAGGAATTAAGTTACAAACCGACTAGGCGTGGAATCTTGACTCAACTGGGAAGCTCATCGAATTGGATTCATGCGGAAATTCATTATGGTTTAAAAGTTATTCAACTTCTAAACCGGAAGAGTCTCACCTTGCCTTATTTGGAAGCTCACGAGTTAATGAGATACAAACGAGACTTTGGCAGCCACGAGAAACATCTAAGCATTCAAGAGATATTAATCACGGCCTAGAAGTATCCCCAAAGATTCTACAATGCTCCAGCACTCAGAGGATTAGGCGAATCCTCTTGCATCTCAACTTACCATATTTGGACATGTTCACATTTGGAGCATTCAAACCTCAACATCTACTTACCTATCCAAAGCTTCTGTGTTCTGAGACTTGATACAATGCACCTAGATGTCCCAAGACAGCATTCCTTCACGCCCAAGTTGTCAAGACTCCAAAAGAGCTCAATTTACCAAATTTGGCCAAATCGGACAATTAAGTCTAACGGCTCTTTGCCTTTATGTTTTGCGATTTCTTTCTTGTTTTAAAGTTTTAGACCGTTAGTTAAGTCTTGTAAGAGCTTTATATAAAGCTCATTTTGTCCTTTGTACAAATCACCTTTCAATCAATCAAAAAGTATAATACAAAGTATTTGTTCTTCTTTTATTCAAAGCGTATCTTTGTCTAAAATCACCGTCGTTAGTTTCATCTGAGTGATTCATTTGATTCTATTGATTTACGATTAGAATTGTTCGTGTGATTCAAACAAGTCTGTTATCCAAGAAAGAGAGAGTCAATCAAACCTAAGGATTGAGAGAGTCAATCAACTTCCACCACCATCTTTATCATCATTCACTTCCGCCCCAAGCCTCTTTGATCAGTTTCTGATCACCCTTTGGTTCTAAGATTGTGGAGTGATTCCCATCTTGTGTCATCTGGTATCAGAGCTTCAAAAGCTCCTATCCAACAGGTTGTGTTAATCCAACCCTTATCTTTTATTTTATGTTCTTATTTCATTTATCTTAAATCGAAAACCCATAACTAAGACCTTAATTAAGCAATCAAATCACTAATCAAGCAAATTAAAAACTAATTAACCACTGAACAAGATTATCAAATGACTAAAACGAATCCAAGGATGGGGTTATCAATCTAAGGTATTCCAAGAACTAATTTTTGATGTCAATCAACCACAATATAAGCTACAATATAAGCTTAGAACTCAAAAGCAATACTAATTCATTTTCATGGCACTAATCTCTTCATTAATCATTCTAATCAAGAACAAACTCTCATTTGTGAAAAGGAAGCTAACAAGCATTATGAAACAGATCTAAATTGCTAATAAACATCCTAGACAATCACTCTCATGAGTTAGGAATGTAAATACCTTGTTTAGTTGGTTGGAGAATTTCAGCAAACACCTTGTGGGTGAAAAATTCCCTAAGACCTAATTTTAACTTGATAATGGCTAAACTAGCATTAAGAGCACTAAACAAGGAGGGAAATAAAAGAATCTAATCCTAGACATCAAGATCAATCCATGAAATACCCTAAATCTAACCCATCCTTAGATCCTAATGAAACTATTCACTAATCATGATTAGATCCTCAAATCCTATGAAAGAGATGAAGATAAACATGATTAGAGAAATGGATATGAAAGATTAAGGAAGATAAATACTAATTTGCATAAACTCAAACAAAAGTCTTACAAAATCACTTAGAAATCAAAGAGAAAATGTTTTATAAGTAAGAACAAAAGATTAAACAATGGACGACCCTGGTCAACCCAGAACAAACCTGGTCAACCCAGAACAAACCGGGTATTGACCCGGTTAAGGTCTGAAAATCGGGCAGCGTATCGAGCTTGCTAGGTCGATATGCAACTCGATACACTGCTAAAGAACTTCTTCAAGGGTCGTGACGAGCTTGCTAGCTCGACATAGATGCCCAATATGCCATCTTTAAGACTTCAGCTGGGACTTGTATCGAGCTTGCTAGCTCGATACAAACGCTCGTTATGAACTCCACGAAACTTCGAGTCGACTTGTATCGAGTTTGATAGCTCGATACAGATGGTCGATACGCTGCCTCCGTCTTCCCTGCTCGGCTGTATCGAGCTTAGTAGCTCGACATGAAGGTCGAGACGCTCTCAAAAGAACTCTTCTNTAGAATTTGCAAAGAGATTTGGAATTCTAGGGTTTAGACATAGATAATCTTCGCAGCGAGAGTTGGTTGATTTTACATTAGTGCTTCGAGTTCAAGAACAGTTCGTCATATTTCCTAACATTCTGTCTAGACCTGCAATTAGGATTCACCTGAGAATTTCCCTGAACTTAGCGTTTCGTCTCCTGAACTTACACCGCATTAATCTCGTTTACTTATTTCGCCTAGCTGCTTAGTTTACTTTTACATTATTCGACCTAGCATAATCTGAATTTAGAAACCTTAGTGTAGCATCTACTTCCCTTGGGATTCGATACCCCTTATACTTCGATTGCGTTTGATGTGCACTTGCAGTAGTTTTATTTGGGTAAAACATGAGCCCTATCAAGTTTTTGGCGCCGTTGCCGGGGAAGTAATAGCTGCCTACGGAATCTAGTACTAGGATTTTGACTAGGTTTTGTTTTTATTTTTGTTACTAATTTAGTTTCTTATCTTTGGTTTCAGGTGCATGCCCAGTACCATAAGCAGCAAGGAGAAGGAACTTGTCGCACTGAACCAAGAGCTCGGCCGTTTGGAACGTACGAACCGCAAGATTGCTCGAGTGTCGATCGACACCCTGCGCAGACGACAATGGCTGAGGCTGTGGTTGTGGTACGCGACGCAGAAGGCAACCTATTCGACCTACAAGGCAATAGAAGGAATGCCCAAGGACAAAGACTTGATGATAATGGAGCTGTTATCATTGAGCAACCAATACAAGCCGCCCTTACAGAAGCTGGACGTGGAAGAACACTTGGCGAGTACAACCGCCCAGACCAGTTCTATGCTAATAGAGCTGCGATCCGTCCTCCTGCATTTCAGAGGAACGACTTCGAGCTGAAGCCTGCTTACTACACACTTGTGGCTCAGCATCCTTTCCATGGTCTTCCTAATGAACACCTTATGGACCACATTGAGAGATTTGAAGACTTGGCATCAAGCATCAAGGCTAATGGAGTGACTTATGATTATCTCTTCTGCAAGCTTTTTCCTTACTCGCTTGCTGGAGATGCATTATATTGGCTGAAGCAACTTGATCCAGGATCCTTGACTACTTGGGAAGAAACAAAAAATGCATTATTATGCAACCTCTTTGATGATGCGAGATCAGAAGAGCTGAGGACGAAGAACACTGCATTCTCCAAAGGACTTACTGAAGCATTCAAGGCTTCTTGGGTGAGATTCAAATCTTACCAAAGGGATTGCCCACATCATGGTTTCAGCGAGCCGCAGCTTATCGGTATCTTCTACCGAGGGATTGACTGGAGGTACCAGATGGCTTTAGATGGTGCGAGCAATGGCAACTTCAACACCAGATATCCAGACGACGCGATGGTGCTTATAGAGAATTTGGCCTTTTGTAACAGCACCAAGAATGCAGACTTTGAGAGAAGACAACACGCTGGGGTGAATGGAAGAAGCCAAATAGCTGAGGTCAACAGGAAGCTGGAAAACGTACACAACATCTTGGTGGGCAAAAAGCAAGTTCACTTTGCTAATGAAGTAGAGACCTTTGAGCCAGAGCCAGAAGAGGTCAATTACATCAATGGTGCTGGTTTTCAAGGACACAGATTCAACAATCATCAAGGCTATGGTTCCTCTTACCAAAAGCCTTTTCAGAACAACAACTTCCAGAGAACTTATGGTTCTTCTTCTTACCAGAAGCCTCCTGCACAAGATAATAAGATGGAGTCTATGCTAGAGCAAATTCTGGAAGGACAACAGAAGATGACTATAGATTTCAATGGGAAGATTCATGCTTTGTACACGGATCTGAATGGGAAAATTGAGTCTCTAGGTACTCATGTCAAGCAATTTGGAGCTTTGAAGAGACAAGAGGGGTTTCTTCCTGGAAAGACTGATACAAACCCCAGACATCATGTCAATGCCATCATGGTAGGAAGTGCAGAAAATTTCGTGAACGTTAAAGAGTTTGAGAAGCTTGAAACAGAAGATGTTGCAGTTGCAGAGCTAGCGTCGATCGACACCAGTAGAAATTCCTGACGATTCGAGTTCTGGCGGACCGAATTCGACGAAATCATCGACACAAGATACTAGTGTCGATCGACACCACGATAGTGGAGAACCTTATCGAGGTTATATCATTCTGCCTTACACGCTCGGATGGACTCTATCCACGGTGAAGTCTTCCACAAGCTCCAGGAAGTCTCCAACAACGTGAAGGTATTGGAGAACTGCACTTTCGGCAACATCAACAAACTGTCCAGAACTTCTGAGGACTTGGCGGATCACAAGGGCACTCTGAACCGCGGATTAGGAGACATCCGCTCCCTGAAGTACGAGTTTGAAGAAACTCGCGGAGCCACTTACAACATCATGTGCCGAATGGAGAAGAACATCCAGGAGATGGAACACGCCCATCACAAGGCTGAATCGCAAGTCGAGGACCTGAGAGATGAGGTTCAGAACATGGCAAAAGCTCAAAAGAAGAACGAGGCCATCTTTGCTAGACTATCCAAGGAACAGAAGCGGCTCGACGGGCTCATCAACAAACTTATAGGAGATAAGGAAGAACACGAAGCCATGCCCATGGAAGTCGAGAAAACACCTTGTTTCTTCATCCAGCCTCACCTGACGCGCGAACATGCCTCCCGGGAAGAGTCACCCGAACCTGCTGAAGACGGACCTACCGCAGGCATCATCACCAACGTGGAGAGACCTCTTACGCTGCATATCAAGAGGGAAAGATTACTGGAATTCCACAAGAAGGTAGAAGGGATTCCAGCGAGCGTAGGATTCAATGAAGCGTGGGAAAGCTATGGCTTAAAAGAATACTTTGAAGACAGCCTGCAAATTAGGAACGAGATCAAAGTTCACTTTGGTCAAGCCAGACGTTCGATCACCTCTGCCAGAGCCGCCTACTTCTTCCGCGCTGAGAAATACGAGAGCTACACAAACAAGATCACTCGAGAGAACCTGGACGAGTTCAACAAGGTGGTTCGAGGTCTTCCATCGGGTATCACGTTCATTGAAGCATGGACAGAACATCTTATCGGCCAGTCTTTATGTGAAAGCAACGAAACCATGCTAGAAATACAAGATCTCTTTAGACGAGAAAGGTCGGGAAGGCTACTTCGCAGTCTGCACAAAACGCGAAACCTTGGTCGATTTCTCATCTCATGTGAAATCAAGAGGATCAAGGTTGAGAACGCGTTATGCGATCCCGGCTCTACCATCAGCGTGCTACCAAGTTATGCAGCGCGAGAACTCGGGATCAGGCATTCTCGCACGACAGAAGTGATGATTGGATTGGCGGACCAGTCGCTCACGACCCCGAAGGGAGTCATTTATGATCTACCGGTCATCATTGGCGATTGTAGAATCCCGGTAGACTTCAACATAGTCAAAACTCGCCAAGAAGAAGCTGCACCCCTCATCTTGGGATGGCCATTCTTGGCCACTGCAGGAGCCATAATGGATTGGCCCAATAGGCGAGTCTCATTCGTGAATATCGACGGGAAAAAGTTCTATCACATAATACCTTACACCATGGAGAAACATCTTCTTGAGAGGGATGAAGATGCAATCATGGAGAGACTCGAAGAGCCTTCAGCAGAAGAGGCCGCTCAAAAGGTAAAAAGACCTTGCCTAAGGTCGAACTCCACCTCCAACTAAGCTCCCAAACTACCAAAGTCTAGCTAAAAGACTTTAAACAAGAGCGGCTCAATGGGAGACAACCCATTTTAGGTATTCTCTTTCTCATCTCCTTAACCATACTAATCTTTTGTTTTGGTTTCTTCTTAGTTTACAGCATTTACATAAACCCCAAAAGCACAAAAAATAAGAAAAACAAGTAAAGACGAAAAAAAAATAAAGAAGGAGCTTCGAAGAACACTCACCGGGCGACAAACCGCCCGTGGGCCGGCCAGAAGGAGCCTAGCCGTGCCACGAGCCATGATGGCGCGGAGAGGACGTTCCCTGCCGCGGCCGCGATAACCCGTCGCGCGGTCGTCCTTCGTCTGAAACGTTCACCCATCCCGACTTCACCAAACCGGATCTCCTTCAACTTGTGTCAAGCCTTTCAAGCATCCTCCTTGATCCAATGGCCTGAACACGTCCTAAAGACCGCAAATACAACTTCAACAAACCGCGGTACACTTCTGTTGCATCAAAGACGGCAAGATAAGACAAGACTACATCCAAGTCAAGTTGAGTCAATGATCCATCTCTCTACATACTTTTTCCAGCACGTTCAACGGACCTGTATCCACAAAGACGAAGAAGAATACAACGG
Organism: Alliaria petiolata; assembly: GCA_020283515.1. Taxonomy (NCBI): domain Eukaryota; kingdom Viridiplantae; phylum Streptophyta; class Magnoliopsida; order Brassicales; family Brassicaceae; genus Alliaria; species Alliaria petiolata. Next base: position 344,111,078 of record JAHZTW010000001.1, read on the forward strand.
TTCTAGAGGATGAAAACCGTTGTGCAAGCTCCAGAAGGAAGAATATGCAACTTCCTTCACCAAACCGCGAAGAGAAAAGTTCCCGAAGACTAGCTTCTCTCTTCCACGACCGATATCTTTACCAAAGCCAAGTAAGGATTTCATATGGCATTGAAGTTCGAACTAGAAACACCTGTCTTCCGAGATCCCGAACACGTCACCGGATAGGCCTGCATAGACCCAAATTTTCTTTCGAGCTAAATTTTCGATTTCTTTTGTTCAATTAAATCGATTCTAAGCAGTGACATAAGGAAAATGATCAAGTCATTAGCTCAATCATACCACACGCCCATCCACCCATACCAAACCCAACGCCACTTTCAAGTAAGTCTTCACAAGGTTGTACTTGAATTTACCTATCTTTTTCACCTCAACTCGATTTAAACAAACTGGGGACAGTTTGATTTAAGTCTGGGGGGGTTTCTTATATTACTAATTATGCTTTTATTTGATGAGTCTTATGCATACTTACATCATTTATCGAGTCGTTTTATAGAGTCAAAAATTTTTTTTCTTTTAGTCGGAAACTATGAACTTTGCTAGGTACAAGTCACTTTGAACAAGGAACCTTAATGACCATTCTCACGGATTTAGAAGCAAGGTTTACTAAGTTGAACACGGCGAGTGGATCATTCCAGCGGAGAAAGTTCTAATCTCTAGAGTACTCGAAGGATCTTGCGTTGACTCCGCACCTAATGAATCAAATCTTCTCGTCAAGGGGCTTGAGGTACTTCGAACTTTGCTCCTCTTTTAGACTCTAGCATGACTAAGTAGATGCAATGCAACCTCTCCTTGATCTTCCCTTGTTATAGAAAAAAAAAAAAAAATATAGAAAGAAAGGTTTTAGTTTGGGAATGGCAACCAGAGTTCCTTAAAGGACAATGACGGTTCGCAGCAATCATGTAAACTTCAAAGAAGTGATCATTCTCAAGCTAAGAAGAAAAAAAAAAAAAATAGAATAAGAAAGTCGATAGAAAAAATAAAATGATACCCTAGAAAAGTAGGGAGAAATCGACTAAGGGAAGAGAAAATAGGAGAGTTGTGTCTGAAATGTCTTTGTCTAGATGTTTGGAAGAGAAGAGTATAATGTCTCGTCGACCAATACTCCCTCGATAGAGACCACACGCCTAAATGAATAAAGGGGTCAACAAGAGAGAGCTTGAAATACTCAAAGGGACCATGAAGCGTATCCGGGAAGGGTGAAAAGCTCAAGGTAACTAGACCCAAACGCCTTGAAGCTAGAATTCGAGTTACGTGGCTCAAACGGGTCGATTGCTAGACTTGATGAGTTCCCAAGTATTGGTGAGTTTCCACGTTTTCAAACCTCTTTTCCTTACTTAGATTTCTGTTTAGTTTGAGGACAAGCAAATGTTTAAGTCTGGAGGAGTTGATAACATGCATATTTTACCCATTTTTACTATCATAAGTGAGTGCTTTAATAAGCATTTCACTAAGGTTTTAATGCATAAACACTAGATTTCGATTATTTGGTTGTTCAAGACTTTTTTCAGGTAAACTTAGCAAAAGACGCTTATTTTGGAGCAAAATGGACATTTCCGGAAACAGTGCTCGAGGACAAAAGTTCAACATCAAACGAAGGCCTTCCCACCACAAGATCAAGCTCATATTTGGAGACAAGGTAACCTTATCAGCGGTCTTTCACCTCGGAGTGGTTTGAGAACAATCGCACGGTTGGATCTCAAGTTATGGAAGAAGCAAGAAGGTTCGTCAAGCACCCGGAAGGACGAGCTGGCTGCGCCACGGCCGGTCGCTCGCGCGGCCAGGCCACTCGCGGTTCCCGAGCCCATTTGAAGCCCAACTTAAACCCGCAGCCGTCTTATGCAAGCCAAGACCTAATCCACGACCTAGGGCACTTGAAGACCTATATTTACCCATTGTCTAGGGTTTTTCTAATCATCACGAATACTCTAAGTTACAGAATTCTTTTGGTGGCCGCGAATCTCTGTTCGTGGTTTTCACCTTGTTCTTTGAGGGAGATTGATTTGTTCTTGAATCCTTTTTCTTTCTTATCGATTTATACAAGTTATGCATTCATCAATCATGTTTTCTACTTCACCTTTCATGTCTGAGTAGTTTATTTTCGTTGGGTGTTCTTTAAGGGAATCTATGGGGAATTTCATTAACTGTTTTTAAACCGATTGTTTAGGCCGAAGATTAGGGTTTTCTGTCTCACCATATTCGTTCTTATTGCATGAGTCTAGCGTCACGAACTATATTCTCATCGCAGAGTCTTGAGAGCGACGAATGTCCTGAATCTCAGATCTACACCATAATAGGGTAGAGAGCATCTTTTAAAAGATGTATGAATGTTTATTGTCCCGATTTTATTGCGTGTTCGTCTAGGACGCAGGATACGACAGTATACCTGCGAAATAGATGATCGCAGATCGACCTTGCTTGATAGAGTTAGGTTGTTAAAACCAGTGAATCAGTTTAGGGAAAATCGCCTAGTCTCGTTTGCCTGACTTTTGTATGTTTGATTTCTAGTTAGAACCCCATAGATTTCCCGAGAAGATCTCCAATGTGTTTTACCCCATCTGCTTTTAAATCGAGATTTACGCAGTTCAATATTTACTTTTTCTGCACTGCTCATCTGATTTCTTTTTTACAAGTCTTTAAGTTTATTTTTCCTTTTTCCAGTTGGTTATAGAAGAGATTGACAACCTTTTCTATATAAGGCGTGATACTGCTTTCTTTATTTCTTGCAAAAACCGTGACACTTACCCCAAAACCCCAGTTTCCTGCGTCTTTGGTTGCCCTGATTCTCTGTTTTGCAGTTGACCTCCTCCCTATGGTTCGATACCCTAAGTACTACCACGCACGTTGTGCACTTGCAGCTTAGGGTCCTACAAATTCAAAGCTCGACGAGTCCCCAAAGAAATCCTCCAATCTCGGACGACTATTTAGACCACATCACTTGGACAAGTATCAACTTGTCTAGTTTCCCATTGAGCTCATTGATCATCTTTCGGCTTCCTTCAACTTCTTCTTTGGAGCCACGGTTGGATCTATCGTATTCTTCGTGGTAGGAAGAGTCACTCTGAGCTAAGTTCTCAACCAGCTCGAGACCATCTTCCACATCTCTGGCTAGAAAGTTGCCATTGCTAGCCGTATCGAGCAACATTCGGATCTTGGGGATTACACCTCGGTATAGATTACCGAGGAGTGACTCTTTGCTGAATCCATGGTGAGGGCACTGAGTTGTGTAGCCCATGAATCTTTCCCAAGCTTCTCCAAAGGTTTCATTGGCTTTTTGGGTGAAGCCACTTATCGGGCTGTCCAAAGATGGAGCAAATGGCTAGGAAGAGCTATCAAGAAGCTTTTCAACACGGTGAAAACCCTCATGTCTCAACTCCAAGGCAAAAGAAGCAAAGACACTGGACCCTCAACACAACAAGGTCCAGATGAGAAAATGGAGGATGCAGAAGTGGAGGACAATGAGGATGCCGCGGACATGCGCCACTAATTCCATGTAGCAGGACGGCTACCCGAGGAAATGACGCAGGCAGGGAGCTCGCGTCAAGTGCCGCCGAGGTCATCCTCGTATGATCCAAGGCAACGTCAAAGGAAAAGGAAGACACGCAAGTGTCTTTCCCCAGGCTCCAGCAACCCCTCCTACTCCATCATCTCCATGGAATACACATCCAACTCCTCCACTCAATTCTAAGGTACCAAATCACCTACCATTGTATATAATGTTGCATTTTTCTTGATTTTTTTGCTTATTATTTTTTTGTGGCTTTGGCCTCCTCTTGAACTTCTATTACACAAGGGACTGTGTAATCTAAGTTTGGGGGAGAATTTGTGTGACATAATCTGCTTTTTGTTTTCTTATTTTCATTTCACATCTTTGAGTCTCATGCATACATTTTTGCATTCACTTATGTGCATAGAAAATCCATAAAAATTCAAAAAATTCAAAAAAAATTCATGTAGTTTGCATTTACATTTTAAGATTGAGTCTAGTAATTTTTTTCATTCAGGATTGCATACATTTGCATGAGAGGCTAGTTCAAATCCTAAATATAGTTGTAGCATTAAAGGTTGATTGCGAGTTCTCATTCTTAGTTCTTGATGCATCGAAAAAGACATTGAAATTAAGGAAGAACCATGCTTGGATCGTATCATTTGTCATTTAGGTCTCGGTTGAAACATTCTCTTGAAATGATAACCAACTCTACTCACTTGAACCTAATCTTGACATTTAATTATCATGCCTTCCATTGAAAGTTAACTCGTGGATCATACATATTTGAGCTTTCTTACTCCTTCTATCACTATCTTGCTAGCTCAAGTAGACACCCGACCATTAACCTTACCTCCTTTGAAGCCAAATGTTCTTGTGAATATACTTGTGAGGCCTTATTTTTATTGAACTTAGCATAAAGTGTTAGGTTTGAGACGACAAGTTTAGGCTCTCATGTAGATTCTAGATCCCACATTATGGAGATAGCCGAAGGCTTAATATTGGGATTTGGGTTTGGTGGTATTTGCTATTCAAAAGATTATAAGCTTGCGTTTAAGCATGATGAGTTTGTAGAAGAGAGTAGAAAGAAAGGGATGATTTGTGGCGTTGTGAAAAGGGGAAACATAGTTTGAAATGGTTGGTTCTATGGTTTTGAAAAGAATAAGCTCTAGTTTAGAAAAGCTTAAGGTAGTCCTCTAAAGATAAAAAAAAAAAACCTAAAGAGCCAAAAGCGCCAATGAAAGAAGAGGCTATCTAGTATAAAAGAAAGAAAAGAGCTAAGTTGAAGAAGTTCCCCTTAGAGCTCAAAAGAAGAAATGATTGATGAGATATTTGCGGGTTAAGCCAGGCGCAAAGAGCCTTGAAGGAGAAGGGTAGCTTTAGAGGATTGAGTGAGCTTGAAAAGAATAAAAGAGAGGGGGTTTAGATCAGTTATAGCATCCGGGTAGATGAGAGTCTAGTCTTGTATGCATAACTTGTATTTTACCTTTAGCATTCTGCATAAGTTCAATCCCTTTTGAGTGAAACCCACGCTTGGAGTTAAAACCGCATGAATTGGGATCATTTTTTTATCTCAAAAACCCAGTCCCTTAGCCAAATGAATATGCTTGCTTTGCATTGTCATGATTCACGGTTTTGAGCTTAATGAATGTTAAAGAGTTGGTTTGATAGTGAGACTTGTGTAGGTTGAGGCTTAGATACGTTTGATTATTGTGATGAGCATGGCTAACTCTTTTGGAGTAGAAAGAATGAAAATGAATCATTAACTAGGAGTTATAACTTTTGGTTGATATCTTTTGTGAACTCTTGGATTTGAACCCCTCGCCTTTAAACCTCTTATCTTTATTTGTCATGTTGTTCGCTTGACGGCAAGAAAAATGCAAGTTTGGGAGAGTTGATGTGTACATATTTTACATTGTTTTAGCATCCATTTAACATAGGTTTTGCATCCATTCTCAGTGTCAAATGATAGTTTTGAATTAGTTTCACTCACTTTAGGTATTAGATGCATCTATGATAGACTTTTGCATATTTTGTCCCAATTTGCATTCTATTAGGTGATTTGGAGCTTAAAATGGAGAATTGAGTATGGAGACCATCCTGGACGAAGGCTTGAGAAAGGTAAAGGTCAAAACAAGGGACTTCATGCAAGGAAAGGAGCTGAATGAAGGATGAAGGAGTTCACACGACCAAGTGACGTGGCCAAGATTGCCCGTGTTGAACTGTATCATATGACGTATGCCAGATGAGGACAAAGGACGTGCAGACCAGGCTTACGGATAAGGACGAGTGACGTAGCACGCACCACGCGACCAAAATACACGACCCAAATTGTTCGCGTCAAACCTCCTTCCTTTCATCTTTTATCTTTTTTCTTTTTATTATAAATACCCTAAGGACCACATGTTATGGTCACACTTTTAATTTTCCTGACCAGTCATTTTGTTTTTTGCTTTAGTACTTTTTGTCATATTTCTTTAAGGATTTAAGCCACCATTTTTGGTGTTCTTGAAGCTTGAGGATCGAATATTTATCTTTAGCATTGCAATTTATTTTATTGTCTTAAATTTCTTGCACTTTAATATTCGGTTTTTAGTTTATTGCATTTTCGATTCATAACGTTTACATCATCAACCCTTTAATCATGTTTTCTCATTTCTTCCTTATGGATTTGATGGGATCGAACATGGCTAGTGAGTAGTTCTCTTGTGGGTTTGAGGATGGGTTAGATTAGGGCGTTTTCAAGTATTAATCTTTGGTGCTCAAGAACAAAGCTTGAAACTTTCTTTCACCCTTAGCGATTTGATGCTAGAATAGCATACACCATGCGTTCAATGATGCAAAGAAACTCACCATCCCTTATTCTTGATGTTTCTCATTAAGGGTAAAGATCGAATCTTTAACTCTTTTTTGGCGAATGAAACGCTTGAGCGTATACACCATGCGTTCATGGACCTTAGGGAATCCTCCATCCCTCAGATGTTCTTGGATTCCTTAAAACCCCAAAGATAGAGACTTTCCTTCCCCTTTGGCGTATTAAATGCTTGGATTGTATACACCATGCGAATCATGATCTTAAGGGATCCTACAGTACACCAATGTTCTTGGATCCCTTGAAAGTGCTAAAGGAGGAGACTTGTCACCAAGGCGCACACTTAGTGGCGAACCTATGGGGCTTGTTAGGTCACGGTTAAGGCTGGATTTCTTTACTTGGAAAGCTTCTTGTCACCAACGAGAGTTAGATTGGATATGAGGTGATCCAAAGGAGTCTTCACCACGGGAGTGGGCTGATCTAATTTCGAGCCTTAGACTTAGGATTGTATAGAATTCTTACATAAATAGTATCAAATATTGATGCTTGATTCATCCCAAATCAATAAACCCATCCAAAGACCCATCTTTTATATTATAGTTTCAAACCGTCTACTATTCATCCTTGTTAAAGTTTGGTCATTTCAGATCCTAGTTTATTTCTTGCATTAGTTTACTATCTCGTAGTTTATTTCTTGCATTTTATAATTAGCACTTCGGTATTAACACTTTTGAATTCAAGATTGCATTTTTATGCTCTCTTGGGTTTAAATGTTGAACTTTTACCACAACCACTTGATTCCACCTAGCTCAACATAAGTCTTCTGCAATCCTACTGCTACTAAACATCCCATATTGGATTGATCCTTAAGTATTGCAATGACATGAGCAAGCTTGAATAATTGCTTACAAGAACTGTAGAAACGCTTGTATCACATAACAGCTCCTCTCACAACAGTAGTCAAGAAGAGTGTTGGTTTTACTTGGGGAGAAGCACAACAAACTGCAGTGATAGCACATGGGTCTCAGTGATAGCACATGGGTTTGATAAGCTACTTACAGACATGGAGCTCAGCTCTTTGGCAACCACTGGCGTGATATATCCTATCAGTGATAGCACATGGGTCTCTCCAGTCCATGTGGTACCAAAGAAAGGAGGTATCATGGTTGTCAAAAATGAGAAAGATGAATTAATACCAACTAGGACTATAACGGGTCATAGGATGTGTATTGATTATCGAAAACTTACCTCAGCCACTAGAAATGACCACTTCCCCCTCCCTTTCATTGATCAAATGCTACAGAGGTTAGCAAACCACCCATACTATTGTTTTCTAGATGGATATAGCGGTTTCTTTCAAATACCAATCCATCCAAATAATCAAGAAAAAACAACTTTCACTTGTCCTTATGGAAAATTTGCATATAGGAGGATGCCTTTTGGTCTTTGCGATGCACCTGCCACTTTTCAAAGATGCATGATGTCCATATTTTTTGATCTAATAGAGGACTTGGTTGAAGTCTTTATGGGCGATTTCTCCGTATATGGTTCTTCGTTTGGTGTGTGTTCATCTATCTTGTGCAGGATTTTGAAGAGATGTGAGGAGACTAATCTTGTCCTAAATTGGGAGAAATGCCACTTCATGGTCAGAGAGGGTATAAGTCTTGGTCACAAGATCTCAGAAAGGGTTATTGAGGTAGATAAAGCAAAGGTTGAGGTCATGATGAGCTTGGTACCTCCGGTTAATGTCAAGGGAATAAGGAGCTTTTTGAGTCATGCGGGTTTCTATAGGAGGTTCATAAAGGACTTCTCGAAGATAGCACGTCCTCTTACAAGGCTCTTATGCAAGGAGACCGAGTTTGAGTTTTATGGAGAATGTCTAGAAGCTTTCAAAACCATCAAAGAAGCTCTTGTGTTCGCGCCTATCTTCCAAGCCCCAGATTGGGAGTTGCCGTTCGAAATCATGTGTGATGCAACCGATTATGCTGTGGGAGATGTCCTAGGGCAAAGGAAAGACAAGAAACTGCGTGTCATCTATTATGTGAGCTGAATCTAGATGATTGATAGGGCTCAGGTTTTATCCAAATAATCAACTACTGCAAGTATAAGGGGTATCGAATCCTCAGGAAAGTAGATGCTACACTAATGGTTTCTAGGTTTAGATTATGCTGGGCGAATAATATTAAGTAAACTAAAAGCAATGCATAAATAAATAAATGAGTTTAAAAGGTGATGTAAGTTCAGAGACAAAGGCGCTAGGCAAGGGTAATTATCAGGTTTGAATCCAAGAATGCAGAATCTAAGTTTATTAGGGATTTATTAAGAACCGTCTAGAACTCGAATCACTAAGTTAAAACCAATCAACTCTCGTTGCAGAAGTTATCTATGCCTAGATTCCTAAATCCCAAATCTATTTGCGAATTTAAACAATTAAGACAAGCAATAAGAACAGGTTCGATTTGTTCACAAAATACCTAAACCAAATCTCTTTGCGAATAGATATTTTGCTCACCTATGATTAGATCAAGTTACTAATAATGCTCTCGCATCTATTAAATAACCTAAGGTTTGATTTCTAAGTGATCAATTCAGAAAATCAAGTTAAGTTCAAATCAAGGTGAAGATCCAATTGATTTCCCTAAAGTTCTAATGATTCTACAAACTCTTCATCAAA
>JAHZTW010000001.1:344128133-344144616 GCA_020283515.1 Alliaria petiolata
CATAGAATAACCTGAAATGATGCATATATACAAAAGAAAATGCAAATGCAAATGCAAATGTTCTAAATCCTATAAATGATCAAATACTATGTTTATACTTAGCTATAAATAAAATATGGATGAAAACTTATTCTAAATGCATGATAAATATGCGAAATATATGAGTATATCAGAAACAAATCATCCAAGAGCCTTCGAACCGCTAATGGCCCTTGGTGTCGATCGACACTCGTGAAGTTGGCAAACTTCGAAGTGTTGATCCGCGAGTCATTCTCATCTGTTCAGACGGGGTGTCGATCGACACTCCCCTAGTGTATCTGGTCCGAGATCATGTTCTTCAAGCGACTCTCAACAAGATATATATTCTCCTCAGGTAGAAAGTCATCAATGGGCACATCATCTTCAATTCTAATCCTGGAAAGATGATCAGCTACTCCGTTTTCAACTCCTTTCTTGTCTTTGACCTCTATGTCGAACTCTTGAAGAAGTAGAATCCATCTTAGCAACCTCGGCTTTGCATCCTTCTTCTGCATCAAGTACTTCAATGCAGAATGATCAATGTAAACAATCACCTTCGAACCAACAAGGTACTGTCGAAATTTCTCAAAGGCAAAAACCACAGCTAGCAATTCCTTCTTCGTAGTTGCATAGTTCTTCTGAGCATCATCCAATGTTCTGCTGGCATAATAGATGGCGTGAAGTTTCTTGTTTTTCTTCTGTCCCAGAACTGCTCCTACTGCGAAATCACTGGCGTCACACATCACCTCGAAAGGCAAATCCCAGTCTGGAGGTTGCACAATTGGAGCACTCACTAAGGCTTGCTGGATCTGTTCAAAGGCTGAATTACACTTGGCAGTGAACTCGAATTTCACGTCTTTGCACAGAAGAGCGGTGAGTGGCCTTGCAATCTTGCTGAAATCCTTGATGAATCTTCTGTAGAATCCAGCATGTCCCAGAAAACTCCTCACTGACTTCACAGAATCTGGTGCATGTAGCGTTGTCATGACCTCTATCTTAGCGCGATCCATTGCAATGCCTTCTGCGGAAACCTTGTGTCCAAGTACAATCCCATCTGTGACCATGAAGTGACACTTTTCCCAGTTCAGAACCAAGTGCTTCTCTTCACATCGCTGCAACACTGCGCATAAGTTGTCCAGACAGTCTTTGAAGGATGACCCATAAACAGAAAAGTCATCCATAAAGATCTCCATAAACCTCTCAATCATGTTCGTGAAGATCGCCATCATACACCTTTGGAAGGTCGCAAGAGCATTACAAAGTCCAAATGGCATCCTGCGATATGCAAATGTACCATAAGGACATGTAAAAGTGGTCTTCTCCTGATCATCTGGATGAATTGGAATCTGGAAGAATCCTGAATAGCCATCCAAGAAACAGTAGTATGGATGGTTCGCCAATCTCTCAAGCATCTGATCAATGAAAGGTAAGGGAAAGTGGTCCTTCCTGGTCGCAGCATTCAGCTTCCTGTAGTCTATGCACATCCTGTGTCCAGTCACAGTCCTTGTTGGAATCAGCTCGTTCTTCTCATTCTTCACCGATGTGACTCCTCCTTTCTTAGGAACCACATGAACCGGACTGACCCAAGCGCTGTCTGAAATGGAATAGATGATCCCTGCTTCCAAGAGCTTCATGATCTCCTTTTTGACTACTTCCTTCAGGTTCGGATTCAGCCTTCTTTGATGTTTTACTGAAGATTTCGTCTCATCCTCAAGGTGAATCCGATGCATGCACAAGTCTGGTGAGATACCTGAAATGTCATCAAGAGAATAGCCAAGAGCTTTGCGATACTTGCGCAGCTTGCTTAGCAACAACGTGAGCTCTGCATTGTTCAAGGAAGCATTTACAATTACAGGATAGGTGAAATTAGGACCAAGAAATGCGTACCTTAGCCCGGCAGGGAGCAGTTTAAGCTCGACTTTAGGTGCCTTAGCCTCACTCTAATCGGCAAGTGCGGCTTTTGTTGTTGTGCGCTCATGGTGTCGATCGACACTGCTTGGTGTCGATCGACACAAGTCCTCAGCAGCGACTAATTGCATCACTTGCTCGCTTGCATCCAACATCCTTGCGTATCCAGCAGCTGCATCGTCCAAGCACTCAATGTCCTTTGTGGAAGTGGTCAATGCACGTTCCAGAGGGTCTGTAGGGTGGTCCTCTTGGAAAATTTCTTCAGCAAAGTTGGTGAGTGAATCGACATAGAATGTTTGTCCATCAATTGTTGGTCTCTTCATCAGCTTCTCCATGTCGAAGTTCATCACCAAATCTCCAAGGTTCAGAGCGATCCTGCCCTTCCTTACGTCAATGATCGCTCCAGCTGTAGCCAAGAATGGTCTACCAAGTATGAGAGGGTCTTTGGGTTCCTCATCATATGCCAAAACCACGAAGTCTGTGGGAATCAAGCAATCTCCCACTTTGATAGGAACATCCTCCAAGACACCTTCAGGGATTCTGACGGATCGATCAGCAAGTACTAGGGAGATTCTTGTGGCCTTGAAATCTGTCATGTCCAGCCTTAGAGCAACTGAAAGAGGCATCAAGTTGACACTTGATCCTAAGTCACACAAAGATCTCCCAAACTTGTCTGAAAAGATGGAGCAGTCTAGAACAAAGCTTCCCGGATCGGAGAGCTTCTCTGGAAGCCTGTTCTGAATGACAGCACTAACTTGCTCTGATATCATCATTATGCTTTCCTCCATGTTCATGTTGTTTGTCATCATCCACTTCAAGTATCTCTTTATCACTGGAGTAGTTCTAATGGCATCCATCAAAGGGATTTCAACCACTAGTCTATCCATGATAGCCTTGCATCTAGCGTCCAGCAGCTCCTTCTTAGACTTTTTTGGTACCAAGGGGAAAGGGATCTTCGGTTTGTAGACCCTTTCTTCAGCAACAATCTTGGTCTTAGCTCGATCTGGTTCAGTCCGTGGTGGGCGTCGATCGACACCCTCCTGGTGTCGATCGACACTCGTCGTAGAAGGTGTTTCCTTCGCTTCTGGTTCAGGTTCAGGATCGTCTTTGTCTTTCATCTCCTCGGGTGTCGATCGACACACAGTAGTGTCGATCGACACTGGGTCCGCAGCATCTTCTACATCTTCAAGCTCCTCAAATTCCTCAATGCTAAGCCCTCTCTTCTGGACAGGCTGAAGGTTCTTCCCACTCCTCAATGTGACAGCATTCACTTGGCGTTTCGGATTGGTATCCGTCTTCCCTGGAAGGAATCCCTCTTGCCTGCTAACAGCTTCTGCAGTTTGAGCAACTTGAACATCCAGCTTCTTCATATGAGAACTCAAGCTCTCAATCTTTCCATTCAGGTCCTGGTACAGTGAATCCATCTTGCCATTGAAATTCACTGTAAGCTTCTGCTGTCCCTCCAAGATCTGCTCTAGCATTGCCTCCATTTTGTTGTCTTGAGGAGGAGGCTTCTGGTATGAAGAATTTCCATAGCTCCTAGTGTAGTTGCTGTTCTGAAATGGGGGCTTCGGAGTATAACCAGAAGAGTTTTGATTTCCTGTGAAGGGACTCTTCTGATAATTCCCAGTGAAGTTCCTGTTTCCCTGCTGGTTCCCATAACGTTGGCCTTGAAATCCACCTCCGTTGATGTAGTTCACGTCCTCTTCTTCACAGTCTTCACTTGGTTCGAATGACTCCACTTCATTGGCAAAGTGGACTTGCTTCTTCCCCACCAAGAGATTGTGTATGTTGTCTAGCTTCCTATTGACTTCAGCGATTTGGTTTCCTCCAGCTACTCCTGCGCTTTGTCTTCTTTCGAAGTCTGCGTTTTTGGTGCTGTTACTAGAAGCCAAATTGTCAATAAGCTCTATCGCATCTTCTGGAATCCTTGTGTTGAAGTTGCCATTGCTCGCAGCGTCTAAGGCCATCTGGTACCTCCAATCAATCCCTCGGTAAAAGATACCGATAAGCTGTGGTTTGCTAAAACCGTGATGTGGGCAGTCCCTCTGGTAAGATCTGAACCTCACCCAAGAAGCCTTGAATGCTTCAGTAGGTCCTTGAGAGAATGTAGTGATCTTCATCCTCAGCTCCTCGGATCTCGCTTCATCAAATAAATTGCACAGAAATGCATTCTTTGTATCTTCCCATGTGGTCAAAGATCATGGTGGCAGTTGCTTCAGCCAGTGTGATGCATCTCCAGCAAGCGAGTAAGGGAAAAGCTTGCAGAAGAGATAATCATAGGTCACTCCATTAGCTTTGATGCTTGATGCGAGGTCCTCGAATCTCTCAACGTGGTCCATGGGATGCTCATTAGGAAGACCATGGAAGGGATGCTGAGCCACTAAAGTGTAGTAAGCAGGCTTCAGCTCGAAGTCATTCCTCTGAAATGCAAGAGGACGGATCGCAGCTCTATTAGCATAGAACTGGTCTGGGCGGTTGTACTCGCCTAGTGTTCTTTCACGTCCAGCTTCTGCACCGGCGATTTGCATCGCTGGTTCGACTATGACGGCGCCAGCCTCATCAAGTCTCTGTCCTTGGGCGTTCCTTCTGTTGCCATGTAGGTCAACAAAGTCGCCACCCTCGTTGCGTATCATGATCACAGGTTCAGCCATCTCTGTCCGCGCAAGGTGTCGATCGATACAAACGGTGTCGTTCGACACTAAGGTAGTGTGTCGATTGATGCTCGTGCAGACTTGCGGTTCGTACGTTCGAGACGGTTAATTTCCAGGTTCAAAGTGACTAGTTCTTCTTCCTTGTTGCTTATGGTACTGGCATGCACCTGAAACAAAAGATAGAAAACAAAATTAGTAACAAAAATAAAAGTAAGACCTAGACAGAATCCTAATACTAGATCCCGTAGGTAGCTATTACTGCCCCGGCAACGGCGCCAAAAACTTGATAGGGCTCACGTTTTACTCAAATAATCAACTACTGCAAGTGCACAGCAATGCAGTTGGAGTATAAGGGGTATCGAATCCTCATGGAAGTAGATGCTACACTAATGGTTTCTAGGTTTAGATTATGCTAGGCGAATAATATTAAGTAAACTAAAAGCAATGCAGAAATAAGTAAATGAGTTTAAAAGGCGATGTAAGTTCAGAGACAAAGGCGCTAGGCAAGGGTAATTATCAAGTTTGAATCCAAGAATGCAGAATCTAAGTTTATTAGGGATTTATTAAGAACCGTCTAGAACTCGAATCACTAAGTTAAAACAAATCAACTCTCGTTGCAGAAGTTATCTATGCCTATATTCCTAAATCCCAAATCTCTTTGCGAATTTAAACAATTAAGACAAGCAATAAGAACAGTTTCGATTTGTTCACAAAATACCTAAACCAAATCTCTTTGCGAATAGATATTTTTTTCACTTATGATTAGATCAAGTTACTAATAATGCTCTCGCATCTATTAAATAACCTAAGGTTTGATTTCTAAGTGATCAATTCAGAAAATCAAGTTAAGTTCAAATCAAGGTGAAGATCCAATTGATTTCCCTAAAGTTCTAAAGATTCTACAAATTCTTCATCAAACCCTAAATCACCCTAACCTAACTAGCAAACTACTCAGACATAATTATGCAAACACAAATCATGGCTGAAATAAATTGCATAAAAGAATAGAGAATGATACAGGGGTTCGAAATCTGGCTCAGATGAGTTAGAATTGTCTCCCCAAAAGCTCAGGATCAATCTCTCTCTAAGTCTCAAAAACAGAAAATAATGATAAGGTAACTGGCTAAACAATGCCTGAAAACTTATTTATAGAAGGAGATTTTTCGTCCAGGGGCAGACTTGTAATTCTTCAGAACTTGAGTGATTTCCTTTTTCTAGGAAAAGAGAGAAAAAGAGAGAGAGCTAACCCATTAAAGTGTAAAAAGAGCTAGAAGAAAGACTATACCACTCACTTGTTGTAATGTTGGAGAAGAATCCCTTGGAAAAGTTTGATTGATGAGTTTTTGTTGGTTTGTTGCTTGGCGTTTTGCCTTGTTGATTTGGGTATTTCTAGAGGGTGAGTGAGCTGTAAAAGAAAGTCAATGAGAGGGGAATTAGGTTCATTGTTAGTATGTTTGGGTAGATGAGAGTCTAGCCATGTATGCATCGATTGCCTTTTACCTTTAGCATTATGCATAAGTTCAATCCTCTTTGAGATAAACCATTGCTTGGAGTACCCACTTGAATGAGATCATTTCTATCTCATAACCTTGTCCCTAGCCAAATGTATTCGGTCTTTACTTTTGATAAGTAGTATTTTTTATTGTACTCTCTTTTCAATACCCAACACTACTGATGTCATTGTAGTACTTGGGGTTATCAATCCAACTTGAGAGGAAAGGACACTAAGAATGCAAGAACAAGATTAATCTAAGTCATATTCGGATTTAAGTGGTGATGGAATTTTAAAAACTACTTATGCAAGATAAATAAATTCGAGAAGGTTACTAGACTACTAAATATTATCCTAGGCAATTTCTTAAAATTTAAATTTGGCAAAGAATAAGGCTAAAGGATTCAAAACTCTAAAAGCAAATAATAAAGGATTTCTAGCAACTTAAACAAAAGACTTGAAAAATAAGAAAAATTGATTCTTGATTTGTCAAATATAAAAGATAGATCCGAGGCTNGGAATTAGGTTCATTGTTAGTATGTTTGGGTAGATGAGAGTCTAGCCATGTATGCATCGATTGCCTTTTACCTTTAGCATTATGCATAAGTTCAATCCTCTTTGAGATAAACCATTGCTTGGAGTACCCACTTGAATGAGATCATTTCTATCTCATAACCTTGTCCCTAGCCAAATGTATTCGGTCTTTACTTTTGATAAGTAGTATTTTTTATTGTACTCTCTTTTCAATACCCAACACTACTGATGTCATTGTAGTACTTGGGGTTATCAATCCAACTTGAGAGGAAAGGACACTAAGAATGCAAGAACAAGATTAATCTAAGTCATATTCGGATTTAAGTGGTGATGGAATTTTAAAAACTACTTATGCAAGATAAATAAATTCGAGAAGGTTACTAGACTACTAAATATTATCCTAGGCAATTTCTTAAAATTTAAATTTGGCAAAGAATAAGGCTAAAGGATTCAAAACTCTAAAAGCAAATAATAAAGGATTTCTAGCAACTTAAACAAAAGACTTGAAAAATAAGAAAAATTGATTCTTGATTTGTCAAATATAAAAGATAGATCCGAGGCTAAGGGTCTTGTTTAGGGAGGTTCAAAACTCGATCTTGGGATTATATAAAAGTAGATCTACATAAGCTATGTGCTAAATCTAAGCCTAAGAAACAAATAGAGATCCTTCCATGGGTTGTGGATAAGATCACTTCATGAATCCTACTCTCCAAACCCAGGGTCTTTGGTGGAAAAGAATGATTGATGATCAAGAAAAAACCTTTCTTAACTTGGCCTAACTATCCTTCTAATCTCCACCGTCGTGAGCTAAAATGAGATAGTTTCTTGGATGGGCTTACGAGATCCCTAAGTCCTTTTGTGATAAGGAGATCTCTAATGGCACAAAGATCTCCATCGAGACTATTTGGCATTAATTCCTCCAAACCAAGAAGAGTTAAGAGTTAAGAACATGTTAAACCCAAAGATCTAAGCTTTTAAACCATCCCTAAACCCTCGGCCTCAAATCTAAACAGAACTACTCACTAAGCATGATTAAAAACAGGTAAAACGTACAAGAAGAAACGTTAATCATAGTTAAGCGATTAGAGAAGAAGAATAAAGGTAAGTACTTATGATTAAAATTAAAAATCGAGGTTTTACAACTAAGAAAAGCTTAAGGAAAACTAACAATGGCGACTGAGAGCTTAAAGAAGAAGAACAAAACGTAAGAAAAGAGGAGATGGTCCCAAAAATAGGTCTGAAAACGTTTTATACCAAAACGGAAATGGTTCCCTCACAAGGGACAAAATGTGGCTGTCCGGATAAGGTCTGGGATCGAGCTGAGTCGTCGATCTTGTGCTCGATCTCGGGCTGAAATCGGCTTGCTTCGCTCGATCTTCGGATCGTTTCAACTTCGAGATCGAGTCCCTTGCTCGATCTTCGGGTCGTTCAAATCTGGATCGTTCCTCAACGTCGATCTTGCCTCTGTTCTTCCTGGGAAACGTCCTTGGGTTCGTACAGTCGCTCGATTGGTCTGGTCGATCTGAGGCTCGTTCTTCTCCCTTGAAACGGTCTTAGTGCCCCGATCTTGTGGTCGATCTCGTCTAGAACCCTCTAGAACTACCCTTTTTCTCCCAAGGCTCTTTATGCCTTGCTAGACCCATGAATTTTGACCATACTTCTTCTTTCAAAGTTCTAAGGGGGAACTTCTTCAACCTATTACTCATAGCGAATGGTGTAATCTTTTATCAACTTACCTCTTCTTTTCATTCTTATGTAGTCTTTCTTTTCTTTGGCCTTTTTGGCTCTTTTGATTTTCTTTTTCTTTTCTCAAGACTACCTACAACTTTTTCAAACCTTGAGCTATATACTTTTAAACACAAGATTCACAATTTCAAAGTATGCTTCCCCTTATTTTTCACCGATCCCCTTTTCATCATCTCTTTCTTTCTACTCTTTTCCACAACTCATCAAGTAGTACCACGGCCAAACCCCCAAATCCTAAGCCTACAACTAGCTCCAAAATGCGAGAGCTAGAATCTACATGAGAGCCTAGACTTGCCGTCCCAAACCTAACACTTTATTCACACAAAAACAATTGGCTTCAAAGGAGGTAAGGTAAGGTATGAGTACTACTTGAGCTAGCAAGAAGGTGGCAAAGTTAGAAAGAAAGCTCAAATATTTTAATCCATGAATTCACTTTCAATGCAAAGCATGATATTTAAATGTCAAGATTCAGTTCAAGTGATTAGAGTTGGTTATCAATTTCAAGACCCTATTTCGACAAAAATCTAGTGACAAATGAGGTGGTCCAAGCATGGTTCTTCCTTACTTTCAAGATTGATTCACAAGCATCAAAGAACTACTAACTAGGGCATTGAATTGATTAAATAAATTAACAATGTACAATGATAAGCTCATCATTGCTCCCAATGCATATGAATGCAATCCTAAATGATAAAAATCTAGACTCAATCCTAAAAAATTCTAAATATGCAAATGCAACTACATGAAACTTTTTTTGGAATTTTTGAAAAAAATTATGATAATTGTTTTTTTGTATTTTTCTATGCAATATGGATGTACGCAAGACTCGAGGATGAAAAGGAAATAATATTCAAATAAAACAAAGTCAAAGCACACACTCTCCCCCAAACTTGAATGACAACGTCTCGGTGTCAAACAAGCCCAAGAGGAGACCATAATACAAAAAACAAAAAATAAAAAGTGGATGATATCATACAAGGGTTGAAAAGAGGTACATCAAACTACGAGGAGGAGGAGGATGGCGAGGAGGAGTCTAGGGAGATTGGGATTGCAGCTGTACTTCCAAATGCCATGTAGCACGCGTCATCGGGGGGCAAGAACTCTAGGCCTTCGATGCAATTATTAGCGCGCCATTCGGACTTGTAAGGATGTAAGCCTTCCTCTCATTCTCCTTATTGGTGAAGTGATAGGCATCAGTGTTGGGGGCAGGGGGAGGTCCAAAGAAATCCATTGCGACCATGTAAGTGTGGTCAATGTAGGCTCGCTCCGTGCATGCTTCGAAGAACGAAAGATCTACTCCTGCTTTTGCAAAATGGGGAGTGAGAAAACCTCCTATGGAGATCGAGCATGCCCTTGTCCTTAGCACCCAACTCTTGTACTTCATTAGTGAGGACGCCAAAATGCATCCATAGTTGACATCTTCCCCGTAGTTATCATCCACTGGATCTTCTGCAATGCTCGAGAGCCACCCCTCGTCCCACATGATCTCTTTCACTCCTTGAAAGAGAAAGCTAAGCTCACTCTCTTCTGCAGTTGCGGCCGCGGTCTTTCCCGAGAGGGTGTTGGAAAGGAGCTGGAGAATGTATCGTAGCAAGGGGTTTCTCACCCTCGTGATCTTGGATTTGTTGCTCTTGAAGTCGCCATCACCAATCAAACTCCATAGGGCACTTGCCGACGCGAACTGTGGGAATTCCACCAAGTGTCAAGCTGAAGGCATTTCCCCGGACCTTTAAGGATTTCTTTCTTGACCATCTCCTTAAGGTTCGGGTTCAAACGTCTTTGGTGTTCAATGGATGATGAGTTTTCATCGTCCAAGTGAATCCTATGAGTGCAAAGTAGTGGTGAAAGACCTTTGATATCACTTAGTGAATAACCAATCGCCGTTCTGTACTTCCTCAACTCCTTAAGGAGTGAGTCCAGCTCATTATCACTTAGACTCTCATTCACAATAACCGGATATGTAGAGTTTTGTCCCAAGAAAGCGTAACTTAGTCTGGTGGGTAGTTGTTTGAGCTCCACTTTTGGTGCAAGTAGCTCACTCCAGTCTCCCTCTTGCCTTGTGTTGATGGTGTTGTCCTCGTCAACCTTTCTCGAGACCGTTTCGTGAGCTTGAAGACTATCGTTCTCTTCCTTGTCGGCAGCAGAGATCGATACGTTTGATCGATCGCGGCCCCGATCCAAGTTAGATCGAGTGATCCCCTTTGATTCGTTAGGTCGTTCTGACGAAGATCGGTCGAGAAATCGATCCCTGATATCGATCTCTGGACTGAACGATGTACCCCGATCGATCTTGCCTTCGTTCTCCATTTAGAATCGGTCGACTTGGTCAATCTCTGCCTCGATCTCTAGGTAACAATCTTCAACCTCCTTTACACCCTTGCGATTATCCAAAAGCTGCACATACTCTTGCGTCTCCTCACTCAGGTACCCATGCTCTCTACACTCCCCCGTGAGAGCTAGCTGCAAATGGCCTTCTTCCCTTAGTTCTTCCAAGAGTTCATCCTCAAAAGCATCCATAGTTTCAACATAAAACATTTTCCCACCAATTGTCGGTTTCTTCAAAACCTCATTGATGTCAAAGTGTAGCCTTAGATCCTTGCCCAAGTGCAAAGAGATTTTAGACCGTAATCCCGACCCGATATCTGAGGGTGTGTTTTTCACACTGGCCGGTGCATGGGTTTCACGCCCGTAACAAACAATTCTTCCAGTTTTTCTTCCCGTTACGGCTCCCCGATATCCCACGTCCTGATATCCAAATCATTGATCCACTCATAATTATTCTTGAGAATGTAAAGTAAGCAGAGAAAAATAACAAAATAAGGTAAAAGGATAAGCTTGTGGTGTCTCCCAAGGGCGCTTGTTTAGAGTCTCATAGCGTGACTTTTCCAGGTCGTTTAAGCTTTGCCGGGGTCTTGGAGACGGACCACGGTTGCTTCCAAAACTTGGTATTTCTCATTTCCCAAATACGGCTTCAGTCTGTGTCCGTTCACTGTGTGATCCGCTCCTTCCTTTCCAACCAGTGTCACAGCTCCATATGGCAATACTTCCTTGATGGTGTATGGTCCGGACCATCGCGATTTCAACTTCCCGGGGAACAGTCTCAGTCTTGAGTTGTATAGCAGCACTTGATTCCCTGGTGCGAACTCTTTTGGCTTGATTTTCTTATCGTGGAGAACTTTTGTTTTCTCCTTGTAGATCTGCGAGCTCTCGAATGCTTCTAAACGGATTTCTTCCAGCTCGTGTAGGTTTATCAGCCTCTTCTCTTGAGCTGTCTTGATGTCAAAATTCAAGAGCTTGATGGCCCATAGAGCCTTGTACTCGAGTTCCACGGGTAAGTGACATGCCTTGCCATATAGGAGGGCGTAAGGAGACCTTCCAATGGGTGTTTTGAAAGCAGTTCTGTATGCCCATAGAGCGTCGTCTAACTTTGCTGACCAGTCCTTTCTTGTAGCTCCGACCGTTTTTCCCAATATCGCCTTGATCTCGCGATTGGATATCTCTACTTGCCCGTTTGTCTGTGGATGGTACGGTGTAGCTACCTTATGCTTGACCCCATGTTTCTTCAGGAGGTTTTCGAACAGCTTGGTTATAAAATGACTACCACCGTCACTTATCACCACTCTTGGGATCCCATACCTTGGAAAGATAGTTGACTTGAATAGCTTTAGTACTACATTTGTATCGCTGGTGGGGCTAGCGACGGCTTCGACCCATTTCTAGACATAATCAACATCAACTAGTATGTACTTGTTGCCATAAGAGGAGAGAAATGGTCCCATGAAGTCAATTCCCCAAACGTCAAAGATATCGACTTCCAATATCGGGTTCTTTGGCATCTCGTCCCGCTTGCTAATGTTCCCCTTTTTTTGGCACGCTTCGCAAGAGGGGACATACTCGTGAGTATCTTTGAACAAACTTGGCCACCAGAATTCTGCGTGTAAGATTTTTGTTGCGGTTTTGAACGTGGCAAAGTGGCCACCGTAGGCTGAACCGTGGCAATGGAATAGGATCCCTTTCGCTTCTCCTTTTGACACACATCTTCTGTAGATCCCATCTAACCCTCTCTTGAAGAGATACGGCTCGTCGTAGAAGAAATAGTTAATGTTCTTGAAGAATTTCTTCCTTCGGTACGCATCGAGGTCATTTGGGATGTCCCCACTCACCAAGTAGTTGATGTAATCTTCATACCAAGGAATGTCGTTTTCTTCCATGCTGGCTACAATTTCCAAACTCTTATTCACTTGGTACATTCCTCCAAGGACATCTGCCATCATGAGCTGTTCTTCTGGTAGAGCGTCATTGATGGGAATCAAATCTTCTATCCTCATCCGGGATAAGTGATCAGCTACACCGTTCTCTATCCCCTTTTTGTCCAGGATCTCCATGTCAAACTCTTGTAGTAAGAGAATCCACCTTAGCAGCCTCGGCTTGGTGTCTTTTTTCGCATAGATATACCTTAGTGCAGCATGGTCTGTGTAAACGATCACTTTTGATCCCACTAAGTAGCTCCTGAATTTCTCAAAGGCAAACACGACTGCCAATAGCTCTTTCTCGGTCGTGGCGTACTTCACTTGGGTATTGTCTAGCGTCCGGCTTGCATAGTAGATCACGTGTAACTTCTTATCCTTTCTTTGTCCGAGAACAGCCCCCACGGCATAATCGCTTGCATCACACATAATCTCGAATGGTAGATCCCAATTAGGGGCTTGGACTATGGGAGCACTCACAAGAGCGTCCTTGATCGTGGTGAACGCTTGAAGGTAATCCTCGTCGAAGATAAACTCGGCTTCCTTGCATAAAAGCCTAGTGAGTGGTCTAGCTATCTTGGAGAAATCACGGATGAACCTCCTATAGAAGCCTGCATGTCCAAGGAAGCTACGGATTTCTTTCACTGTGGTAGGTGGCTTCAAATGCAACATGACCTCTATTTTGGCCTTATCGACCTCGATACCCCTCTCCGATATCTTGTGACCAAGCACTCTTCCTTCTCTGACCATGAAATGGCATTTCTCCCAATTCAGTACTAAGTTTGTCTCTTCACAACGCTTGAGAACCCTGCACAAATTCGACAAACAAACCCCAAAAGAGGCACCATACACAGAAAAATCGTCCATAAACACCTCTACCATTTCCTCTATTAGGTCAGAGAAAATTGTCATCATATATCTTTGGAAGGTCGCTGGTGCATTACATAACCCAAATGGCATCCTTCATTATGCAAAGGTACCATATGGGCATGTGAATGTGATTTTCTCTTGGTCGTTCGGGTGTATCGGTATCTGGAAGAAGCCGCTATAGCCATCCAGAAAACAGTAGTATGGATGATTAGCAAGCCTTTCCAGCATTTGGTCTATGAAAGGGAAAAGAAGCCGCTATAGCCATCCAGAAAACAGTAGTATGGATGGTTAGCTAGCCTTTCCAGCATTTGGTCTATGAAAGGGAGGGGGAAGTGATTTTTTCTTGTGGCCAAATTCAACTTTCTATAATCAATACACATTCTATGGCCTGTTATGGTTCTTTTGGGTATTAACTCGTCTTTCTCATTCCTAACTACGGTGATTCCTCCCTTTTTTGGCACACAATGGACAGGTGAAACCCAAGTGCTATCCGAAATTGGATAGATAACACCCGCATCTAGAAGTTTAAGGATCTCATTCTTTACAACTTCTTTCAAGTTAGGGTTTAGCCTCCTTTGATGTTCTACAGAAGTCATAGATTCATCTTCTAGATGTATCATATGCGTGCAGAGAGAAGGGGATATGCCTTTGATGTCATCCAAGGAATAACCAATTGCTCTCCTAAACTTTCTCAATTTGCATAGAAGGGAGGATAATTCTAGCTCATTTAAGTTTTCATTGACGATGACCGGGTAATATGAGTTAGGACCTAGGAAAGCGTACCTTAGTCCTTCTTGAAGAGGTTTGAGCTCAAGTTTCGGGGCATCAAGTTCGCTCCAATCCCCGTGTGTGCACTGCCCAACCGAGCTTGGTGCGTCTTTATCGGTCTGATCCCGATATTCTCCTTCTTTTGTTCCCCATGCGATCTTATGCCTTCCTTGCTCTAAGTCCTCGGGAAACTCATCATCCTCAGTGGCTTTCCTTTCATCCAGATGCATGACATAGACTTCACTTTCTTCCTCCATATATTCGTGCTGCTTCTTCTCTTTTGTCAAAGTGACTAGCAATGGGTCTTTCAAAGATAGCTCCTCAAAGAGCTCATCGTTTAGCTCATCCATTGCATCCATCCATAAGACTTTTCCTCCTATAGTAGGTTTCTTCATAACCTCTTTTATGTCGAACTTGAGGATGATGTCCTTTCCAAGAGTGAGCTTAATTTTTCCTTTCTTCACATCAATCACTGCCCCTGCCGTGGCTAAAAAAGGCCTCCCAAGGATAAGAGGATCTGGCGGTTCTTCATCCATTTCGAGCACCACAAAATCGGTTGGTACCTCGATATCACCAATCCGGATGGGAACGTCCTCGAGTAGCCCTTTCGGCAACCTTACGGATCTGTCTGCCAGTATCAGAGATATTCGGCTTGGCTTGTAGGATGTGAAACCCAGTCGTTTGGCTATTGACAGTGGCATGAGGTTCACACTTGCCCCTAAATCACAAAGGCAATTGTTGAATGTGAGTGGGCCTATTGAACACGGGAGAGTGAAGCTTCCCGGATAGTCTAGCTTGTTGGGCACTATCTTCTTTTGGATAATGGCGCTACACTCTTGCGTCATCACCATCATGCCTTGGAGTTCTTTTGCTCTTGCTAAAATTGCATCCTTTATGAATTTTTGGTATGGCGGTACCAATGCCAAAGCATCCATGAGCGGCATGGTGAGTTCCACCTTCTTTAGATGCTCTGCAAACTGAGCTCTGTATTTTTCGAGGAGTTCTTTCTTGAATCTTCCTGGAAAAGGGTAAGGAGGTTTGTATGTGGGTGGAACAAACCGTGGCTCTTTGGGTTTCTCAGAACGGGCTGCAGGTGTCGGCTTAATCCCGATATTCTGTTCTCTGAGTTTGGTGAAGAGCTGGTCTTCAACACTCTCTTGAACTTCCTCTACTTCGTTGTTAGCTTCTGATTTTTCAAAGCCATCCCCCCCCCACTAGGTCGGAAGCGTCCTCGCTGATTTGCGAGGCTTGATTTTTCGGTGCAAGAGTCTTTCCACTTCGTAGAGTGACGGCGTGGACGTAGGCTGGTGGCGGGGTGGTTTCATAGTGCATTGGGATTAGTCGTATATGTTCGTCCTGCCTGTCCAACCTTGAAGTGATTGTTTTGATATCCTGGTTGCTACTGCAGTGACTCTGGACCAGCTGAGTTAGGAGATTCTTGATGTCAGAATCTTGCGGTTGTTGTGGGTAGAAACCGTAATGTCCATATGGTGGTGGTGGGTATGGAGCTTTATATTGTTGATGTTGAGGGTAATATTGGGTAGGAGGAGTGAATGCTTGCTGAGTGTAAGCATTTGCATTGTATGGCGGGACTTGCTGAGGATGTGTAACCGAAATTGGGGATTCCCCATATTGTCTTTGCTCGTTGGTGGTTGTCGCTTCCCCATATCGGCCAGTTTCCGTCGGGATTACCTTGATACTTGATACAAGCGTTTTTACACTTGCAAGCAATTCCTCAATTGCTCATATCATTGCAATATATTGAGGTATCAATCCATCTTGGGAGATGATGCAATAAGAGTAAAAAGTTAAGTCTAAGCTAAGCTAAAATGATAAAAGTAAGTCACAAACAAGTATTGAAACTAAACACAAACTAAAAGAGGTACTACTAGTGCAATACTATGAAACTAAGCCTTAATCACTACTAATCAAGATACTAGCAAGGATTACTACTAAGCAAGATTATCAATTGACTAAATCGAAACCTAGGGATGGAATCATTGATTTGGGAAACTAAATGGACAACCTTGCAATCATTTAAGCAACTAATCAAGCTAACTCTATACCTAGAACACTTAATTTAGATTAGACCATGATGTGTGGCTCAAATCCCTTTGTTAATCATCCTAATGAACTAATGATGTTTTAGCATTAAGATAATCAACAAGCATTAATAACAAGTCTAAATGGTATGATAAACACTCTAGACATCTAATGTCTTAGGCTAGAAATGTAAATCTCTTATT
>JAHZTW010000001.1:344154104-344165820 GCA_020283515.1 Alliaria petiolata
TTAGGACCTTGATGGGTTAAAAGGACCAAGGGACTCTCGGATTTATATTTCTTGCTTAGCTAAAACATAAAGTTAGATTCTTTCTTTTTTATCATTCCCAAAGCTTAGTCTAGTTTGGCCATCTAGGCTAAAGTCCTTAGGCGGCTTGACACGAACATCAAGTGCTTGCTTAGCCGGATCTATGAACAAGAGTTTGATCTCTTAGGCTAAGACTAACCATCTGTCTAAGAATCTTACGGTTCAATAGGAACGTTGTAGATGCTTGTTTCTTCTATTGTACCGCTATGCGAGAGTTAGTCTATGGTGATAGAGATTCAAAGAGTTTAGACCCAAACATCATGGGCTAAACGATTTGAGGATCCCTTTACCTAAGAATCACCATCAAAAGACCAAGTCTTGATGTGATCCGAAAGCTTTAGCTTGATAAGCCGAACCGAGAGTTACCTAGTTCATGATACTCATCAAGATCCTTCCTTTATCTTGAAAGTTTATCTTTTTACCGTTTAAATATCTATTTCTTGCTTAGCGTCTATAAAGTTTTTTTATTTATGTTCTTGAGTGACACAAGATCAATCTTTTAGTAGTTTTTAGTAGTAAAGTCTTAGTTTTTACCCGATTTGAACTTGACTTATAAAACCGAACAAACCGTTATGTTCACTAACGCTCCCAAAATGGTTTGATACCTCATACGCTGTACTACTTCGGTTGATAGCAGTTGGGACATTGCTAAAAAGGCTAAAAAGACCTGTTTGTCAATTGGCGCCGTTGCCGTTTTGGGAGATCGTTTAGTCATTTTCGGTATTAGGTCGTTATAAGGACAAGTTTTTATTTTTCAGTCTTTTAACACTCTACTCGTACATCTCTGTGTTGAAACAGGTACATGAACCTACGTTCATACGGTACAACAAACCTTGTTCCCCCAATAGACGATATCCACCTGCTCGAAAGATCAGCTAGACGAAATCGGGAACAAGCCGAAACAGTTAACCGTGTGACGATGGAAAACCAATAAGGTGCTCAAGGTGCTCAAGGAGCTGCGGGCGCAGCTGGCTCACAAGGACCACAAGGTCCACAAGGTCCACAAGGAGTTCAAGGACAGCCTGGTGTTGCAGCTGCTCCACGAGCTGTGAGGCAAATCGGTGCCGGAGATGCACCGATATCGACTGCAAGCCGACACGGTATCCAGCCACCACCAGTGCAGAACAACAACTTCGAGATCAAAAGTGGTCTTATCTCCATGGTGCAGAACAACCGATTCTTCGGTCTGCCCTTGGAAGACCCACTTGACCATCTCGACCAGTTCGACCGTGTGTGCGCCATGACCAAGATCATCGGCGTAAGCGAAGATGGATTCAAGCTGCGTTTGTTTCCCTTCTCACTGGGAGACAAAGCACACACATGGGAAAAGACACTGCCACACGGATCCATTACCTCGTGGGCAGATTGCAAGAAAGCCTTCCTGACTAAGTTCTTCTCCACATCGAGGACAGCCCGATTGAGAAACGAAATAAGTGGTTTCACTCAAAAATCAAACGAGACTTTTGGTGAAGCTTGGGAGGGATTCAAGGGTTACACCACTCAGTGCCCTCACCATGGATTCAGCCAAGAATAATTCCTCAGTACACTATATCGGGGTGTCTTTCCCAAGATTCGGATGCTGCTCGATACGGCGAGCAATGGAAATTTCCTAGCTAAAGACGTTGAAGACGGTCTTGAGTTAGTTGAAAACTTAGCTCAGAGTGACTCCTCTTACCACGAAGACTATGACAGATCCAACCGTGGTTCCAAAGAAGAAGTGGTTGTAAGCCGGAAGGTGATCAAAGAGCTCAATGAGAAACTCGACAAGTTACTACTTGTCCAAACTCAAAAGGAGATCCATTTCGTGAAAGAACTCACTCAAGTCAAAGAAGGGGAGGACATTCAGTATGAAGATGTCAATTACATCAACGCTCAAGGAGGGTATAACAATTGGAGACCAAACAACAACCTTTCCTACCGGAGCACGAACGTCGCAAATCCTCAGGACCAGACCTACCCTCAGCAACAAGGAGGAGGAGCAAAACAATTCGTGACCTACACGAATCCACAAGGCTTTGTACCACGGTTCCAAAACCAAAACGGCTATCCGCCACGACATCAAGCCGGTGCACCTCCTGGATTCCCACAACAACAACAAGGAAACCCAAATGCTCAAGCTGGCTTTGACTTGGAGGGAACTCTGAAGCAACTTCTACAAGGTCAAACACATATCCAGGCGGATATGCACAAACGTTTTGCTGAAGTACATAACAAGATTGATGGTGTCCACACGGAACTATCCGGGAAGATTGAAGACTTGACCGCTCGTGTCAAGACACTTGAAAACAACAAAGGGATTGCATCTACAAGCCAAGCAAGCAACCTTCCTGGAAAATCCGTTACGAATCCAAAGGAGTATTGCCAAATGATCACCACTTTCGACGAGGAAAAACGGGATCCTCCCGATATCACTTCTCCAAAACGGGCTCAAGTCGATGCGGACATCGACATCCTAAGAAGGGGAGGGAGTTCTAAAAATTTGGCAACCCCTGAAGAGAAAGCACCATTCCTGCGAGTCTATAAACCGCCAATGCCATACCCCCAGAGGCATAAGAAACGTCTCATAGAGGAACAAGAGGCCGAATTAATTGAAACATTGAAGAAAGTTGAAGATCTCTTCAACAATACTGACGAGACCAAGCCTATTCCAGATTTCCTAGTAGCCTTGAAGGATAAGCTCTATGCTGATGCAATGGCAACGATAGGGAGGAATGCAGCAGCTCGTGAGGAGAAACCTAAGGAGGAACCCTTAGTAGTTAAGAAGCTCGAAGACCCAGGATCATTCACTTTGCCATGCACACTCGGAGGAATTACCTTTGAAAACTGTCTGTGTGACCTCGGGGCAAGCATCAACGTGATGAGCCGAGCCACAGCTGAGCGTCTCGGGTATGACACCTATACCGACTGCAAGAAGCCGTTATCACTGGCCGATGGAAGTGAAAGGAAAACTGTTGGGAAGCTGCTGGACCTACCCCTCATGATTGGGAACGTGCTACTGCCAAGCGACTTCCTGGTGATAGAGATGGACCAAGATGTCAAGGAAACTCTCCTATTGGGAAGACCTTTCCTAGCCTCTGCCGGTTGCATGTTTGATTGCAAAAGCGGCAAGGTAGAGCTGAGACTAACTGGAAGCTTGGTAATGCACTTTGACACCAAGGGGAAGAAAATCAATGAGAAAGAACACGCATATTCCCTTGAGCTCAAGAAGACAATTGAGAAGACCAAAGATCCATCCTTGGAAATATGTTACGATGGAGCCAGCTTTGATGGGGTCTGTCTCAATGCAATATTCGAAGGGCAACCAGGAGAAAACCAAGAAGAAACAAAAGAGGTGATCACTTGCAAGAAGTCCTACGTGAAAGGACCGACTCTCGGTGATCTTCTGGAAGGTATGACTCTCAAACCTGTTCTCTCTGCTGGTGGTGAGATGAGATACAAGCTGAGATGCAAGGGAAAAGTTAGACCCTTTGCTTACCTTAAGGTGATAAAAGACACCGATTTGACCAATCAAAAGGGTTCTAAGGCAAGCAAAGAAGGAACTTCCGATGTATCTCTGGCTGATTTCATCACAATGATCAAGGAAAGTAAGGATCCTCCCACAGGATCGAGGGGTGTTCATTTCCCCCTTTCGCACTAAAAGATGACCAAGAAAAGTCAAGCTAAGTGACTCAAAACAAAGCGCTCTTGGGAGGCACCCCAAGCTTATCCATGTACATATTAATGCTTTTTCTAGTCTAGTTTAATGTTTTCAGGATCCCATGAGAGATAAGAAGGGGAGACTTACACATAAGAGGAGCTAAAACCAATGTGAGAAGCTGTCTGGCTCAATAACGGGATGGAATATCGGGTTAACACCACGATATTCTCCCTAGGTATTCCTTGTCGGGCAGGCTCAACGGCGTGTAGCCGATATGGGACGAAGCCCAAGCTAGACAACCATCACGGTGGTCAAATACCGGGAACAAGCCGATATTCGTAACGTTAATCACACCATATCGGAGTCAACCCGATATGTCCGTCCAGGTAAAAGGGTGGCTAGGCTTGGCCAATCCGAAAAAAGCGCTCAAATTATGGCCTACTTTTTCGGATAAGGCAAGAATACTTGGTTGGGGTTAACCGACAATTATTCCCCGAACCAAGAAACCCTAGTCAACCCTTCCTTTCCCCATGTCTCCTTTTTCTTTATAAAAACCCTCGCCTCTCTCGTTTTCATTCCCCATCACTCTCAATCCTAGAAATTTGCTTTTGAGTTTTTATTTCGCAAAGTCGAGTTTGAACATTCATCCGAGGATTTTCGCATATCGATCTAAGGTAAAATGCTAATATATAACGATACGATTGATAATCTCTTAGAGTTGTTCAGATTCGCTGCATTAGGGATTGAGAGTAGATGGAGGAACGTTTTTGTAGACAGATTTCGCGTAAAGACTTAGGTTTTTTGTTTTGGTTTTTCTGAATTTCGGCACATCTATTTATGAGAATAGCTTCATGGCTGATCTCTTTTGAAGTGTCGAGATTATAGAAGACCCTTTTCCACCTTTTTGTTTACACGCAAGCTTGTCTAAAATCTGGATTTGTGAAGAACAACTTATAAGCAACACTCTTTATTCTTCACGATTTAGACTCTTCGCCGATCTAGTGATACTCAAATATGTTTGCTTGGGCCTCTTTAGTCATGAATAGAGTTGCCTTAGGTTTAAACATACATGCAAGATAGTCTCTGTCCTTAGAGCTTTTCCTGGTACTTACACACTTCCGAGTGTTTTTGATTGATAGGTACAATGGTAGGAGCAACAAGAAGCGGAGCTATTCTTGGGAGATCAAGGGAATACCAAACGGAAAAGAGACAAGGAAAGTGACCAGTTGGTGAATCCAGCCGAGCGCCGATTGTACGTTCACCCACACGTGCATCGGGAAGAAGAAGTACGGGATCCCGACATACCCTGGCCGAAATGCGTGCAGCATTCAGGCGAATGGAGTTCAAGGCCACGCGCTATCCCCACGAGGAGACAATGGCCGAGCTGGGCATCTACGAGGACTGCCAGATCCTCTTCAACATAATGGGCCTGAAGAAATTCATGGAAAACACTTATGCGTCCCATGACAAAGCTGTACTAAACTCTGTTTCCCAATCGCAGCCTTCTCAAGACTCGATTCCAGATACTTGACCTTAGACCATACCGGCCTTGGTCCGAATTTCAACCACTAATCAAAATTCGTGTACGCCACAACTGGCCGAACACTATCTACTCCTTTTGTCCTTTCTTCATGCCAAACCCTTCTATTTTTTGGACAGTCTATTGGTGTGCGCATATATCTTAGAAAACTTCTCAAGTTTCCAAGTATTTTCACTCGCCCCAACTCAACTTCCTTTTAATCAGAATGCTTAGCATAATCCGTTAACTTTGGACTTTCTACAACAGCTCAGTAATCCATGATGATAGGTCATTCTTACGGTCAGTCCATCTTGGCCCATCGACTTGCCTTAGCGAACTCTCGAGTTCCTAAGCGTTTGTCTCATCCTTGCCTCAACTACCGTTGACCACCATCATAATTGTTAATCAAGATGCACGGATCCTTATTAACACCACTAACGAATCACTCTTGATTCCTTACTCGAGTTTCCAAAACTCTCCTAAGTTCCTCCTCTTAATCCGTTCTGATCCTTGATAACAAATCAACTTTACTCGCGGCTCCCGAACCCAATGGTTCCAACTCTTCAGTCAAGACATTTAACTGCAATGTCCTTAGTAGATTTACCACTCCATCTACGTTCCTTTCAGATGATACACTAGCCTTCCTCCGGCTCAATGCATCTACAACCAGAATAGCCCTACCCAAATGATAAGCTATATCCACATCATAGTCAGCGACTATCTCAATCCACCTACGTGGCCTCAGATTCCCGGATCATCCTTTGATCTTCGGATCACACATTGATCCTTACAACATCATTACCTTGGATAATTTCTCTTGTTCCCAAGAACAATGTCACGGTCCCATCTTGGCGAATCAATAAATTTCCAAAGATGTACCTTACTCGCGCCTTGCAAACCAACTAGTTTCCATGGCCGCCTCTCAAACACAGTCACACTTGGACAACTCACTTGTTTTCCAAGGACTTATCTCAAAAATAGTCACGCATGGACAACCCACTTGGTTTCCATGGCCGTAACCCAGAACAGTCACGCTTTGCGAACATATCCAGTCCCCAAAGCCGTAACACAGGACAGTCACGCTTGGCAAACCTATCCAGTTTCCACAGTCATGATACAAAACAGTCACGCCTTGGCGAACATAACCAGTTCCCAAGGACGACAGAACAATCACGGCTTTCCAGCCCTTACCAGTCACTCTGACTTTTACTACGGCTCACTAGCCTTTCACGGCACACAATGGCCCCGGCCTCCCAGACCCTTATCGGCACACAATAGCCACGGTCACACTGACCCGACTCGGCACACAATGGCCACGGTCTCCCAGACCATAATCTCGGCTCCCAGCCTTACTACGCTTAACAAGCGTGTCTTTGCTTAACCAGCAGAACGAAATAATGCAAGTAATGCATCGCATAACATATATGATCATCTACCCTAACTCTGATCATAGTCTTACGGACTCGGTTCCGCACTAGTGTGAATCACACATCACCCAGGCAAGAGACACGATCCTTCCTTTAGTCACAAGTCAGTTAGACACCATGTATAATCACAGAAACTGAATGATCATCTACCCTAACTCTGACCATCAAGTCTTATGGACTCGATTCCGCACTAGCGTGAATAACACATCACCTAGGCAAACGAAACGATCCTGCCTCGATCACGAGCTAGTTAGACATCATGTCAGCCTTGGTAATCACACATACCACTTAATCTTAAATCAAAACCGATTCATCATAGTCATGAATACCTCCGAGAAGTTTCTTGATCATCAAACAAGTCTTTGGCGAGGACACTTGACTCCCAATCTCTTGTTCTCTTTGATCTCAACTCTCGAACCGCACTCATACTATATGATCACTTAACAAGCAAATAACCAGTTTGGTCCTATGATCGTCTCAACCACTTGTGAAGCCTCACAAGGCATCGTTCTACTCCAAGCGAGAATCACACATCCCCTTGAGCTAGCAACTCGATCCGGACATTCACACAGCTAGTTAGACACCACGTTTTGACCACTCGGTACCTCGTACCCTTCACACATTGACCTTGCTAAGCATATTCACTAACTTACACAAGCAATCAATGGAAATCCAATAACCTAGCAATCAACCGATTCTAGACATTAGCTAAAGTCACGCACTTACCTTAGCCAATCAATGAACGGATTTGGTCGGTTGTTAGTCGGTGAAAACTCGACCCAAAACAGAAATATCCCAGAGACAGTCATGCGTCTCTCGGATCCAGTCGACACGCCTCGACTAATCCTCGGTCAACCTTGGCTAACTCTTGTCGAACAGAACCGCTGCTCGACTTATATTCGCGAACCCAGCACAGCCTCCAGTCTGTCCAGAACGTAGAACACACAGCCTTCCTAGCCACGTTGTACACACCATTCGTAGCCGCATGCACAGTCACATGTGCAGCCACATTCGTAGCAGCAGTCGCTTGCGCCTTGACTCGCTCTACCTGATCCACAGCTACATCTCTAGCCCAGAGTCAACTAAACTCCCGACCGCTTCCGCAGCCTGCCCGCTTCAAGAACACCTTCTAGGAGCCATCTTACTTTGTCTCTCGGCAACCATCTTGCCTTTACTCATTCTCTCAATGAGATTCCAATCTTCCCACGGAACTCCCGGTCTCACTACCCGGACAGCTCGTCTGCCTATTTCTCCGCATCTACGTCATTCTAGACAAGCCTAATTCACGTCCAGACTCTGTCCTAGAACCGTAATTGCTCTGATACCAACTTGTAGAGCCCCGACCTAGTTTTCCTAACCAGCAGTCGAAGTCTCCATACCATGATCATACCATGACCGAACCTTTGGAAATTTTCGCCTTTTTCCTTATCTGCTAACAACCTAACACTGTCCAACCCATAGCATGAACCCATTGGCGCCTTAACTAGCTACGCACCTAAACTTAATCCAGTGCCAGCTAAACAGAACCTTGCTGTGCAAGATCCATGAACGTCACATACCGTCCAGACCGCAATCACAACTTCAATCCACGCTCCTGTTGACTCAGCCACCATACCGGCCAACCACGAAGCACACGCCCCCTATTCTCAGTCACTCAACCAACCTGTCTCTTATACACATCTAGATGTGTATAAGAGACAACGGTTATTGCCTTCAATCTCTCGACAAAACTCTTTTTCTCTCGGGAGAAATCGCACTCTCCTCTTTCTCTCGGGTTTTCTCTCGATGAACATATGCGGCGTGAGGTCTCCCCTTCTTAGAGCTTGATTGCTGTCTCTTATACACATCTAGATGTGTATAAGAGACAGGATATACCTTGATTCTATGTATCCTTAGCTCGGATCATCACAGTCGTATCTCGCTCGATCATAGTCACGCTTCTCTCGACTGGATTCAGCCGCGCATCGACTATAATCGCGTCTCCGTCGGCTATCCCTAAACCCGCACGGCTAATTCCACCGATCTCTCGACTAGACGACCCGTCGCCTCTTTTCTCTCGGTGAATTCCTTCCCGTCGATGATTCTCTCGATCATCACCGTTTTCTCTCGATCGCAGTCACGATCCTCGCGACTGCATCGACTATAATCGCCTATATGTCGGCTATTCTGGAAACCGAACGGCTATTGCCTTCAATCTCTCGATAAAACTCTTTTTCTCTCGGGAGAAATCGCACTCTCCTCTTTCTCTCGGGATTTCTCTCGATGAACATATGCGGCGTGAGGTCTCCCCGTGATAAAATCCTCCAATCCGCTTATATACCCGAAACCTTAAGGATAAACCGCCTTACCAAGACTTATCCCACGCGTTTTAGGTTTTCTCTCAGTTTAACTTAAGTTCTCTCGGCTAAACCGAACAAACTTTCCTCGGCCAGACTAAACCGTCTCGATCACATCCGCGAGAAATCCTTTTCCGACTAGGAAAACTCCGGTTTTCACCGATTTAACTCTCGGCCCACGAGCCTAGCCCCTTTTCTCACGACACTTAGTCGTTTTCTCGACACTTTCGAACTTCCACTCGGACTTATCCCATTTTCTCTCGGATATCGTCCGTCCATCTCGACTACGTCCAGTCGTCATCCCGGCTATGTCCAGCCATCTCACGACTACGTCCAATCGC
Organism: Alliaria petiolata; assembly: GCA_020283515.1. Lineage (NCBI taxonomy): Eukaryota > Viridiplantae > Streptophyta > Magnoliopsida > Brassicales > Brassicaceae > Alliaria > Alliaria petiolata. The sequence goes on from JAHZTW010000001.1 coordinate 344,163,443, forward strand.
CACTCGACTGCGTCCAGTTGTCCCATCCGACTACGTCCAGTCGTCACCTGACAACGTCCGGATCCTCCCATCCGTTCGTATATCTACTCGACCGAGCCTACCAGTTCCTCGGCCCACGTCCTGTCTGGCTCGACCATTTCATATTTCCGGGATACGGATGCTACAAGCCATCTCACGGAATCCGGTGGATAAACATTGCATATCTAAAGAAGTGTCAGTTTCTCCGGAAGCCATATCGGCATGGGCACCGATATCAATTCACCCGAGCATCAGGACAAGCTGCAGTACTGTTCCTGCCAAACCCGTGGTTGACCACGATAAGGGAGCCAAAGAATTTCGATTTCGACCCCCAGGATTAGCATCTCTACCCATATGGAGCTGACTACTATGGGGACTACGAGGAGAAATATCGGGAAGAAGCCGATATAGTTGCTCCAGAGGAAGAAGGAGGTGAGGACGACTACGAAGACCCTACGGAGGATTATGGTTTCCCTCTCTACGGGGGGGATCGTTACCATTTCGACCCAATCACCAGTGGACCACACCGAATTCTCAAGGCGGCGCACGACAGGATCAATGTGCTCCAGCGGTACTGCAAGTGGCAAGACCGTTCGATCAGGAAGCTAGTCTCCACGGTGAAGGGAATCAAAGGCCACGTGAAGGATCTGAAAGGCCAGATCAAGTCGTTTACCTCAAAACTGAAGGGGTCGACACCATCGCCACGGTATGAAGCCAATATGTCTCCGGAGAAAGCAGAAGGAAATGAAACCGAGGATTCCGATGAAGCAGACTGTCAAATGCTTCAAAGAAGGCATTCCTTCTCATTTGAATTAAGGGAGCGCGAACAGAATGATCCAGGAAGGCATTCCTGCCAAGAAGATAGCATATCGAGGAAGAGACGTGTGAGCCAGTCCCCGATACCGGAATCATCGAACCCCTCCTTCTCCACCAGTGAGGATACCACGTCCTCACATCACACTGAGCAGTAAGGTACCACTCCAAACTCTTGTACATAAGCATTTCTCTTTATTAATATATTTTTGCTCGAGTTTTTGCATTATCATAGGACCATATTCTACCTGTAGAGCCCCGACCCAGTTTTCCTAACCAGCAGTCGAAGTCTCCATACCCTGATCATACCATGACCGAACCTTAGGAAATTTTCGCCTTTTTCCTTATCTGCTAACAACCTAACACAGTCCAACCCATGGCATGAACCCATTCGCGCCTTAACTAGCTAAGCACCTAAACTTAATCCAGTGCCAGCTAAACAGAACCTTGCTCTGCAAGATCCATGGACGTCACATACCATCCAGACCGCAATCACAACTTCAATTCATGCTCATGTTGACTCAGCCACCATGCTGGCCAACCTACGAAACACACCCCCCCCCCCATACTTAGTCACTCAACCAACCATCTCCACATGACCAAGTACAGAAAAGGGGCGGCTCGGATCTCCGATCCTTGCACGCCTGGCACGATCCACTCTGATCGCCCAACACGATCCAACTAATCTCCAACCACGATCCAACTGACCGCCAACCACGATCCACTTGACCGCCATACACGATCCACTTGACCGCCAGACACCTTGTACACATCATCCCCTCCACTACTCAGTCACTCAACCAACCAGCCCCGCATGACCAAGTAACGAAGAGGGACAGCTCGATCCTTTGCCCGTCCGGTCAGCCATGTCCATGATCTCCCAGACCATGTCCACGTTTCTTCTGACCACAGTCGTATTCTTCTCGACTGACGCTCGGTGATAGTCAAATCCTCTAGAATATCCCCCGGCTATCGCACAGCCCTAACCATGATCTCCCCACTATCATACAACTGCGACCTGAATCTCTCGGCTTTCACACAGCCTTGATCGGATTCACGGATCAATCCTGATCCAGTTAGCTCACTCCCGCACATATCTAAACCACTCGACTAGGTTTATCGGCTATAGTCGGGTCCCTTGGCTACCTTCGCAGATACGATCAGCTATACTCGACTATCTCCTAGCCACCATCGTCTTCTCTCGGACAACTCTTGTACGCGGTATGATCTTTCGGCTATCTCGCCGTGAAAGCCCTTATCTCTCGGATTTACCTTGATTCTATGTATCCTTAGCTCGGATCATCACAGTCGTATCTCGCTCGATCATAGTCACGCTTCTCTCGACTGGATTCAGCCGCGCATCGACTATAATCGCGTCTCCGTCGGCTATCCCTAAACCCGCACGGCTAATTCCACCGATCTCTCGACTAGACGACCCGTCGCCTCTTTTCTCTCGGTGAATTCCTTCCCGTCGATGATTCTCTCGATCATCACCGTTTTCTCTCGATCGCAGTCACGATCCTCGCGACTGCATCGACTATAATCGC
>JAHZTW010000001.1:344180201-344214370 GCA_020283515.1 Alliaria petiolata
ATCTACAAAGGTATGTTCTTCAAATCTCCCAATTTCATTTTCGGACCTAAGGTGAAAATTTTCGAATTCAACCTTTTTAGCTTGATTTCTCTATTGAATCATGTTTATTTAGGTTGTCTAACATGGTATAGATCATTACCCAACGGTTTTTCATCATCTAATTCACATAATTTGAATTTTTTGGAATTTTTGGAAATTGATGATGCATGTTGTGAATTGGGATTTTTCTTTGGGCTTTATGGTCTAGATTAGGTCGATTATTGCTATTGGGACTGATAGGATTGACGTTTGATGTTGAATGAAGTTGAAATTGTGATTTTCGAGTCGGATTGGATTTTCCCGCATGGTGTCGATCGACACCCGCCCCGAACTGACACTTTGTTTTTCATTTCTTAGATTGTGGATTTTATTTTGGTTTACTTTTCTTCTACAGATGGCTCCTCTGAGTAAGAGACAACGCCACACTGAGGCATCAGCCTCAGGGACTGCCAATGATGAGGCAATTTCATCTCTTCCTCCATGGCCTAAGCCAGAAAAGGCAAAGGTTTGGGTTACACGACGTTGGGATGATTCACCAGCTGAGGGGGTGGCGAAGGACGCATGTATTTACAGAGATCTCAGCGAGACATGGGATGATTATGACACGCTGTTCTACAATATGTGGTTGCGAGTTGAGATTACTCCAACACGTTTTGCCTGCGAGAAGACGATGCAGGAGCTTGGCATCAAAGATGACATCTTGCATCTGATGGAGAGAATTGGGATGGGCACTATTGCGACGAGGCAGCACGATCTTTACCCAGACCTTGTCCGCCAGTTCATTGCCACAGCCCGAGTCTGCTACTGGAATGAGATCAACATGAATGCTCTGGAAGGCACATTGACCTTCCTAATCCGCGGGATCTGCTACCGCATTTCACTTCCAGACATCTGCGGGATCTATGGATTCGCAGACGAGCATGCCACTGGGGTCTCTCTTCAGACGCAGCTGCCAGATAACCAGGATTTCTGGTCACACTTCGGGAATGGGAGGTATGACTCTAAGACCTCCACTCAGACAGACATTCGCCATCCTACCTTGCGCTACTTGGTCCGTTTGTTCTCTACTACACTTCTGTGTAAGCATGAGCCAGGGAAGATGCGAGTGTCTGAGTTGGTTCTGCTTTATCGAGGGCTTTGGTCTGAGATTTATGAGGATACAGACGCGCCAGTTAGCGCGAACCTTGGTGCTGTGCTTGCTCATCACTTGGCTTCTTTGAAGACCAAGCCTTTCAGTGGGACGAAGGCCAAGCCAGAGACTATAGGAAGCCTCCTCACTCCTATCTTCCAGCACTGCAGGATAGACTCTTCCAGCTGCTCCATCATTACATCACGTGCCTTGGTCGATATGGAGTACTTGAAGAGGGCTCATTGGGTGGCTGGCGAGAGGATGTGGGCATTCAGCGACGAGCAGAGAGTGCAACGCTTGGTTCAGCTACCTGACAGAGACCTCACTCACATTACCAGCGATTCAGGACGCCTCGCATTTCACCCCAGTCCGAGCAAGCTTAGGACTGCTCCTGTTGCCAGACGCAGAGGCATCTCATCCCGACTAGCTGAGGATGCACCTCGACCTTCATGTTCTAGGCGCAGAGCACAGACCACCTTGACGCCTATTGGTCCTCATCACCTTCCTGCTGCTCCCGAGATTCCTATGGAGCAAGCTGCTTTCCAGAGATATGTGGTTCAGAGCTTTCAGGCCATCTGGAACGCCATTGCCACTGTGTCTAACTGTGGCTGCGTTCGACCTGCTTCTCCACCACGATCTTCTCCACCACGACCAGTTGACGACGAGTGACTTTTCCATCCTTTTTCTTTTTAGTACTTTGAGTCAGTTTTTCTTTTTACTTGAGTCTGCATTTTGTTTCATTTGATTCAGTACTTTGTTTCAAACTTGTTGCAGTTATTGAGCTTATTGGATTATCTTGTGCTTTTAACCTATTGTTGAGTTTTCTAACAGCATGGAAGAATTCTAACAACAATCTGACTTAACAACATCAACGTTCGAGTGGAAGACCTCTGTCTTCGGACAGAGTGTCGATCGACTCCATCCAGTGTCGATCGACACGACCATCTATCTCAGCAACGATCGACACAGATGGTGTCGATTGACGCTACGCGCAGAAGTCAGGTAATCCGATTTTTTCTCTTTGTTGCAACAGTTTGGTAAGAATTTTTTCTATCCAAACTCATTCTTAGTAACACTGGGGACAGTGTTATTCAAGTCTGGGGGAGGTGGTTGCTAATCTTGTGTTTTGTTTTGAGAGTCAGTTGAATCTTGAGTCAAAAGTTTTCAAAAATTTGTTTTATTGAGTTAAAATTAGTTGGAACTTTCAGTTTTTCTAGAAACTAACCACAGAAAGTTGACACTTGAAGAACCATTGTTATGAGAGTTGATTGCAAGACTTACTAAGTAGAAAGCTACAAGTTGAATCAGTCTAACAGGGCGAGTTCAGATCCCCTTACAAAGAACTAGGTATGCGCAGAACTTGATTCCTCTTTTAGTCCGAACAGATAGGCAATTGCAGTCTCTCCTTGATCTTCCCTTAAGAGAAAAGAAAAGAAAGAAAAAGAGTCTAAGTCTGGAATAGTGCCTTTGTCATGAGCCTGTCTCCTCACAAGGAACAATATTAGTGATGCTCTTGAACACGTCTCCTCACAAGGAACACAAGTAGAGAGTAGCACTATTCCAGAGATCCCAAAAAGAATAAGAAGAGTCAATGAAAAGATCTTAGAACACCCTGAAAATGGGCAGAAGTTGACTAAGGGAAGAGAAAATAGGGGAGCTGCATGAGAATATCTTGTTTTGGTACTAAGGAAGGGAAAAGAATCAGAAAAGTTCTATGGCATTACCAATGTTAGAGTTCGAATCTTTTACCAAGGAAAGGATCTGGATTTGAACTGGGAGATTGCTAAGCTTGTGGTAAGTACATTGAACATTTCCTAAGGTTGGCTCTAATATCATGTGGATTCAAGAAGTGTTAATCAGAGTGGCGTTTTGAAGAAGTACTCGGAAGTTCCTGTTTTCAAACTTCTACTTCAGTCTAAGTTTCTGTTTTGCTTGAGGGCAAGCAAAGGCTAAGTCTGGGGGAGTTGATATATCATGGTTTTTACCCGTTTTTAAGCCATGATATAAGTGTTTTTATAGAGTCTTTTGCTAGTTTTGGAGTCTTTTTAGAGTCTTTACAGGATGGAGAGCATTTGGAGCTAAATGGGAGAATATGGAACATTTTGGAGCATTTTGGAGAAGCAGCCGAAGTGATGAAGTCAAGAGGCTGGATTTACGAGCTGAGTGTCGATCGACACCATCAGTGTCGATCGACACCAAAGAAGGTCGGCCAAGTTTCCCCAATTCCATCAGAAAAAGGAAATCACTCAAGTTCTGAAGAATTACAAGTCTGCCCCTGGACGAAAAATCCTCTTCTATAAATAGTTTTCAGGCATTGTTTAGCCAAATACCTTATCATTATTTTCTGTTTTTGAGACTTAGAGAGAGATTGATCCTGAGCTTTTGGGGAGACAATTCTAACTCATCTGAGCCAGATTTCGAACCCCTGTATCATTCTCTATTCTTTTATGCAATTTATTTCAGCCATGATTTGTGTTTGCATAATTATGTCTGAGTAGTTTGCTAGTTAGGTTAGGGTGATTTAGGGTTTGATGAAGAGTTTGTAGAATCATTAGAACTTTAGGGAAATCAATTGGATCTTCACCTTGATTTGAACTTAACTTGATTTTCTGAATTGATCACTTAGAAATCAAACCTTAGGTTATTTAATAGATGCGAGAGCATTATTAGTAACTTGATCTAATCATAGGTAAGCAAAATATCTATTCGCAAAGAGATTTGGTTTAGGTATTTTGTGAACAAATCGAACCTGTTCTTATTGCTTGTCTTAATTGTTTAAATTCCCAAAGAGATTTGGGATTTAGGAATCTAGGCATAGATAACTTCTGCAACGAGAGTTGATTGGTTTTAACTTAGTGATTCAAGTTCTAGACGGTTCTTAATAAATCCCTAATAAACTTAGATTCTGCATTCTTGGATTCAAACCTGATAATTACCCTTGCCTTGCGCCTTTGTCTTTGAACTTACATCGCCTTTTAAACTCGTTTACTTATTTCTGCATTGCTTTTAGTTTACTTAATATTATTCGCCTAGCATAATCTAAACCTAGAAACTATTAGTGTAGCATCTACTTCCCTGAGGATTCGATACCCCTTATACTTCAACTGCATTGCTGTGCACTTGGAGTAGTTGATTATTTGGGTAAAACCTGAGCCCTATCACATATATGCTGCATATCTACAATCTGATAGTAATATCGAGATGTTCGAATCGACGATGTTTTCAGCTACCGACGAGAAATTTCAGCTCAATAATGAGTTAAAGGACATCGAAGAAGTCTTTCGTCTGTGTGACGTCGGGACGCAAGCCGAAATAGAGTTCATTGAGAGGCTCGACATCTTGTATGGCTCCCCCGAAGAAGACGATGAAGTAGATCGCGAAGAGCGTAGCAACGCTACCACCAAAGAAGACGAGCTCACAGAAGAGATGCATGAAGTTTCGGACGATGAAAAGAAGAGTGCAACAACTCTTGATGCCAAGGTGGAAATCAAAGACAATGATTCTCGAAAGAGGTCATTAGATTTATGTTTCTCGGATGACCCCACTCATGCTAATGGAGGCGAACACCAAAGAATAGAAGCTGGTCGTTCTATTTCTATTCCTCAAGAAGACTTCATCTCTGCCCATCCGCCCGAGCACCTTGAAGATGAAAGTCCGACCAACAAGGAACTTCAACTCCACGACCAAGGGAAGCCTCTTATCCCAGCTCCTCACCACATCGAGTGTGAATCAAAACTCATGGAGAAGAAGACGCTGATGGCGATCCAAGAACTGCCCTTGGCGACGCTTTCAAAGATAGATTATCCGGGAAAACTTTCGGTTTCATGCTCAACCAAGGGAGTTGAATTTCGTGTCTCTCTATATGACATGGGATCTGATGTCAACCACTTGACTAAGACCATTACAGAAGTCATAAGAGTTTCGAGCTTCCAAGCCTCGAAGACACCCGTTCACCATCAGGATCGTCCGTCACCAAATCTGTTTGGTTTCAAGCCAAACTTGCTGCCTCAAGTTGAGGATGATCTCGTGCCTGCTGTTCTTCACATATTGGAGACGAGGAAAGACACAAATCACTTGTTGATCCTTGGCTGTTCATTTACTGCACCTGTTCGAGCTTTGATTGACAAGCTGAACCAACAAGTGTGCCTCTCCAAAGTCAACGAGAAGACTTTCTATCCAACAACTCTCACAAGGAGCACTCATTCCACGACCTTGGGCAGTGGAAGTGAACCAATCTTAGACCCTGGAGGAAGTATAAAGGATGTCCAAAACGTCCTACAGAAAGATCCATTCAGCACGCACAAGGGAAGCGCCAAACAGAGGAGTTTGAAGCGCAAGGAGATCCCATATGATCCAAGTTCGATTTTTCCTCATATGAGGCGTGATGGAAACATACATGAAGCCAAGGTGAAGCTTGGAAGGTCCTCGAAATAATCTCCAAAGCTAGAGCTCATCACCCATCCGAACCGAGAGGAGAAAGGGAAAGAACCTAAGAGAAGAAGGTTAAGCAATGCATTTGTTTTTCGAGACAACGATAAGTATTATCAAACGCTGAATAGAAAGTGTCTCAAGCCAACAAGTGCGGAGTGTCGAGAAGGTAAAGGAGCCACAAATCCTTTAGTTGGAGTCGTTCCCATCTAAAACCTCCACCAAAGTCTAGCTAAAAGACTCTAAACAAGAGCGGCTCAATGGGAGGCAACCCATTTTAGGTATCTTCTTTCTTTTTCTCGTCTTTCTAACCATACTAATTTTTAGTTTTGGTTTCTTCTTAGTTTACAGCATTTTCATAAACCCCAAAACCACAAAAAAATCAGAAAAACCAGAAAACACCAAAAATATGAAGAAGGAAATCCGAAGAACACCCACCGGGCAACGAACCGCCCGTGGGCCGGCCAGAAGGAGCCTGGCCGCGCCACGAGCCACGATGGCGGGACGAAGGATGCTCGGACGCGGCCGCGACAACCCGTCGTGCGGCCGGCCTTCGTCTGAAGACGTTTCCGTCCTGACCTCACCAAACCGGACCTCCTTCAACATGTTTCAAGTCTTTCAAGTATCCTCCTTGATTCAATGGCCTGAACACGACCTAAAGACCGCAAAGATCACTTCCACAACCGCGGCACATTGCTGTTGCATCAAAGATGGCGAGACAAGACAAGACTCCATCCAAGTCAAGTCAAGTTAATGATCCATCTCTCTACTTACTTCGTCCAGCACGTTCAACGGACCTGTATCCACGAAAACGAAGAAGAACACCACGGTCCCAGAGGATGAAAACCGTAGTGCAAACTCCAGAACGAAGAAGATGCAACTTCCTTCACCAAACCGCGAAGAGGAAAGTTCCCGAAGACTAGCTTCTCTCTTCCGCGACCAAGACCTTTACCGAAGCCAAGTAAGGATTTCATATGGCATTGAAGTTCATACTAGCAACACATGTCTTCTGGGATCCCGAACAGATCACTGGATAGGCCAGCATAGACCCAAACTTCAAGTCAAGTTTCTGAGGTGACGAAATCTTCAAGACGCAAGGACGGAAGATTTTCCATCTCTCATTCACAGTGTTATCAAAGGTCAAGGAACCAAGACAAGTACTCAACAACCCGAGTACCTGTTCTTCTCAACAAAGGCGAGCCAATCATCACCACCAAACGCCTATCACCATCCTCATCCGTCACCCACACACGCCCACCACCACCATCCGAAGCAAGGAAGCTTAACCGCGCAACACATTTCCTTTCGAGCTATGTTTTTGATTTTTTTTGTTCAATAAAATCGATTCTAAGCAGGGACATAAGGATAATGATCAAGTCCTTAGCTCAATCATACCACACGCCCATCCACCCATACCAAACCCAACGCCACTTCCAAGTAAGTCTTCACAAGCTTGTACTTGAATTTACCTATCTTTTTCACCTCAACTCGATTTAAAAAAACTGGGGACAGTTTGATTTAAGTCTGGGGGTTTTCTTATATTACTAATTATGCTTTTATTTGATGAGTCTTATGCATACTTACATCATTTATCGAGTCGTTTTATAGAGTCAAAACTTTTTTTTTCTTTTAGTCGGAAACTATGAACTTTGCTAGGTACAAGTCACTTTGAACAAGGAACCTTAATGACCATTCTCACGGATTTAGAAGCAAGGTTTACTAAGTTGAACACGGCGAGTGGATCATTCCAGCGGAGAAAGTTCTAATCTCTAGAGTACTCGAATGATCTTGCGTTGACTCCGCACCTAATGAATCAAATCTTCTCGTCAAGGGGCTTGAGGTACTTCGAACTTTGCTCCTCTTTTAGACTCTAGCATGACTAAGTAGATGCAATGCAACCTCTCCTTGATCTTCCCTTGTTATAGAAAAGAAAAAAAAAAATAGAAAGAAAGGTTTTAGTTTGGGAATGGCAACCAGAGTTCCTTAAAGGACAATGACGGTTCGCAGCAATCATGTAAACTTCAAAGAAGTGATCATTCTCAAGCTAAGAAGAAAGAAAAAAAAATGGAATAAGAAAGTCGATAGAAAAAATAAAATGATACCCTAGAAAAGTAGGGAGAAATCGACTAAGGGAAGAGAAAATAGGAGAGTTGTGTCTGAAATGTCTATGTCTAGATGTTTGGAAGAGAAAGTATAATGTCTCGTCGACCAATACTCCCTCGATAGAGACCGCACGCCTAAATGAATAAAGGAGTCAACAAGAGGGAGCTCGAAATACTCAAAGGGACCATGAAGCGTATCCGGGAAGGGTGAAAAGCTCAAGGTAACTAGACCCAAACGCCTTGAAGCTGAATTCCGAGTTATGTGGCTCAACAGGTCGATTGCTAGACTTGATGAGTTCCCAAGTATTGGTGAGTTTCCACGTTTTCAAACCTCTTTTCCTTACTTAGATTTCTGTTTTGTTTGAGGACAAACAAAGGTTTAAGTCTGGGGGAGTTGATAACATGCATATTTTACCCGTTTTTACTATCATAAGTGAGTGCTTTAATAAGCATTTCACTAAGGTTTTGATGCATAAACACTAGATTTCGAGTATTTGGTTGTTCAAGACTCTTTTCAGGTAATCTTAGCAAAAGACGCATATTTTGGAGCAAAATGGACAATTCCGGAAACAGTGCCCGAGGACAGAAGTTCAACACCAAATGAAGGCCTTCCCACCACGAGATCAAGCTCATATTTGGAGACAAGGTAGCCTTATCAGCTGTCTTTCACCTCGAAGTGGTTTGAGAGCAATCCCACGGTTGGATCTCAAGTTATGAAGGAAGCAAGAAGGTCCGTCAAGCACCCGGAAGGACGAGCTGGCCGCGCCACGGCCGAACCAGACGACCAGTGGCCGCGCCACGGCCAGTCGCTCGTGCGGCCAGGCCACTCGCGGATTCCCGAGCCCATTTGAAGCCCAACTTAAACCCGCAGCCGTCTTATGCAAGCCAAGACCTAATCCACGACCTAGGGCACTTGAAGACCTATATATACTCGACCTTTAGGGTTTTTTTAGGGCATCACCACTTAGCATCACGAAATTCTCTTGTTACAACTTTCTTTTGGCGGCCGCGAATCTTTGATTCGTGGTTTCCACTTTGTTCTTTGAGGGAGATTGATTTGTTCTTGAACCCTCTTTTATTTCAATCGATTTATACAAGTTATGCATTCATCAATCACGTTTTCTACTTCTTCTTTTATGTCTGAGTAGTTTACTTTCGTTGGGTGTTCTTTAAGGGGATCTATGGGGAATTTCATTAACTGTTGTTGAACCGATTGTTTAGGCCGAAGATTAGGATTTTCTGTCTCACCTTATTCGTTCTTATTGCATGAGTCTGGCGTCATGAACTATATTCTGATCGCAGGGTCTTGAGAACGACGAATGTCCTGAATCTCAGATCTAGACCAAAATAGGGTAGAGAGCATCCTTTAAAAGATGTCTGAATGTTTATTGTCCCGATCCTATTGCGTGTTCGTCTAGGACGCAGGATATGAAAGTATACCTGTGGAATGGAAGTTCGCAGATCGACCTAGTTTGATAAAGTTAGGTTGTTAAAACCAGTGAATCAGTTTGGGGAAAATCGCCTAGTCTCGCTTGCTTAACTTTTGTGTGTTTGATTTCTAGTTAGAACCCCATAGATTTCCCGAGAAGATTCCCAACGTGTTCGCCCCATCTGCTTTTACATCGAGATTTACGCACTTCAATATTTACTTTTCCTGCACTGCTTGCTTGATTTCCTTTTTACAAGTTCTTAAGTTTGATTTCCTTTTCCCGTTGGTCATAGAAGAGATTGACAACCTCCTCTATATAAGACGTGGTACTGCTTTCTTTATTTTCTACAAAAACCGTGACACTTACCCCCAAACCCCAATTCTCTGCGTCTTTCGTTGCCCTGATTCTTCTGTTTTCCAGTTGACCTCCTCCATGTGGATCGATACCCTAAGTACTACAACGCACGCTGTGCACTTGCATTTTATTTTCCTACAAATTCAAAGCCTGACGAGTCCCCAAAGAAATCCTCCAAACTCGGACGACTATTTAGACCCCATCACTAATCGAGCACTCCCGCTCTTAGTTTAGCTGTACTAAACTCTGTTTCCCAATAGCAGCCTTCTCAAAACTCGATTCCAGATACTTGACCTTAGACCATCCCGGCCTTGGTCCGAACTTCAACCACTAATCAAAATTCGTGTACGCCACAACTGGCCGAACACTAGTCTACTCAAGACTTACTCCTTTTGTCCTTTCTTCATGCTAAACCCTTCCATTTTCTGGACAGTCTCTTGGTGTGCGCATATATCTTAGAAAACTTCTCAAGTTTCTAAGTATTTCCACTCGCCCCACCTCAACTTCCTTTTAATCAGAATGCTTAGCATAATCCGTTAACTTTGGACTTTCTCCAACAGCTCAGTAATCCATGATGATAGGTCATTCTTACGGTCAGTCCATCTTGGCCCATCGACTTGCCTTAGCGAACTGTCGAGTTCCTAAGCGTTTGTCTCATCCTTGCCTCAACTACCGTTGACCACCATCATAATTGTTAATCAAGATGCACGGATCCTTATTAACACCACTAACGAATCACTCTTGATTCCTTACTCGAGTTTCCAAAACTCTCCTAAGTTCCTCCTCTTAAACCGTTCAGATCCTTGATAACAAATCAACTTTACCCGCGGCTCCCGAACCCAACGGTTCCAACTCTTCAGTCAAGACATTTAACTGCAATGTCCTTAGTAGATTTACCACTCCATCTACGTTCCTTTCAGATGATACACTAGCCTTCCTCCGGCTCAATGCATCTACAACCAGAATAGCCCTACCCAAATGATAAGCTATATCCACATCATAGTCAGCGACTATCTCAATCCACCTACGTGGCCTCAGATTCCCGGATCATCCTTTGATCTTCGGATCACACATTGATCCTTACAACATCATTACCTTGGATAATTTCTCTTGTTCCCAAGAACAATGTCACGGTCCCATCTTGGCGAATCAATAAATTTCCAAAGATGTACCTTACTCGCGCCTTGCAAACCAACTAGTTTCCATGGCCGCCTCTCAAACACAGTCACACTTGGACAACTCACTTGTTTTCCAAGGACTTATCTCAAAAATAGTCACGCATGGACAACCCACTTGGTTTCCATGGCCGTAACCCAGAACAGTCACGCTTTGCGAACATATCCAGTCCCCAAAGCCGTAACACAGGACAGTCACGCTTGGCAAACCTATCCTGTTTCCACAGTCATGATACAAAACAGTCACGCCTTGGCGAACATAACCAGTTCTCAAGGACGTCAGAACAATCATGGCTTTCCAGCCCTTACCAGTCACTCTGACTTTTACTACGGCTCACTAGCCTTTCACGGCACACAATGGCCCCGGCCTCCCAGACCCTTATCGGCACACAATAGCCACGGTCACACTGACCCGATTCGGCACACAATGGCCACGGTCTCCCAGACCATAATCTCGGCTCCCAGCCTTACTACGCTTAACAAGCGTGTCTTTGCTTAACCAGCAGAACGAAATAATGCAAGTAATGCATCGCATAACATATATGATCATCTACCCTAACTCTGACCATAGTCTTACGGACTCGGTTCCGCACTAGTGTGAATCACACATCACCCAGGCAAGAGACACGATCCTGCCTTTAGTCACAAGTCAGTTAGACACCATGTATAATCACAGAAACAGAATGATCATCTACCCTAACTCTGACCATCAAGTCTTATGGACTCGATTCCGCACTAGCGTGAATAACACATCACCTAGGCAAACGAAACGATCCTGCCTCGATCACGAGCTAGTTAGACATCATGTCAGCCTTGGTAATCACACATACCACTTAATCTTAAAACAAAACCGATTCATCATAGTCATGAATACCTCCGAGAAGTTTCTTGATCATCAAACAAGTCTTTGGCGAGGACACTTGACTCCCAATCTCTTGTTCTCTTTGATCTCAACTCTCGAACCGCACTCATACTATATGATCACTTAACAAGCAAATAACCAGTTTGGTCCTATGATCGTCTCAACCACTTGTGAAGCCTCACAAGGCATCGGTTCTACTCCAAGCGAGAATCACACATCCCCTTGAGCTAGCAACTCGATCCGGACATTCACACAGCTAGTTAGACACCACGTTTTGACCACTCGGTACCTCGTACCCTTCACACATTGACCTTGCTAAGCATATTCACTAACTTACACAAGCAATCAATGGAAATCCGATAACCTAGCAATCAACCGATTCTAGACATTAGCCAAAGTCACGCACTTACCTTAGCCAATCAATGAACGGATTTGGTCGGTTGTTAGTCGGTGAAAACTCGACCCAAAACAGAAATATTCCAGAGACAGTCACGCGTCTCTCGGATCCAGTCGACACGCCTCGACTAATCCTCGGTCAACCTTGGCTAACTCTTGTCGAACAGAACCGCTGCTCGACTTATATTCGCGAACCCAGCACAGCCTCCAGTCTGTCCAGAACGCAGAACACGCAGCCTTCCCAGCCACGTTGTACACACCATTCGTAGCCGAATGCACAGTCACATGTGCAGCCACATTCGTAGCAGCAGTCGCTTGCGCCTTGACTCGCTCTACCTGATCCACGGCTACATCTCTAGCCCAGAGTCAACTAAACTCCCGGCCGCTTCCGCAGTCTGCCCGCTTCTAGAACACCTTCTAGGAGCCATCTTACTTTGTCTCTCGGCAACCATCTTGCCTTTACTCATTCTCTCAATGAGATTCCAATCTTCCCACGGAACTCCCGGTCTCACTACCCGGACAGCTCGTCCGCCTATTTCTCCGCGTCTACGTCATCCTAGACAAGCCTAATTCACGTCCAGACTCTGTCCTAGAACCGTAATTGCTCTGATACCAACTTGTAGAGCCCCGACCCAGTTTTCCTAACCAGCAGTCGAAGTCTCCATACCCTGATCATACCATGACCGAACCTTGGGAAATTTTTGCCTTTTTCCTTATCTGCTAACAACCTAACACAGTCCAACCCATGACATGAACCCATTCGTGCATTAACTAGCTACGCACCTAAACTCAATCCAGTGCCAGCTAAACAGAATCTTGCTCTGCAAGATCCATGGACGTCCTATACCGTCCATACCGCAATCACAACTTCAATCCACGCTCCTGTTGACTCAACCACCATGCTGGCCAACCTACGAAACACCCCCTCCCCCCCCCCATACTTAGTCACTCAACCAACCATCCCCACATGACCAAGTACAGAAGAGGGGCGGCTCGGATCTCCGATCCTTGCATGCCTGGCACGATCCACTCTGATCGCCCAACACGATCCAACTGACCGCCAACCACGATCCACTTGACCGCCATACACGATCCACTTGACCGCCAGACACCTTGTACACATCATCCCCTCCGCTACTCAGTCACTCAACCAACCAGCCCCGCATGACCAAGTAACGAAGAGGGACGGCTCGATCCTTTGCCCGTCCGGTCAGCCATGTCCATGATCTCCCAGACCATGTCCACGTTTCTTCTGACCACAGTCCTATTCCTCTCGACTGACGCTCGGTGATAGTCAAATCCTCTAGAATATTCCCCCGCTATTGCACAGCCCTAACCATGATCTCCCCACTATCATACAACTGTGACCTGAATCTCTCGGCTTTCACACAGCCTTGATCGGATTCACGGATCAATCCTGATCCAGTCAGCTCACTCCCGCACATAGCTAAACCACTCGACTAGGTCTATCGGCTATAGTCGGGTCCCTTGGCTACCTTCGCAGATACGATCAGCTATACTCGACTATCTCCGAGCCACCATCGTCTTCTCTCGGACAACTCTCGTACGCGGTAAGATCTCTCGGCTATCTCGCCGTGAAAGCCCTTATCTCTCGAATCTACCTTGATTCTATGTATCCTTAGCTCGGATCATCACAGTCGTATCTCGCTCGATCATAGTCACGCTTCTCTCGACTGGATTCAGCCGCGCATCGACTATAATCGCTTCTCTGTCGGCTATCCTTAAACCCGCACGGCTAATTCCACCGATCTCTCGACTAGACGACCCGTCGCCTCTTTTCTCTCGGTGAATTCCTTCCCGTCGATGATTCTCTCGATCATCACCGTTTTCTCTCGATCGCAGTCACGATCATCGCGACTACATCGACTATAATCGCCTATATGTCGGCTATTCTGGAAACCGAACGGCTATTGCCTTCAATCTCTCGACAAAACTCTTTTTCTCTCGGGAGAAATCGCACTCTCCTCTTTCTCTCGGGATTTCTCTCGATGAACATATGCGGCGTGAGGTCTCCCCGTGATAAAACCCTCCAATCCGCTTATATACCCGAAAACCTAAGGATAAACCGCCTTACCAAGACTTATCCCACGCGTTTTAGGTTTTATCTCGGTTTAACGTAAGTTCACTCGGCTAAACCGAACAAACTTTCCTTTTCTCTCGGCCAGACTAAACCGTCTCGATCACATCCGCGAGAAATCCTTTTTCGACTAGGAAAACTCCGGTTTTCATCGAGTAAACTCTCGGCCCACGGGCCTAGCCCCTTTTCTCATGACACTTAGTCGTTTTCTCGACACTTTCGAACTTCCACTCGGACTTATCCCATTTCCTCTCGGATATCGTCCGTCCGTCTCGACTACGTCCAGTCGTCGTCCCGGCTATGTCCAGCCATCTCACGACTACGTCCAATCGCCACTCGACTGCGTCCAGTCGTCCCATCCGACTACGTCCAGTCGTCACCTGACTACGTCCGGATCCTCCCATCCGTTCGTATATCTACTCGATCGAGCCTACCAGTTCCTCGGCCCACGTCCTGTCCGGCTCGACCATTTCTTATTTCCGGGATACTGATGCTACACTACCTCTCTTCTATCACACATGGACTGTGTGATTTAAGTTTGGGGGAGTATGTAGTACTTGCATTCATAATATTTGCATAGAAAAACACAAAAANCTATTGCCTTCAATCTCTCGACAAAACTCTTTTTCTCTCGGGAGAAATCGCACTCTCCTCTTTCTCTCGGGATTTCTCTCGATGAACATATGCGGCGTGAGGTCTCCCCGTGATAAAACCCTCCAATCCGCTTATATACCCGAAAACCTAAGGATAAACCGCCTTACCAAGACTTATCCCACGCGTTTTAGGTTTTATCTCGGTTTAACGTAAGTTCACTCGGCTAAACCGAACAAACTTTCCTTTTCTCTCGGCCAGACTAAACCGTCTCGATCACATCCGCGAGAAATCCTTTTTCGACTAGGAAAACTCCGGTTTTCATCGAGTAAACTCTCGGCCCACGGGCCTAGCCCCTTTTCTCATGACACTTAGTCGTTTTCTCGACACTTTCGAACTTCCACTCGGACTTATCCCATTTCCTCTCGGATATCGTCCGTCCGTCTCGACTACGTCCAGTCGTCGTCCCGGCTATGTCCAGCCATCTCACGACTACGTCCAATCGCCACTCGACTGCGTCCAGTCGTCCCATCCGACTACGTCCAGTCGTCACCTGACTACGTCCGGATCCTCCCATCCGTTCGTATATCTACTCGATCGAGCCTACCAGTTCCTCGGCCCACGTCCTGTCCGGCTCGACCATTTCTTATTTCCGGGATACTGATGCTACACTACCTCTCTTCTATCACACATGGACTGTGTGATTTAAGTTTGGGGGAGTATGTAGTACTTGCATTCATAATATTTGCATAGAAAAACACAAAAAAATTGAAAAATTTTCCCACAAAAAGAACTCATGTAGTTGCTTTTCCATGTTAGGATTGAGTCTAAATGCATTCATTTAGGATTCACAAGCATTTGCATAGGGTGTTAAGTATAACGAATCCTTGTAAATAGCCATTTTTAAGTCATGAATTCAATGCCTTAGTTCTTGTTTGTCTGATGCATTTGGATTTAGACTGAGCTTAAGGCAGCACCACATTTGGAATTTGTCCTGTGAAATTCAGTTTTGACTTGATGCATTGCGACTTGAACCATTTCCCTAATAAACTTGAACCGTTAATTTGAAAATCTAATTATCTCGTTCATATTTGTCAAGTAGCTCATGGATTTCACTTGGACATTCTTTTCCCTTTTTACCACCCTGTTGCTAGTCCAAGTACCAGACCGCACCCTAAACCAAAACCATTGTTTTTAAACCAATAAACACCTTTGTGAGAGCATGTGAGGCCTTTGCACCATTTTCGAATCTTCTTAGGCAAAAAGTGTTGGGTTTAGATCGACAAGGTTGGATTTCCATGTAGACGTTGGCTCACATCTCGAGTCAACACTAGGTTAAATTGTTTGGTTACTAAAACGGTTTAACACCGAAATCGGAGGCCGATATTGCTGGGTAGACTAATAAAAAGGGAGGGGAATTCCAATTTGATCATGCATTGACAGAAGGGAAAGAAAGGAAACCAAGGAGTCAGATGGGGACACAAATAAAGGAGATGGCAGCACCAAAAAGGCTTGGAAACAAAGAAGAAAAAGGCGATTCCAAAAGAAAGCGAAAGAAGGCCAATCAACAAAGTCTAAATCCGGCCAGCAACACCAAAGTTGAAACGCAAGGAACGCAACAAAGAAGCCAGAAAGCTGAAACCAATCTCCAACAAAGAAGAAGTCCCCAGAAATGACCAAGAAAGGTAATATCGAAGAGTAATATCGGGTATAAGGCGAAATGCCAAAACAAAGGATAGCTTAGGAGGGAGCAGTTTAGATTAGGGAAGGAAACGAAATAGATGTTCTGAGTAGATGGAAGTCTAGCCTTGTATGCATCCATTGGTTTTTACCCTTAGCATTTTGCATTAAGAAGGTTCCTTTTATGAGTGATCCCACTTAAACACTTAACCTGATCGCGCTACGAGTTTATACTTAGCTCGTGACCTTACCCTGAGCCAAATGAGTTAGTTGACAGGTATGGATGAGATCCACGTTTTCAATTTTATAATGAATGTGAAAGGGAATTGGGAATTTGAATGTGCATCTAAGTTAGGATTGATTTCGCTTGATTATTGTGATGAATGTGGCTAAGGCTTTCTGGATAGGTAGAATTCGACTTGCATCTTAGAAACGGCGTTTGAGTTGATTTCCTTTAAATGGCGTTTTGGACATTGACATTGAGTTGATTTCCTTTAAATGGCGTTTTGGATTTGAACTTACACCTTTTCTTTTAAACCTCACCCCTCCGGTTGGCTTTTGCTTGAGGACAAGCAAAAAGGCAAGTTTGGGGGTGTTTATATCTCTGTAATTTGCATGATTTTAGTACATGTTTCATGATAGTTAGGACTTCATTCTTGCACTTTAATGATAGCTTGCATCACATTTTCATCCATGTTAGGATTAGATGCATTAGGTTAGGTTTCTGCATAGTCTTGCATGTTTGGAGTGTGTTCTCAGGTGCGTAGGATGATCCGAAGAAGAGACCAAGGAGGGAGGTCACAAATGGAGAATGAGCCGGTAATATCGAGCATGGATCACGACACGAGGTCGATTTAGACGAGTAGTAGCGGCTTAGTCCCGAAAGGGGAACCTCGGTGTGAAGATCCAGCAAGAAGATGCCCAAAGGACGGATATCGGNCAAACGATTTTACCCGATGTATTTATGAAACCTAGTGAGGTTCTTAAGTTTGTTAAAATTGGGTGGGTTGTTATAATCAGATGTTCCAATTGTTTATTGAATTCTTTTAACTACACGTGTAACATTAGCTTCAGTAGAGAGAAGCTTTTCAAAATTAAAATTACATTAAAATATTTAAAATTTTTGATGTCTCAAGAAATATTGAATGGTTTAGCTATTTTATGCATCGAAAGAACATATAAGAGAGCATTAATTTTGTTTTTAAGTGCCTCTCTTCCATGGCCACCGCCACCAGTGGCGATTCTCCAGCGCTGGAGCCGCCCGCCATGCCGGAACCTCTCCTACCTTTCACTTTCCTTTCATTATCCCCCATCTACCTCGCGAAAGGAAATTATATGCATGCATTTTAGCATGTTGAGTTGTGGGAAAGAAGTAGAAAGAAGGGGATGATTAAAGCCATTATGGAAAGTAATGAAAGCATAGTTTGAAGTGGTAGGTCTTATGTGTTTAAAAAGTATAGCTCTGAGTTTAAAAAAGTATTTGGTAATCTTAAGAAAAGAAGAAAATAAAATAAAAAGAGCCAAAAAGGACAAAGAAAAGAAAGACTACCTAGAAATGAAAAGAAGAGCTAAGTTGTTAAAAGACCACCCCATTCACTATGAGTTGAATGTTGAAGAAGTTTCCCCTTAGAGCTTTAAAGGAAGAAGTGGTTTATAATATTTGTGGGTTTGGCAAGGCACAAAGAGCCTTGAGGAAGAAAAGGTAGCTTTAGAGGGTTGAGTGAGCTTAAAAAGAATGAAAGAGAGGGGTTTAGGATCATTGATAGCATTCCGGGTAGATCAGAGTCTAGTCTTGTATGCATCACTTGTCTTTTACCTTTAGCATTATGCATAAAGTTCAATCCTCTTTGAGTGAAACCCATGACTGAAATGAAAGCCGCATGAATTGAGATCATTTTTATATCAAAACATAGTCCCTTAGCCAAATAAATTCACTTGCTTTGCATTGTCATGATTCACGGTTTGCACTTAATGAATGTTAAAGAGTTGGTTTGATAAGGAGACTTATCTAGATTGAGTTTTATGTGCATTTGATTGTTGTGATGAGCATGGCTAAATATTTTGGAGTATGATGAATTCAAATGAATTTTAGAATTAAGAACTAGGACATTGAGTTGATTACTTTTGTTGGCATTCTTGGATATTGAGCTCCCACTTTCACACCTCTCTCTTAAATTTATCATGTTTGTTTGCTTGAGGGCAAGCAAACAGCAAGTTTGGAAGAATTGATAGACCCATAATTTAGCATGTTTTTAGCACTCATTTATGATAGTTTTGCATTCACTTATGCATCCATTTAGTCATGTTTGGTCTCATTTGCATTCATATTAGAGTTTAATGAGTTTTAGCGTAGGTTGTTGCATACATGTGCATTTGGAGTGATTACCAGGTGATTTCGAGACTAAAGAGACTATTGTGAGCTTCATGGGCGAGCAAGGAGGAAAGAGTAGCTGAAAAGATGGAGTTAGAAGTTGTCTGGCTCCACATCGGGCAACACATCGGCTATGGCCGCCAGATATGGAGTAGACAGGACGAAGGGCCAGTGCTCACAAGCCACATCGGGCAAAGCAGATCGATGTGCTCCCCAGCAGAGAATTCGTGGAGATCGCAGTAAACCACATCGGGCTATTCCATCGGCCAGTGTAGCCCGATGTGACACCCCGATCCAAGACTTAAAATTGGGTCAACACCCGGTTTCGCACTGTTCACTATAAATATCAAAAACCTAATTTTTCTTAAGGATCTTTTGTTCTTGCTTAGAAAACCTTCCACTTTTGGGTTCTAAGTGATGTTGTAAGATCTTTTTAAGAGTTTATGCAATTTGTAGTTTATCTTTCTTAATCTTTCATCTTTGAATCTTTCTAATCATGTTTATCAACTTTTCCTTCATGGAATTAGGGGATTTAATCATGATAGTGAGAACTTCATTAGAATCTAGGGATGGGTTAGATTCAGGGTGTTTTAGGAATTGATCTTGATGTCTATGCTTTGATCTTCTCATTTCCCTCCTTTTTTAGTGATCCTAATGCTAGTTTAGCCATGATCAAGCTAAAACTAGACCTTCGGGAATTTCCCACCCACAAGGTGTTTGATGAAATTTCACAATCAGCTAAACAAGGGATTTACATTCCTAGCTCACGATAGTGATTGTCTAGGGTGTTTATTAGCATTTCAGAACAGGTTCATAATGCTTGTTAGCTTCCTTTTCACAAATGAGTTGATCTTCATTAAGATATTTAATGATGTGACTAGTGCCATGAAATTGGATTAGTCTTGAAGAACCATAGATTGGTAACCCCATCCTTGGATTAGTTTTTAGTCAATTGTCAATCTTTCTTAGTAGTTAATTAGTCTTTTATTTGCTTAATTAGCTTGTCATTTGCTTAGTTAATGTTCTAGTTCATTTTGTTTAGTTTATTTTCTTGGTTTGATCACTTAGGTTGATAGTTAAACACAAAACCATATATGCTTGCTTAGATTAAGGAGTTTTATGCAATCCTATTGTCACAATCAACCCCAATTTGGATTGATCATCAAGTACATACAATGACATGAGTTTGTTTGAGCAATTGATAGCAAAAATCCACTTATCACAAAACGGTTTGTATGTGTGTTTGGTGCATCACCCGCACCAATGATTTGTGGCTCACTATAAGAAAGCATGTATTTTCCGACTGCACAAATAGTCGCAGTTGAGTCGATAAATCATAGATTACGACTATGGAGCGACTAAAACATGTAGTCGTAAATTGATAGTCGGTAAAGCTATTAGTCGTAAATATAGTCGCTTATTGACGACTACATGGCAACTATGATTCATTATCGTAGAGTTAGTCGTAACGTAGTCGTTAATTTTTACGACTACGCTGTGACTATTTAATGATTACTTCGCATGAACAGAAGTGGTTGTTGTTGTAGTCGGATAGTAGTCGTAAAAACTTTTACGGCTATGTTATGACTAGTTTACGATTAGTCCGCACGAACAGAAGTGGTTGTTGTTGTATTCGGATAGTAGTCGTAAAAGTTTGACGACTATGTTGCGACTATTTAGTGACTGTTTTAACGACTCTTTAGCGACTATTAATCTCAGGATACTGTATATATGGTATTTTTTCTGATTTGCATTTAGTTTTGATTTTTTATTTGAATTGGTTTTGTTTTTGAAAATTAAGAAACCATGATTTTAAAGGAACCAAAACCACTATTCTAATGGAACCAAAACCAAGATTCAAGCAAAATTCAAATTCAAAGAAAGCTTTAAATGAAACCAATATTCTTACATGTCACAACATACACAAATAAAGAGAAAAAGAAACACGTATATATGGAAAAGTGACAAGTTCATGAGAGTTAAGAAATGGATAGTGATAATTAACCTAAGAAGCAGATGGAGTTGAAGTTGGAGCTGTTGGGGGAAGACCGGTTGAGTGAGGCTCGGTGGCCGCTTCAGCTGAATGAGTCGCCATGAAGTCCAGGAAGGCCAGATCAATTTGGTGCATATACTTTTCCACCAAGGACAAATGCTCCAGCTTGTCCTTTTGCTCAGCCACAGCTCGGGAATGCTCTGCTTCACGGGCAACAACCTCAGCATCACGTCGTGCATTGTAAGAAGCCTGCTTACCGATTTTACGTTGAGCTTCCTTCAGTTGCTCTTGCAATGTCAGGAACGATTCACAGTCTTGCTTGCGCTTGCCAGTGAGAACATCCTCGAGATTTTTTTTGAGGCTTCCAACTCCATAAAGAGTGCCTCGTGAATCCTTCTCAGTGGTCTGTGAAAATAAAGTGAAACATAAGAAATAAAGAGCATGACAAATTCCAAGACTCGGTGATTGAATATAACAGTATCAAAGAAAAATCATATGCGCCAAGTCTATATCAATGTCAAATACGCAAGCAGTTAGGCGAGAGTTCTATCTACTATACACATAAATAAGTGATTAAAGGCCAATGTTACTTTACCTGAAGAAAGATGGTCGTATACTCATCTGTTGTGAGCTCCCGAGGCCGTGAAGCACCGTCTGAAACACATGAATTCACTGCCTCGAGCTGACTCAGCTTCTCTTGTTCTTCTCATAAGTTTGAGCGATTATCTCAGCCTTCCGATCAACATACGTACCATCTGGCTTTGTATGTGTCTTAATGAAAACCTCACCAAGACTCACCGGTCTTTCCAATTCCTCTTCCTGCAATATTATACAATACACAAGGATTATGAAGGTGTAAGAAAAATATCTAACAGGTATATAAAAGTTACTTACCATATCTTCTTATAGAATGATGTTAGTGAAAGCAATACAAGTAAACCTAAACGTGAAGTCTATAGGACAGAAAACAGTACCGCGAACTCGAGGAAGTATCTTTCTTGTCTCTCCCGAGGAACACATGTCCAGCTATAGTAGGGACCATCGAATTTGTTTGTAAATTTTTTAGTAATCTTCCGAACCAGCTTCGATTTTTTGTCGCGTGTAAACCTGCAAACACATGAAAACTCAACCTACTCAGACATCAAAACATCATGTAAAGATATTAAATAAGCAAACCAGAAGCATATGTAGACATCAAAACTCAACCTACTCAAGCTACGATTAACCATCATAAGCATGTGTCTACACTCAAGACATCAAAACTCAACCTACTCAAGACATCATGACCTCATACAATTTGATAAACAATACAAACAATTTGATAAACAAAAAGCTGAAGAACAAGAGTCATACCAAGTCGAGTTTGGGGTCGGTTCGGGAGAGAGTACGGTGGTAAACTTATAACGGTCTGGCACCATTAGCAGAGCATTTAGAGCCCTCAACGTGTCCTCCTGGAGGTCTGGCAACACAGTCAAAGAATCGTCCTGGAAGTTGTTACCTTGAGAAGATGAATGACTCTGAGCCTGAGAGTTATGAACT
The DNA here is from genome assembly GCA_020283515.1 of Alliaria petiolata. Classification (NCBI taxonomy): domain Eukaryota; kingdom Viridiplantae; phylum Streptophyta; class Magnoliopsida; order Brassicales; family Brassicaceae; genus Alliaria; species Alliaria petiolata. The sequence continues at coordinate 344,202,389 of JAHZTW010000001.1, forward strand.
GGACACCCTGGAGCGTCCTGCAGTGGAGTCATTTGATTCTGTGGATTGTTCTGGACATCTGATGACGAAAGAGTCGCATCGTCTTGACGTTGTTGATTACAGGAGTTCTGGAAAAGTGACTGTGGTGGTGGAAAGTTCCAGAAATGCGGTGCCGCTAACGTTGATTGTTGGGGGTAAATCACGCAATGGCTCTTGGGGCGACTGAGTGGGAGGAATTTGGGCCGCCGACGTGAAGTTGTATTGACTCGGTAGACGGCTCGATCCGGAGAGGTTGGTCCCTCCGGATCTCTGAGAAATGTTTGCGAACTGTGGTTGCTCTCTTTCGTCCTCGCTGCTTAGTTATAGACATCGTGTGAGAGATGGAGGAGTGAGAGAGGGTTCGGAAGTGAGGAATGGAGGAGATGGAGGAGAGGGTTCGAAGAAGATGAGAGATGGAGGAGAGGAATCGGAGAAGATGAGAAACCGAGAGAAATCAGATAGGGATTAGGGTTACTAAGTGTTACGGAGAAGTGTGAGATCGAGGAGTGAGAGATCGAGGAGTGAGAGATCGAGAAGAAGATGAGAGATGGAGGAGAGGAATCGAAGAAGATGAGAAACCGAGAGGATTCGGAAGTGAGAGATGGAGGAGATGGAGGAGAGGGTTCGCAGAAGATGAGAGATGGAGGAGAGGAATCGAAGAAGATGAGAACTCGAGAGGATTCGGAATTGAGAGATGAAGGAGTGAGAGATCGAGGAGAAGATTTGCAAGAGAGAGATGGAGGTGCGGGTTCGCTTGAGAGATGGAGGAGACAAATCGAAGAAGATGAGAAACCCGAGAGAATGAGATAGGGATTAGGTTTTTTTTTTTTTTTTTGGTTTTAGTTTTGTGAAAACCAAACCAAAAATTGATTTTGGTTTTGTGAAATCAAATTGATTTTAGTTTTCTAAAAAACCTAAAAAACTGGTTTGGGTTTTTAAATACAAATTAATTTGGTTTTAAGGATTAATTTTAGGTTTGGTTTTCATACAAATTAATTTGGGTCTAATATTAAAAATAATGTTGTTTCAGTTTTAATTTTTAAAATTTATGAATTATGATAAAATTAAAATGTAAAGTTATAATTTTATTACAAACTAATGTAATTAAAAATATTAAAAAATTTCTGAAATTTCATCATCATCAGATGATGATACATTACATCCAAATTCATCTTCTTCTTCAGCATCTCCGACATCGTAATCGAGATCTATTGGGTGTACTCCTTGTACCAAATTTTCGATTTCAATGTCCTCAATTGTAGTCAAAAGTACAACATCATCAGTTTCTTGTTGCAAAAGAGTCGGTTTCTTATCTTCGTATTGTCCTGCTATATTTCCTCTCAGATTTACCTTTACAACATTGAGCCATGCTCGCTTTGGTTTCTTTGTGTATGGATACGGGATACAACAAACTTGATCCGCTTGAGAGGCTGTAATATCAATATAAAAATATAAATACATAAATATATATATATATATGATATCGACATTTAAAAAATATAAATATAAATATATATATATGTACCTAGAATAAATGGTTCATATTTAGTGTATCTTCTCGATGAAAGAACGTCAACAATGCCACCATTGCTCCTTCGAGTGCCTCTACCAATAACAGGGTCATACCACTTAAACTTAAAAAGTGTAATTTTCAAATTGACCATCCCCTCATACTCGATTTGTATGATGTCAGCTAAAGACCCGAAGAAATCAGCTTCGTCAGATGCATTCGTATAATTCTCTCCTTTAACACATACCCCAGAGTTACATGTCTTTCGTCCCTCGCCGTAATTTTGCGCTGTGAAATAGATGGGGCAGGTTTTGCCCTTATTCACGGGCCCATGCACTATCTCTTGAACCCATTAGGAAAAGGATTTGTGGCGTTTCAGTAAGCAACCTGCATATAGCTACAATATCAATATATAGAAGTATAAATACATACATATATAATAGATCGTAGTTATGATTATTATTTAGACTTACATAATCTTTCACCCATATAGGATATTTGTCAGCTCTTTTCGAGGAGATGTCTTTTTCACATAGTTCTGGATATTTTGCAGAAATATAATCTTCGAACATACTATAGAAAACCAACACAAATATGATAAATCATATATGGATTATATTAAAATATTAGTTATAAGATATACCATATTATACCTCTCAAATGACTTAAAATAATCACAATTTCGCAAAACATAGGCATGTGCACATTGGTAGTCTTTCTCTGAAAGCCATATTTCATGCATTTTCACACTTGGGCGACATACGTGAGTAAATATGTCAGGTACTCTAAGGACATGATATACAGGGACTTCACCTTCATTAAATCTTGTTAACCTATAACCAAATGAGTGAAAATTAATTCACATTAGAATAGATAGCATGTGTCTGCAAATGTGATTAATTTTACCGTTTACCTTGATTTCGTTTGTATGTGATCGGCAAAGTAGTGCTCTGAGAAATAAAGCTACCTCGTCATTGATATATGGTTCAACAATCGCACCTGGCGCATATCTTTTGTTCTTTCCTTTTCCCTTCAATTTTTTGAAAAACCTTTCAAAAGGATACATCCACCTATATTGCACAGGACTTCCTAGTTCAGCTTCGTAGGGGAGATGTATAGGCAGGTGCTCCATCACGTCGAAAAATGATGGTGGAAAAATCTTTTCCAAATTGCATATGATTAAACCTATGTTTTGCTTCAGAATTTGGACGTGGATTTTCTGCAAAGTTCTAGAACATAAGTCACGGAAAAATCCTCCAATCCCTACAATATATATTCAAACAAAAAATTAATGGTTACTATAAAATACTATAGTCATATTTAAGTCTCGCAATTTATAGAAATAAAAATAATTAGTACCTGATAACGCAAGGTGGACGTTACGGTCTAGAAGTTCTGCAAAGATAAATGGGAGTAGCCGCTCCATAAAAACATGCAATCATGACTTTTCATGCCTGAAAACTTTCCGTTAACCATATCAACACAACTAGCCAAGTCTGACGCATAACCATCTGGGAATTTCACCGCATGTTTCACACATTCCAATAAACTTGTTATGGCTTCTTCTGTCAATGTGAATGTGGGAAAATGAGCTTTACCATCACTATCAACATGTAAGTGTGGCCGAGAACAAAATCGTTCTATATCCCTTCGTGACATGACGGTGTCTTTTGATTTACCCTTCACACTCATAAGAGTATTCATGATGTTGTCAAAGAAATTCTTCTCTATATGCATCACATCAAGATTATGTCGTAGATTGAGATCCTTCCAGTAAGACAACTCCCAAAATATGCTTTCCTTGTGCCATTTGTGCCAATTCCCATAGCCAGTCTTCTTCTTTCCATGACCGTTTCTACCGCAGTTTTTTATTTCCGAGGGATTAACACCATCTATCCGCTCTTAGTAAACTTGCTCACCTGTCAAAGCTTGAGGTGGATACTTATTCAAAGCGTTTTTTCCTTTCAAGAAGTCTTTTTTATTCTTTCTCAGTGGATGATCATGAGGGCGAGGAAGAAATATTCGGTGACAATCAAACCAACACGTCTTCCTTCCATTAGGGAGATAAAATGATTGTGTTTCTTCCATGAAAATTGGACAAGACAATTTACCATGAGTCGTCCATCCTGATAACATGCCATACGCCGGGAAGTCGTTTATCGTCCACATCAGCACTCCTTTCAGATTAAAATTTTTTATTCAAGGATACATCGACTCAAGTAAACCATAATTCTTTTAACTCGTCAATAAGAGGCCGGAGGAAGATATCCAAACTTGCTCGCAGATGAGTTGGCCCAGAATTTAGAATTGTAAGAAACAAGTACTCTGTATTCATGCACATACAAGGGGGTAAATTATATGGAGTCAAGATCACAGGCCACAAAGAATGATTACGAGACATGCCAAATGGATTGAATCCATCTGTACATAATCCAAGATAGACATTATGGGGTTCTTCTGCAAACCGTAGATGTAGGTCTTGAAAATGTTTCCACTCCGCTGCATCAGACAGATGACACATTTCTCCCTCCTTTGCTTTGTGCTCAGCATGCCATCTCATTGCCGCTGCAGTCTTCTCACTCTGATACATTCTCTTCAATATGTCAGTAATAGGTAGATACCACATATGACTATATGGAATTTTGGTTCTCTATCGTCCGTTGTTAGGCTTCCATCTTGGTGCATCACAAAATTGACACTTATCCCACTTTTCATCCTCTTTCCAGAAAATCATACAATTTTTAATACAAACATCAATTGTATAATATGGGAGGCCTACATTGTGCATCAATTTTTCAGTCTCGTAATGTGAACTGGTTGACTGGTCTCCGTCCGGTAAATACTCTGTCATCATCCCGCAAATCGAATCCACACACTTTTCACTCATATTATAATCTGCTTTATTTTGCAGGATCCGGGCAGCTAAAGATAACTGCGAGTGACCTCATGACAACCCTCATATAAAGGATTTTTCTCTCCTTCTAACAAGTTGTAGAATTTTTTTGAATGGTTACGTACTGGTTCTTCTACATTCTGATAAATATCATCCTGATGATAGTTATCAAAATTGACGGTATCACGAAATGCATCGTTCACCATATCTACATGCCTATCTTCTACTACATTACCCACTTCTTAACTCCCACTTATAGTCGTATTTACATAACTCATTCCAAAATCCATATTGATTTCTTCTCCATGCTTATACCAGACATAGTAATCTGGCATCAATCATCTACTATACAGATGATTCCAAACTTTTGACCCCGAGATAAATTTGTCGTTTTTGCAAACACTACAAGGGCAGTGAAACTTACCCCTATTGCTTTGCGCTAGAGGTTGGTTGTTTGCAAATGCCATGAATTGATCGACCCCCGCTATAAACACTGCTGAGAAATTCCCCGTCTCTTCATAGATCGTCTTATACATCCAATCCCGAAAATTATTATAATTGTAATTTCCCGACATTACAATTATATAAAAAATACTTTTTTTCAATCCAAATAATAGTACTCCTTTTTTTATACTTTGAGTGTTTAAAGATGAATGGATGAGTAGATGAGAGGAAACAATGTGCGGTGGTTTATATATATAGGCAAATTTTGAGACTAAAAACGACTGATTTACGAATACATAATAAATTAGGTACACCCACCATTAAACGAAGAAAACGTGCTATACTGGTTTTTTTACGACTAAAACGCGACTGTTGTGCGACCCGCCGAAAGAGTCTCTTATTGGTTGGAAATTGGCGACTAATTTGCGACTAAAATTCCGCGACGTCAGTGTAGTCAGAAATTAGTCATAATTTTACAACTAATTTACGACTATTTTGTGTAATCACCATTTAACGACTGTTTTGCGACTGCCATTTTTTAACCACGCAATAGTAGTAAGATAGTCGCACATTAGTTGTAAAATGTTACGACTACTTGTGTAGTCTTAAATAGTAGTCGCGAAATCGCTGTTTTCTTGTAGTTGCTTCCTTGGAACGTGGTTGGAGTTTCCATTACTCCTTCCAGCAGCAACATTGTGAGGTGGGACTTGGTGATACGATCATGGTCAGCCTCGACAAGAATTCTTCCAAGACCTTTCACTCCAAGGGGTAACGTGATAATCCTAAGCTTTGGGTGGCTCGTGTAGACCCAACAAAAGGTATATTAAACCTTATGCCTGATGCTATCTTAAACGATCCAAAGGAAGATAGGCGGTGGAACCTCCAAATGAAGATTGTGTAGAACCAATAGCATGTATATTAAACTCACCACCTGATCTATTTCAACACAAGCCAACACCTTTTGGTTGATAGACTGGTCACACAAGAGACTGCGGAATGACTCTTGATATACCGGGTCGATTGAATGGATATGACATACAAGACAATCTCTTTATCCCTTGGATATGACGCACCAAGACGGACTAAGGTTTGATAACTTAGATATTACACACTAAAAAATCGAAATGTTCACAAAGGAACAAAGAGAATCACTCTCAAAGAAAAAGAAGATAAAAAGTTGGTTGTTATTTCTCAAAAGGATTACAAGAGTATTTATAGGAAATACTTTGTAGAAAACTAGACTAAATGTGTTAAAAACAATGTAACATTAACCAAGGAAACACCAAAGACCAAAGTAAATGATTTGAATGACTCTTGGCTTCATCGCATGACCCTTGAGATCATTTAGCTTCCTATTTCTTGTCTCCTGGTTGAAATAGACTCTTCAACTACATTTCCTTCCTTTGGCAGAATCTTGACTATATAGATGACGAATGTAGCTTGACTATGTAGTTAAACTATATAGCTGACGAATGTAGCTCGACTATATAGCTTGACTATATAGTTGACGAATGTAGCTCGACTATATAGCTTCTGAATGGGTTTAGAACATGTGAACCAATTTGCCTCATCAAAACCTTTCCTGGAAAATCCATTGGGATAAAACCAAGGATAAGGGAAAAGAGTACAAATGGGCTGCCCATTTGTAAGCTTTTGGCTTCACGTTCAGTAACTTGTTTTAGTTTGGCGTCATGTCCATTTTCATTCGTGCTATCCATGATCGCATTGGCATCCCGTGGTTCAAGCTCAGTTTCCTTAGGTTCGAGCATAGCTTCCTCAGGTTCAGGCTTAGCTCCCATTTGATCATCTTTGTTGCTTCTCATGATCGTATCACTTGGTCATGATCAGCCATAACCTCTTGCACAACTTCTTTAAACGCTTGTTCCCTTTCTCTTCTTAACCGAGTACTTCCAAGGAGATGAATATTGTCTAGAGGTTCAAGTAGGTTGTTGTCTCCTCTAGACCTTATATTCATGTACCTGAAAATACCAGAAAACAAGAAGAAAGATTAGTAACCAAAATAAAAGAAATACTTAGTCTTTGCTAAGTTCAAAATCCTAATGCTTTCACAAACCCAATTTGGCAACTACGCCAATTGATAACTAGGATTTTGCCTAGTTTTTCAATGCCTTAAGCATCATTTATCATTGTAATACTTGAGGTTATAATTCCAAATGGGTGGAAGAGACACTAAGAATCCATGAACATAACAAAGCTAAACAATATTCGGATTTAGATGAGATACTTTAAAATAAAAACTACTAAGTGATTTCTAGAACTATCAAGAACTAGATTATGAAATAAAAACTCTAAAAACATATTATCAAGCTAAATATATGGCTTGAAATTTATCAAATACTAAAAAAATCAGATCTAAGGTTGAGGTTCACGTATTAGGGAGGTTCAAGGTTCAATCTTGGGTTTTAAAACATTAGCTCTACACATTTATGATGAGCTATCCTTAAATCTTAAAATCAAAGCTAGATTGATCCACTCCAGTGGCAAGAATCCTTTGATCAACCTTCCTTCCTAACCCAATCCCTTGGTGGAATGAATGATTGATATACAAAAAGATCGGATCTTAAAATGACTTAGCAAGCTCCCTTCCCATACACTCCCGTGCGAAAGGATAAGCAAGCTTCTTGGTTTGGGGATTATGGGATTCCCTAAGTCTTGTTAGGATAAGGAAATCTCTTAGATCATAAAGCCTCCATCGAGGTCTTTAAGCAATAAACACTCCAAAACAAGAAAGGATAAAGATGAAGAACACGAAATACCAAGATTAAACCTCTTTAAAACCTTCCTAATCCCCTCAACCTTCGATCTTAAAAGATCTACTCGCTAATCATGTTTAAGCACTTCAAAATCATAAGAGAAGAAGCGCTAAACATCATTAAGCAATTAAGAAAGAGATTAAAAAATAAGTATTTGCGATTAAGATAAAGATTCAAGTTTCCAAACTAAGAAAAGTTTAAAAAAATTATCAACGGCCACTAACCTAAAGAAGAAAGACAATTGGAATCAAAATCGGTCATTTTCCAAAAAATAGGTCTAAAATATTATATAGTTCAAGAGACATGGTCTCCACACAAAAGGACAAATTTGGTGAGCTGTCCGGATAAGGTTGGCGTTAGGGTTATTCAATCCGGTAAAACCAAACTGAACCGAACCGAACCAAACCGAAATAGAACATGTGTTTGGAATATGGATATACTTTATTTACCGTATGGATTTAATAATTTCAAAACCGTAGGATGCATATATGGTTTGGATATTAACTGATAAAACTGATTAATTTTAATTCATAATATAATAGTATATAATATACAATATGATAGTAAATAGTATACAATAAGTATGTAAATTATGTAACCCATATAACCTAATGTATAAACAAATTTTAAAATAAAACAACATAATTAACCTAATCTTAAATTATTAAGAATGAAAAAAAAACAATTTTATATGAAACCATAACAAAATTATGAACACTAAATCATTAACCGAACCATAAACTATGAATCATATATAATTTGTTACCATTTCTAATTTTCTATACAAAAAACCAAAATCCACATTATACAAAACAAAACTTTTAGTTTTTGTTAAAAACCGAATAAAGCGAAAACCGAAGATATCCAAACCGAACCAAACCAAACTAGATATGGCATTACAATGGTAACTATTTTTTACTAACCGAAAAATCGAGAAAATCGAACCGAAGCCAAACCGATATCCAGATTGAACAGCCCTAGTTGGCGCGTCTCGGACGGAAGATCGAGCTGGGACGGAAGATCGAGCTGAGACGTCGATCTTGCGCTCGATCTTTAGCTGGAAATGGTCCGCCTTGCTCAATCTTCCTCTCGAACAAAGTCTGGAATCGGTCTTCCTGCTCGATCTTGTGCTCGTTCTTCTTCAGATCGGCCCATGACTTCGATCTCTTCTTCGATCAGTTTGGCATGACTCCCTCCAAGCACTCAAAACAACCTGATAATGATGCAAATATGCAAAGAACTATGAAAATGCTAATGCAAAACGTTGTTGGACCTAAAATGAGATAAATGATATAAACTAACCTATTATGAATGCAATATGAATAAAAATCTATCCTAAATGTATGCTGAATGCACGAAATATGTGAGTATATCAGAAAGATAGGTAAATCTCTTGGTTTGGGCTTAAGGGGTTTCACTAAGTCCTTTTGAGATAAGGAAACCCCTATATTCAAGAGATCTCCATCGAGCATCTCTAGGTTCGAGCATAGCTTCCTCAGTTCAGGCTTAGCTCCCATTTGATCATCTTTGTTGCTTCTCATGATCGTGTCATACCCCTCCTCTTGAAAAAGATTTGTCCTCAAATTTTGTTTATCTGCAACAAAAGAAACTAAGTCAGAAACATAGAAACTTGAACTCACGTCATACTTACCTTGCAAGTTATTCTGATTGTCATTGTCACTAATTTTCTCCAAGACTTTGAATGGACCATTGATCCTTGGCATCAGTTTTAGTTTCTTTTTGTCTAGTACACGTTCCTTCCTCATTTGTAGTGTAACCAAATCACCAGGTTCAAAGATCATTCTGCAACGCCTTTTACTTGTTTGCTTTTGGTATTGCTTGTTTCTTCTATGCTCCAGCGACTCATAGTTATGATGAACAACAAAATCCATTAACCACAAGTGTATCCACGTTTTTGGTGTAGGAACTTTCATTCCTTTTACTTGTATAACCTGTGCACTCACAACAAAGACTAGAAACACGAAATTATATGTGCAACATGTAGTCCCTTTCAAAACAAACAACTTTCCTTCACTTAGAACATCTAAAACAAGTTTCAATTATTCAGCATGTTCATCAAAGTGTTTGTTGTAGACCAGAATGTCATTAAAATAGACAACATCAACAATTCCAGTGAATGGACTCAAAACATGATTCAAAAACTTCATCAAATTACTAGAAACATTAGCTAAGTCAAACGACATCACTAACCATTCAAGTAAACCATGTTTTGTTTTAAAAACAGTTTTCCATTCAGCACTCTTTTTTCATTCGAGCCTTATGATAACAACTCCAGAAATCAATCTTAGAAATCACACATGAACTATGCAACTTATCAAGCATGTCATCAAACAGAAAACAAGTTGGCATAAAGAGCTTTTCAGGTTTAAACTTTTCACAAGATTGGATTATGCTATCAAAAACAGGTTTTGAAACACAAATCTCTTTCATATTTTCCAAACCAAATCATTTTTTATCTTGAGAAGAAACGAGAACAAACAAACTAGGTTCTGTCCTAACCAAATCAATTTCCTTACAGTTTTTGGATAGTCATAAGAGAATGACTCAGGAATTGGTTCTGGCACAAAGATGGTATGTTGCTCCACGTCACTAATCAATGGCACACTTCTTTTTGCTTCTTCTGGTGAGTTCTCTTCTTGGACCTGTGAAACAGAAATATTGCTACTCGGTTTCATCGGTTCTAAACAGGTAAGTTCTTCACAAGTCTTTTTATTTTCAAGTATAAAATCAGATTGAGAAAAGGAAAGAGAACACATGGCTTTCAAGGATCTTTTGTGAAAGGTGTGATGCTTGTTGATGGATCTGCAATCTTTGTACACCTTCCAAGTTCCATCGTTCTCAGGAACTAGCAAAATAAGATAAGCACATGGACTCATGCTCTCTTTGATGTACCGTTTCGTCACTAGCTCACTAACTCGCCTCCGTAATTCTTTTGTTTCTTCTGGAAATACTTCATTGAAATCCTGCAAAAGAGAAGTAACTTTACTCGGCAACACCGGTTCAAGATTAGTTAAACTCATAAGAGTTTCAAATAAAATCGCAAGCTGTTTAGAGAAAATAACTCTCTTATCCTCACAAGATCTCACAAAGAAAGTAGAATTTCTCACGGGTTTACTCTCAAAGGCTTTTTTCTGGGTTTTCCTCAAATTCTCACTCTCCTTTTGGTGGTAAGTGTTTGGGGGTTCACTCAAAGCTTTTTGTATCTCCTTTTGTTTCAGTAGAAACTGATCTTGATAAACCTCTTGTGGTTTCAAAGGAACAAGAGTAATGCTTCTGCCTTTGTATCCAAACGTATGCTTGCTGCAAAAATCATCATGTTGCACTCTGCAATTGAATCTCCAAGGCCTCCCCAACAGTATATGACCAGTTTGCATTGGTACTATATCGCACAGTACCTCGCCTTCATATTCTCCTATGCAAAACGAAATTTGGGCCTGCCTTGTATCCTTTACTTCACCATAAACATTCAACCCTTGCAGTTTGTGTGGTTTTGGATGCTTCTTAGGTTGTAAACTCAATTTCTCCTCCAAAATAGTGCTTGCCACGCTTGCACAGCTCTCTCCATCAATGATCAGACTACACTCCTTATTCTGATCATTGCATCTAGTAAGAATCAGATTCTCACACCGCACACTTTCTTCTTCTTGTACGCTCAATGATCTCTTTTCAACCAACAAATCTTCTTTGGCATCAAACTCCATACAATCTGATAGCTTAGAATCAGAAACTACTTTCTTTTCCTCCGTGTTGTTCTCAGCTTTATCCTCAAGCACCATGGGAACTTCATTTGCAATTTGCTTCCCGCCATGACCTTAGTTTAAAATAGCGTGCCTTATTATCGCTATAGCGCAATGCGACCGTAAGCGATGCCTTTGTCGCATATATGGATGTAAGCGAGGCAATGCCCATAAAGCGATCGCTTCTTAAAGAGATCGAGGCAACCGCTTCGTTGATTTTCCACACAAATGCCAGATTGGACCATGTGTTATGATATTATTGGACCATTTTTTAAACATAATTAAGTAAAAAAAGCTACAAGAAACCCTAAGCCTTTGTTCTGTAATCACGATCAATAATATTAAGTCTGATACTTTGTTCTTCTCCCTTGTCGCCTCCTTTGTCGTCTCCTATCCTATCAAGTGTCAAGGTTAGTTATTACTTATTACTCTGTTTTAGTTCTCATCTTGTTCTCTTTCATCTTCTCCCACTCTTTTCTTGTCTCTTAAGTTTTTGATTTATGCCATAGTCACGTTTCTAGTTTTCTATCATAGTTTTGTTTTTTATTTTTTATGATATAGTCGTTACTAGTTAGTAGTTTCTGA
>JAHZTW010000001.1:344224665-344235425 GCA_020283515.1 Alliaria petiolata
AACAAAAATCGATGTAACTTTCTAACCACAGGTCCGAATGACTTGATTCCAACGGCGCTAGAAAGCTCACTGGATCCTCTACAATTCTTAAGAAGGCTTCGGAGTCTGAATCTCAGTGCAAGGCCTTCTTTCGGACACATACATTTTCCGCCTCCAAATGCTCGATATGCTTCTAAAAGACTTTTGCTTCTCATTTGGCTGCTTTTCTTCCTCCTCTTGATCATTCATGAGACTCCATATGGTCCTCCAAGCCTCCAAAATACCTAATAAGGACTCAATATGTACAAATATGCAACAACCTAAGCTAACACTCACTAAACTCTAATATGTATGCAAATGGGACTAAAAGTGGCTAAATGAATGCAAAAGTACATTCAAAACTATCTAATATGGATGCTAAAATATGCTAAATTATGAGTCTATCACCTATTAGCCTTAGGATTATGTTCGTGGCTATATAAAGGAGTCTAGGCTTTGTTTAAGATTCAGACTTTGATAATTAATAAAAGAAAAACCAAAAAGAGGAAACTCAAGTTTCCCAAAGAGCTTTGCCTTGCTTAGCACTGAGAGGAGTACTCTCAATCTTGAACGACCCGAGTGTTCCGCGAGTTCTCTCTCGAGTTCTCTGGTTCAACTCATTACATAGCTTCCGCTACTCCATCAGTTGGTATCAGATTACAGGGCCTTTTCTGGTTTGATTTTTGGAGTTTCGATATGCCTCCAAAGAAAGATCCACCAAATCCACCTGAGGATAACTGGACTGATATGCAGCGTGCACTACTGGCGATGCAGGATGCTATGCAGACGTCGATTCAGCAGTCACGAGCGATGCAAGAGACCCTCCAAGCCACAATTCAGCAGTCGATTCAAGCATTAGGTGAAACGTTGATCCGAAATCAACAAAATTTGGCTGCTGCAGCAAACGCTCAAAATCGGAATGCTGTTGCAGAGGAAGATCCCGCTGGTGATGCCGAGTTACGTAATCACAGCATGATTGGAGCGCTACAACGTCCGATCAACATCAACCGCAACAACGATCAACGTTGGGAAACAGGTCTTCGCGTGGATATACCAGAATTTCAAGGCAGCGTTCGTGGTGATGATTTAATCGATTGGATTATCACCGTGGAAGAAGTTCTTGAGTTTAAACAGGTTCCGCCGGACCGACAAGTCTCACTTGTTGCTACACGTTTCCGAGGACGAGCTGCGTCTTGGTGGTTACAACTTAAAGCGACTCGCACTCGCACTGGGAAACCACGAATTGCTACATGGGAAAAGCTTAAAAAGCATCTCCGCGAGCAGTTTCTCCCGATTAATCACGATCGTACTATGTTTTTTAGGCTGCAGAACATTAAACAGGGTTCACGTTCAGTTGACGATTATGCAGAGGAATTCTACTTGTTGCTTCCCAGGAACGAACTACATGATACTCAAATTCAATTGGTATCTCGTTTTATTAGCGGTTTGCGTCCACAGTTACAGAATTCCTTAATTCAGTTTGATCCCACAACATTGGCTGAAGCTCATAGGCGTGCTGTTGCCTTTGAAAACCAGTTCGAAATAGGGTCATCGTGGAATTCTTCAAGTAATTGGAGATACCGTAATAATGATCCTGAGAATGCGACTTCTCGCGACACTCCGGAAGCTTCTCTCAAAACGCAACAAGGAGATCGCAGTAACAACACAGGCGACGACACCAGCTTGCGTCGTTCCAGTCGTCCTAGTGCTCTTCGTTGTTTTAATTGTGGCGAGCCTGGCCACCGCCAAACTGTGTGTCCGAAACAACAAAAGCGTGGTTTGCTTCTGGAGGAACAAGATACAGTAGATGACTCCGGCGGAGAAGATAATTCTGAAAATTTTACAGAAGCTCCGACTCATGGAGATACTACGGGGGAAGCATTGATGATGCGTCATATCTGTTTGGTGCCGATGGGATATGAAGAACCGTGGTTACGTACCAACATTTTTCGCTCCACTTGCACGATCAAAGGTAAACTTTGCAACTTTGTTATTGATTCAGGCAGTTGCAGGAACGTTATCGCTGAAACTGTAGTAAAAAAACTGGGTCTCAAGAAAGAAGACCATCCTGCACCTTACACATTGGCCTGGATCACCGAAGGCACTGAAGTCAAGACAGTTCATCGCGCTCTAGTACAATTCTCCATTGGTACATTTTACAAGGATACGATGTACTCTGATGTTGCCCCGATGGATGTTAGTCACTTGATTTTGGATCGACCATGGCAGTTTGATCGAGATACTTACCACAATGGGAAGAAAAACACATATAGCTTTGTGTTTGAGAATCGCAAAATAATCCTCCTTCCGAGTCCCGACCCCTCATCACTTCCTGTCGTTCAGAATAAAGTCGAGGTACAAGTACCAACTACTACATGCAACTTGCCCCACTCTACGCTCCTTTGTTCGCGAGCTCGAGATTACATCGATCTGCGTTCTAGGAAGATAGGTCCTATTGAAGTGGTCGAACACATTAATGCTAATGCTTACCGTTGCGTCTTCCTCCTGACATACACACTGCAGATGTGTTTAATGTCAAACACATTTTTCCATATCATGGCGAATCTTCTTCTACCCCAGGGGACCTGATGCAGAGCATCCTTATCTGTTTTTAGAAGGTTCACGTCTCTTAGGTGCTTGTGTTTGCGTGACCTTCAAGTTGGTGTTTTCCTTTTTATTTTATATTTCCTTTTTAGTTCAATTTCCTTTTTAATTAGGATTCCTATTAGCCTTAGGATTATGTTCGTGGCTATATAAAGGAGTCTAGGCTTTGTTTAAGATTCAGACTTTGCTAATTAATAAAAGAAAAAACAAAAAGAGGAAACTCAAGTTTCCCAAAGAGCTTTGCCTTGCTTAGCACTGAGAGGAGTACTCTCGAAACCCTAGCCTTGATCAATCGAGAGATTGATCTTGAACGACCCGAGTGTTCCGCGAGTTCTCTCTCGAGTTCTCTGGTTCAACTCATTACTTAGCTTCCGCTACTCCATCACCCCCATAATCATAAGAGAAGGAGAGTTAGAATGATTAGCTAAAAAAAGAAGAAATATTAAAGCTTAAAGAGAAGTACTTGTTGTTGAAATCAAAAGTTTAGAAAATAAAAGCTAAGGTCTTTTCCTCTCATGGAGGCTAGACCTAAAATGGGGAAGACAACTAGAATAAAACTTGGCTGACCTAAGAAAATAGATCAAGTTATTTATATAGGTCCAAAAATATTGGTCCCCTCACAAAAAGACAAAGTGTGAGCTGTCCAAAGAAGGAAGGAAAAACTGGTTCTGAAGATTGACCAGTTCGGTGGATCTTAGGGTCGATTCTATATTGAAACGGGCAGCACACCTCGATCTTGGGGTCGATCTAAATCTTGAAATGGCTGGACTTGGTCGATCTTGGGATCGATCTAAATCTTGAAATGGCTAGGCTTGGTCGATCTTGGGGTCGATTTAAATCTTGAAATAGCCAGCACATCTCGATCTAGGGGTCGATCTTTGCTTTTCTTCAATTTTCCGAGTTCTTCCTTGACTCACAGCAACTCCTAAGCTCTTCTTTTGACTCCTTGTCCATACTCAGCATCTAACACAGCTCCATGTTGATACAAGATCGTGGACATCATCAACCATGGAGCAGAGTGATATGATCATGCCCAGCACTGAGGCTCATCAAACGGAAGCAATGCTAGAACCTGTTGCCGAATTTGCACCAGTTGTCGAGCTTGGATCTGAACGTGACGCTAAGGCTTACAAATGGGCTGTGACCATTTGTACTCTTTTTTCTTAACCTTGGTTTTATCTCAAATGGTTTTCCAGGAAAGGTTTTAATGAGGCAAAATTGTTTACATGTTTCAAACCCATTCAGATCTCCAATGGACCCGATGGAGACCTACGATCACTCATCGAATCATTCCGGTCAAACCAAGATGAACCAGCAACAAATCCAATTTTTTGAAAATTCAACTCATCAGAGAATCATGCCGAAATGGAATCAGGTTAAGCCGAGCTCATATTACGAAGTTATTCAACTTACAAAATGGGTGATGCCAAACTTACCCGACTCGGATACACGTGCACTAATTTGAGGATTCCGATTGAAACCAAAGGAATTAAGTTACAAAATGACTAGGCGTGGAATCTTGACTCAACCGGGAAGCTCGTCGAATTGGATTCATGCGGAAATTCATTATGGTTTAAAAGTTATTCAACTTCTAAACCGGAAGAGTCTCACCCTGCCTTATTTGGAAGCTCACGAGTTTAATGAGATACAAACAAGACTTTGGCAGCCACGATAAACATCTAAGCATTCAAGATATATTAATCACGGCCTAGAAGTATCCCCAAAGATTCTACAATGCTCCAGCACTCAGAGGATTAGGCGAATCCTCTTGCATCTCAACTTACCATATTTTGACATGTTCACATTTGGAGCATTCAAACCTCAACATCTACTTTCCTATCCAAAGCTTCTGTGTTCTGAGACTTGATACAATGCACCTAGATGTCCCAATACAGCATTCCTTCACGCCCAAGTTGTCAAGACTCCAAATGAGCTCAATTTACCAAATTTGGCCAAATCGGACAATTAAGTCTAACGGCTCTTTGCCTTTATGTTTTGCGATTTCTTTCTTGTTTTAAAGTTTTAGACCGTTAGTTAAGTCTTGTAAGAGTTTTATATAAAGCTCATTTTGTCCTTTGTACAAATCACCTTTCAATCAATCAAAAAGTATAATACAAAGTATTTGTTCTTCTTTTATTCAAAGCGTATCTTTGTCTAAAATCATCGTCGTTAGTTTCATTTGAGTGATTCATTTGATTCTATTTATTTATGATTAGAATTGTTCGTGTGATTCAAACAAGTCTGTTATCCAAGTATGAGAGAGTCATTCAAACCTAAGGATTGAGAGAGTCAATTAACTTCCACCACCATCTTTATCTTCATTCACTTCTGCCCCAAGCCTCTTTGATCAGTTTCTGATCACCCTTTGGTTCTAAGATTGTGGAGTGATTCCCATCTTGTGTCATCTGGTATCAGAGCTTCAAAAGCTCCTATCCATCAGGTTGTGTTAATCCAACCCTTATCTTTTATTTTATGTTTTTATTTCATTTATCTTAAATCGAAAACCCATAACTAAGACCTTAATTAAGCAATCAAATCACTAATCAAGCAAATTAAAAACTAATTAACCACTGAACAAGATTATCAAATGACTAAAACGAATCCAAGGATGGGGTTATCAATCTAAGGTATTCCAAGAACTAATTTTTGATGTCAATCAACCACAATATAAGCTACAATATAAGCTTAGAACTCAAAAGCAATACTAATTCATTTTCATGGCACTAATCTCTTCATTAATCATTCTAATCAAGAACAAACTCTCATTTGTGAAAAGGAAGCTAACAAGCATTATGAAACAGATCTAAATTGCTAATAAACATCCTAGACAATCACTCTCATGAGTTAGGAATGTAAATACCTTGTTTAGTTGGTTGGAGAATTTCAGCAAACACCTTGTGGGTGAAAAATTCCCTAAGACCTAATTTTAACTTGATAATGGCTAAACTAGCATTAAGAGCACTAAACAAGGAGGGAAATAAAAGAATCTAATCCTAGACATCAAGATCAATCCATGAAATACCCTAAATCTAACCCATCCTTAGATCCTAATGAAACTATTCACTAATCATGATTAGATCCTCAAATCCTATGAAAGAGATGAAGATAAACATGATTAGAGAAATGGATATGAAAGATTAAGGAAGATAAATACTAATTTGCATAAACTCAAACAAAAGTCTTACAAAATCACTTAGAAATCAAAGAGAAAATGTTTTATAAGTAAGAACAAAAGATTAAACAATGGACGACCCTGGTCAACCCAGAACAAACCTGGTCAACCCAGAACAAACCGGGTATTGACCCGGTTAAGGTCTGAAAATCGGGCAGCGTATCGAGCTTGCTAGGTCGATATGCAACTCGATACACTGCTAAAGAACTTCTTCAAGGGTCGTGACGAGCTTGCTAGCTCGACATAGATGCCCAATATGCCATCTTTAAGACTTCAGCTGGGACTTGTATCGAGCTTGCTAGCTCGATACAAACGCTCGTTATGAACTCCACGAAACTTCGAGTCGACTTGTATCGAGTTTGATAGCTCGATACAGATGGTCGATACGCTGCCTCCGTCTTCCCTGCTCGGCTGTATCGAGCTTAGTAGCTCGACATGAAGGTCGAGACGCTCTCAAAAGAACTCTTCTCCTTGTTTGGCCACTCCTTTTCTTCCTCTTTGTCATCCATCACTCCATAAGGTCCTCCAAGCCTGCAAGACACCTAATAAGGACTCAATATGTACAAATATGCAACAACCTAAGCCTATAACTCACTAAACTCTAATATGAATGCAAATAGGACTAAAAGTGGCTAACTGAATGCATAAGAACATTCAAAGCTATCTAAAATGAATGCTAAATTATGCTAAATTATGAGTATATCAACTCCCCCAAACTTGCCTTTTGCTTGCTGATATGTCTATATTTTGCATCATATTTTCCTCCATTTAGTGTAAGTTTCACAACATTTAGGAACTTATTTAGGCATCTTTGCACCACATTTCATTCATCTAGTAGTCTAGGATGTCCTTGCATAGTCTTTGCATATTTTGGCACTTTTGGAGTCTTTATCATTTAATATGGATGCTATGGAGGCATGCTTGAAGTTGGAGAAGGATGGCATGATCAAGAGGAGGAAGAGAAGCAGCCAAATGATACCAAAAGTCTTTTAGAAGCATATCGAGCATTTGGAGGCGCGAAATGTATGTGTCCGTAAGAAGGCCTTGCACTTAGATTCAGACTCCGAAGCCATCTTAAGAGTTGTAGAGGATCCAGAGTGCTTTCTAGTGCCGTTGGAATCAAGTCATTCGGATCCGTGGTTAGAAAGTTACATCGATTTTAGTTCGGTTCGACAACACGCATCGACGAACAGCTCGAACCACTTCTCCAGAGGTTCGGTTCGACGACACGGATCAACGAGCAGCTCGAACCACAGCACCAGGGGTTCAGTTCGACGACTTGGTTCGACGAGCTCGTCGATCCAAACCAAGAAGACTTTTTCCGGGTACAAATCGGATCAGACGAAGACTTTCTGTTCCGATTCAGCCTTCGAGCTCTTCATGAAAGTTGTAGGTAATTGAATCATCTTTCATTTGGAGGTGGTTTCATATCATTATGAGCTGTGGTTAGGGAGATATGACGATTTCCGCAAGGCTGCTACCCCGGGTCAAAATCCGGTTTGTTCCGGGTTGACCCGGTTTGACCTCCTTCCCTATAAATACTTAAAAACCTAATTTTTATGTATTTTCTCTTGGGCTTAAACCTAAAAAACGCCCTTTTGGGGTTTTGAGGAGATTTTGATATTTCTTTTATGTTTAATGCAATTTGATTCTTGTTTCTTCTAATCTTTCTTTTTCTATTCATCTAATCATGTTTACTAACACTTCTTGCATGAGATTTGTTAGATTAGCTATGATTAGTGAGAAGATCCTTAGGAACTTGGGGATGGGTTAGATTTAGGGTTTTCTAATTGTTCAATCTTGCAATCTAGGATAGATTCTTTCATCTCTCTTCTTATTAAGTAGTTCCTAATGCCAAATAGCTAATCTTTTGCTATTTGGATCATAAACATTTCACACACCCACCAAGTGTTTGATGAAATGCTTGAACCAACTTAATAAGAGATTTACATTCCTAGCCTAAGATATTAGTTGCCTAGGGTGTTTATCATGCCATTTAGACTTGTAGTTAATGCTTGCTAATCATTTTAATGCTAAAACATCATTAGTTCATTAGGGTGATTAGTGAAGGGATTAGTGCCACACATCATGGATTAGTCTTTATTAAGTGTTCTAGGCATAAAGATGGCTTGATTAGTTGCTTAGATGATTGCAAGGTTGTCCATTTGATTGCCCAAATCAATTATTCCATCTCTAGGTTTCGTTTTAGTTAATTTGGTAATCTTGCTTAGTAGTTAATCTCTTGTTTAATGCTTCATTAGTGGTAATTAAGGCTTAGTTTCATATAATTGCTCTAGTAGCGTCTCTTTTAGTTTGTGTTTTGCTTTTAATTGTTGCTTGTTACTTGAATTTGCGATTTTAACTTAGCTTAAACCAAACTTTGTATTTTTGCTATATTAGAGAATCAAGAAAGAGGGATGGCTTGGGACCCCACAAGCCACCATGGTTTTGAAAGCTCATCCACTTAACAAGGAGGACTTTTGGATGGAAACTTTGCTCAAGTGAACCAATATAGATATGGTGAGAGATACCAATCTTGGGGCATGGAGTATTATCAAGGAAAAACCTATTCTTCCAAAATCTCTTATGAAGAAGAGAATCTCAACTTGGCGAAGTTGATTTTGGAACAACAAGAGAAGTTTAATGAGAGCATTCTCATGCTTGACTTCACAATAGGCACTCCTACTCTATGTTCAAGAGTTGTTGCAACATCACATGTGGAGTCCATCAACACCAAAATTACCCAATGGAATGAGGAACAAGAGGATGAATCTCACATCAATGATTAACTCCAACAAGTAGCTGAAGGGTCTATATAAGAACTTGAAGTTCTTCTTGGATGCATGGTTGATGAGAATCTTGTTATAAGATATGAAGATCCTTGTGAAGGTGATTTGGTTGTTGATTGCATAGGGAATGCAAGTGAGATCTCAATTGTTGAGAAAGAGCTCTCAACCAAGAAGGAAACACATGTGCAACTCATTTCCAAGATGGAGATAAAGGATAGTCACATTGCAGAAGCCTCCAAGGAGGGTGAAGAAGAATAATCTCCAATGGCACAACCCTTTGCCAAGTATCTTGGTTTAATCTCCACCAATGAAGAGAGCATTGATGATCCATGGAAGTTACCCTTTGAGGAGGTTAGGATGCAAGAGTTTAGGGGATGGTTCTATGATGAGTATGATCCCGGTGATCCGACCTTCAATATGTCGAGCTAGAGACTTAAGAACAAGCGCACTTGGGAGGCATTCTCATGTTTATCCTAGTAAAAGGGATGTCAGAGGTCATGGAGCACGGTACAAGGTCGAATTTGCCAAGCAAAAGTCTCCAAAGCTTCCTCTAACTCCACTCTTCCTCCTCTTCACGTTTTTGAGGTATCTCCACCTCCTTTGTATATATTTTCTTTAGATTTTCGTTTTTGTATATTGTCATGTTGATTGAGGTCTCCCTCTTGGACTTTTATTACACAAGAGACTGTGTCATTTAAGTTTGGGGGAGAGGTTAAGAGATTTGACATGTGTTTTGTGATTCTTATTTCCCTTTTTCATGCATTTTTGAGTGTCATGCATTCATCTATAGCATAGAAAAAAAAAACAAAAAAATTGGAAAATTTTTGAAAATTTCAAAAAAGAATAGCATGTAGTTGCATTTGCATTTGTCACATAAGTAGGATTGAGTCTAGCTTTCATATAGGATTGCATTCTTGCATAGGGGGCAATGATAGATTTTTCCTTGTAAGGTGTTTAGCTCATGAATTAGTTCAAGGCCCTAGTTAGTAGTTCTTTGATGCTTGAAGTGCAAATTTTGAAAGTAAAAGTTGAANATTTTTCCTTGTAAGGTGTTTAGCTCATGAATTAGTTCAAGGCCCTAGTTAGTAGTTCTTTGATGCTTGAAGTGCAAATTTTGAAAGTAAAAGTTGAACCCTACTTGGACCTCACCATTTGAAACTCAAGTCTAAATTGAAGGAGGCTTTGAATAAAAACCAACTCTCTTGAACTTGAACTTAATTTGAATGAACAATTATCATGGTCATGCATTGTTAGAGAACTTGTGGATACCATATACATATTTGGGTTATCTTCTCTCCTTTTGTCACTCTTGTTAACCCAAATAGTCGACTCTCATCTTTAGAGCGGTTAAGATCAAGCACCCTAGCCAAGCTTTCTTTGAGATCTCTACCTTATTGAGTGCATTAGGCCTTTTTCATCTAGTGAACTTAGCAAAAAGTGTTGAGTTTAGAGCGACAAGGATAGGCTTCCATGTAGCTAGCTCGAGACAATGAGCTTGGTGATAGGTTAGGCTTCTTGGGTGGGGATTTTAGCTTGACAATGAGTATGAAAGAAATGAGTTTGCAAAGTTGAGGTGGTGAGAAGGGGAAAACGAAAATTTTGAGACAAGTGTTGGCAATGTGTATTATGCTCTAAGTGTTTAAAAGAAAGTCCTCTAGAAATAAAAATTAAAGGAGCCAAGAAAAAGAAAAAAAAATATATATATATGGCTAAGTTAAGAAAAGGAAGAGGATAGCAAAGTGTAAAAGAAAAGAGCTTGAAGTGAAAGTGTGCCAACACTTGTGGTTGTAGAAGATGTTTTCCCTAAGTGTTTAAAAGAAAAGAAAAAGTGTTTGATCTTCTTGTGGGTTTGGCGAATTGCCTTGTAATGGGTAGCCTAGGATGGACTTGGTGAGTGAGCTTAAAAGAAAATGAGAGTGAAGACATTTGTGTTATAAAGGGTAGATGGAAGTTTGTCCTTGTATGCATAGGTTGCTTTTTACTCTTAGCATTTTGCCAAAGTTCACTTGTTCATTAAGAGATCCCATAGCATTGGAACCCCATGAAGTTGAGATTTTGATATTTATTTTATGTTTAATGTAATTTGATTCTTGTTTCTTCTAATCTTTCTTTTTCTATTCATCTAATCATGTTTACTAACACTTCTTGCATGAGATTTGTTAGATTAGCTATGATTA
>JAHZTW010000001.1:344235902-344271140 GCA_020283515.1 Alliaria petiolata
TAGGTTTCGTTTTAGTTAATTTGGTAATCTTGCTTAGTAGTTAATCTCTTGTTTAATGCTTCATTAGTGGTAATTAAGGCTTAGTTTCATATAATTGCTCTTGTAGTGTCTCTTTTAGTTTGTGTTTTGCTTTTAATTGTTGCTTGTTACTTGAATTTGCGATTTTAGCTTAGCTTAAACCAAACTTTGTATTCCTTTTGCATCAAACTCCCAAGATGGATTGATATCTCAAGTATTGCAATGATATGAGCAATTGAGAAATTGCTTCAAGATTAAAAACTCTTGTTTCACTTGCCCTCAAGCAAACAAACATGACAAATCTAAGAGAGAGATTTGAAAGTGGGAGCTCAATATCTAAGAATGACAACAAACATAATCAACTCAATGTCCTAGTTCTTAATTCTAAGATGCATTTGAATTCATCCTACTCCAAAAGAGTTAGTCATGCCCATCACAACAATCAAATGCACAAAGAACTCAATCTAGATAAGTCTCCATATCCAACCAACTCTTTAACATTCATTAAATTGCAAACCGTGAATCATGACAATGCAATGCAAGTGAATTCATTTGGCTAAAAGACTAGGCTTTGAGATAAGAATGGTAGCACCCCGACCGCCCCTACCAGCGAGGCCCCACACCTCACCCCGATAAGAATGGTAGCCAAATCAATCCATTTAAACTTATTCAAATGGGCCAGACCCAGGTCATTACAATTCTCCCCCACTTAAAGGGAATTCGTCCCCGAATTCTGATCAGCCAGTGTGAACCTTAACCCCCAAACCCCAAGACAGTCTCCTGGGACAGAACCAGTTTGACTTCCCTTGGCTCTGATACAACTTGTAACACCCCGACCGCCCCTACCAGCGAGGCCCCACACCTCACCCCGGGCTGTGGGCCCCTCGCCCCTGTCTGACGGTCGGTGCGTTATTTTTTTTCGGTGTCCAGACCGACTGATTTACTTGTCCCCGCAATCACCACGTGACCTTTTCCCGTGTTTTGGCCTCACTCACACGGTTCTGCAGAGGACTTCCCGGAAGGTCACCCATCCTATTCATACTCATGCATAAGCACGCTTAACTCTGGAGTTCTCTTAGGGTAAGTGACCAGAAAAGGTAAGTCACTTTGATGACATAGGTAGCCAAATCAATCCATTTAAACTTATTCAAATGGGCCGAGCTAGGGTCGTTACAAGAATTATCACAATTCATATGGCTTCCAATTCGCGCAAGGGTTTTCACTCAAGAGGATTGAACTTCATGCATATTGCTAAAGGTAAAAGACAAGTGATGCATACAAAACTAGACTCTCATCTACCCATTATGCTATCAATGGCCCTAAACCCCTTTCATTTATCCTTTTCAAGCTCACTCGACTCTTTAAAGCTACCATTTTCTACCAAGGCTCTTTGTGCCTTGCTAAACCCATGAATCTCTTTTCTTTTAAAGCTCTAAGGGGATACTTCTTGAACCTTTAACTCATAGTGAATGGTGTGATCTTAAGCCTAAAATCCTAAGCCTATAACTAGCCCAAAATGCAAGAGCTAGAATCTACAGGAGAGCCTAAACTTGTCGTCTCAAACCTAACACTTTATGCTAAGTTCAATCAAAATAAGGCCTAACAATTAATATCACTAGAACATTTGGCTTTTAAGGAGGTAAGGTAAGGTGGGAGTACTACTTGAGCTAGCAAGAGAGTGGCAAAGTGAGTAAGAAAGCTCAAATATGTATATTATCAATAAATTCACTTTCAATGCAAGGCATGACCCTATTTCGACCAAGTTCTAGGTGACAAGTGAAGTGATCCAAACATGGTTCTTCCTTACTTTCAAGACTTGTTCAAATGCATCAAAGAACTACTAACTAGGACATTGAATTGATTACATGAGTTAGCACTCAACAAGGATAATCTCATCATTGCTCCCAATGCATATGAATGCAAATCCTACATAAAATACAACTAGACTCAATCCTAAAATGAAATGCAACATCTAAATGACTTTCTTTTTGGAAATTTTCGAAATTTTCGATTTTTTTTTGTTTTTTCCTGTGCCATATATGAAATGCATGGGACTCAAAATGCATGAAAGAAAAATAAGATTCACAAAACACAATGTCAAATCTCTCTACCTCTCCCCCAAACTTAAATTACACAGTCCCTTGTATAATAAAAATCTAGAGGCGACCTCAATCAATGTAACATAAAAACAAAATGAAAAAAAACTAAAAGACATATAAACAAGGGAGGTGGAGGTACATCAAAACTGTGAAGAGGAGGAAGATCCAAGGGAGAGTGACTGATTGCTCGAAGATGTGGCGGGTGAGCGGCTTGGCTTACTCTTCCTCGGGCGCGCCTCATGAGAAGAAGAACGAGGTGGATCCTAATGGAAAGCTCCTCGTGGTTGCACATGGAATGAATGGCGTCTATCAACCTCCATCTCAGCTCCTTCTTCACCTTCTTCCTCAGGTGGAGCTTCTTGCTCAGCTCTTGTAGAGGATGAACCCTTAAGCCTAGCCTTTAGCCCTTTGACAGTTTTCTTCAAACCTTTCACAGTTTCAGCTAGCTTCTTGATTGCTCTATCTTGGTGCTTGTTCCACCGTTTGAGAAGGCCAATGTGAAGGTGAGCCTCACGCAAAGCTGGGCTTGGCATTGGGTCTATGAAAGAGGGGAAGTAGTACCTTTCACTACCATAAATTGGATTGTCAGCCTCTTGCTCTTCTTCCTCTACTTCCTCTTCTTCTTGGGGAACTTGGCTAAGGTCAAAATCGAATGTTCCTCACTTGGCAATGGACTCAAGAGGAGGGTCACAGCTGGATTGTAGAGATGCTCATATGGATGATGAAAGTCAATGTTGGAGAGGTCTTGAAATGAGGTTGCTTGTGGGCATGGGAGGAAAATCTTGGCCTCGGTTTTTAAGTCAAGTGAGAACTTGTAGGCGAACTGATAAGCGGTTTCTTGGTGTGACTTAACAATTACTCAAGCTACTACTCATGTCATTGTAATACTTGAGGATCAATCTATATGGAAATGGTTAAGACACTAGGAATGCAAACAACTTCTTAATCTAAGCTAGTAATAAGGTTTTGGAATTTAATCAAGATTATCAAAGACTAAAACGAATCCAAGGATGGGGTTATCAATCTAAGGTGTTCCAAGAATCAATCTTTGATGCCAATCAATAACATAACATGCTAATCCCTAAGCTTAGAACTCAATAGCTAGACTAATCCAATTTCAATTCCTTCATCAATCATCCTAATCACAATCAAACTTTCATTTGTGTTAAGAAAGCTAATGAGCATAATAAAACAGTTCTAAATTGCTAATAAACACCCTAGACAATCACTTCCATGAGCTAGGAATGTAAATCCCTTGTTTAGTTGGTTGGAGAATTTCATCAAACACCTTGTGGGTGTGAAATTCTCTAAGCCCTAGTCTTAGCATGATCAAGGCTAAACTAGCATTTAGAACACTAAATAAGGAGGGAAATGGAAGAATCTAATCCTAGACATCAAAATTAACCCTTAAAACACCCTAGATCTAACCGATCCTTAGATCCTAATGAAACTACTCACTAATCATGGTTAATCTCTTAAATCCTATGAAATAAATAGAGATAAACATGATTAGAGAGATAGAGGATGAAAGATTAAAAGAGATAAGTACTAATTTGCATAAAATTTAAGAAATATCTTACAAAATCACTTAGAAACCAAAAGGGAAAGTTTTCTAAGCAAGAACAAGAGACTAAAAGATACTTAGGAAAAATTAGGTCTTTCCCTACTTATAGTGAACAGTGGACGACCCGGGTCAACCCGGAACAAACCGGGTATTGACCCGGTTTAAGTATGAAAATCGGGCAGCGTATCGAGCTTGCTAGGTCGATACGCAGCTCGATACCCTGCTAAAAGTTTCCTCAAGGAGTGTGTCGAGCTTAGTAGCTCGACACAGATGCCCGATACGCCGTTCTTCAAACTTCAGATGAGATGTGTGTCGACCTTAGCCGTCCGATACGAATGCCCGATACGCCATGTTCGAACTTCGGATGACCCTTGTATCGGGCGTAGTAGCTCGATACAAACGTCTGATACTCGCACTCCGTCTTTCCTGCCGAGCTAAAATTTGTCTGCTTCATGTTTGGCTCCCTTCTCTTCTTCCTCCTTGTCACCCAACTCTCCAAAGATGTCCTCCAAGCCTCCAAAGTACCTAATTAAGACTCAATATGCACAATATGCAACAACCTAAGCTAAAACTTGCTAAACTCTAATATGGATGCAATTTGGATTAAAAGTAACTAAATGAATGCATAAATGAATGCAACGATATCAAAAAGGGATGCTAAAATATGCGAATTTATGAGTATATCAACTCCCCCAGACTTGCCTTTTGCTTGCCCTCAAGCAAACAAACATGACAAATCAAAGAGAGAGGTTTGAAGGTGGGAGCTCATCATCCAAAAATGCCAACAAATACAATCAACTCAATGTCCTAGTTTTAATTCTAAGGTGCATTTGAATTCATCCTACTCCAAAAGAGTTTTCCATGCCCATCTCAACAACCAAATGCACTAAGACTTCGATCTAGATAAGCCTCCCTATCAAGCCAACTCTTTAACATTCATTAAGTGCAAACGTGGATCATGACAATGGAATGCAAGCGAATTCATTTGGCTAAGGGACTAGGCTTTGAGATAAAAAATATCTCAATTCACGTGGCTTCCAGTTCGCGTAAGGGTTTCACTCAAAAAGGATTAAAGTTTATGCATAATGCGAAAGGTAAAAATCAAGTGATGCATACAAGACTAGACTCTCATCTACCCATAATGCTATCAATGGTCCTATACCCCTCTCATTCATCTTCTTTAAAGATCACTCAACCCTCTAAAGCTACCCTTTTCCCAAGGCCTTTTGTGCCTTACTAAACCCATGAATCTCATAAACCACTTCTTCTTCTTATAGCACTTAATGGGAAACTTCTTCAACCTTTAACTCATAGCGAATGGTGTGATCGTTTAACAACCTAGCTCTTCTTTTTATACTTAGGTAGCCCTTTTCTCTTTCTTTGGCTTCTTAGCCTCTTTTGATTTCTCTTTTTCTTTTACTAAGGCTACCCAATTCTTTTTACATTTAGAGCTATACTTTTTCTTTTCAAACACAAGATCCACCATTTCAATCTATGCTTCCCTTATTCGCCTTCCAAGCCTCTTTCATTCCCCTTATTTCTACTCCCTTTCACAACCCATCATACTAACATGCAAGCATCTAATCCAAGCCACAACACCAAGCAATACCGCGACCCATACCCCAATTCATAAGCCTAAAACTAGCCTCGATATGTGAGAGCTAGAATCTACATGAGAGCCTAAACTTGTCGTCTCAAAACTAACACTTTCTGCTAAGTTTAATCAAAATAAGGCCTCAAAATCATTATCACTAGAACATTTGGCTTTTAAGTAGGTAAGGTAAGGTGGGGGTACTACTTGAGCTAGGAAGAGAGTAGTAGAGTGAGTAAGAAAGCTCAAGTATGTCTATTATCCATGAATTCACCTTCAATGCAAGGCATGATATTTAATTGTCAAAGGACATCACATTGACACTTGAGCCTAAATCACACAAAACTACTTCAACCTTCAAGTCCCCAAGAGAACAAGAAATCAAAAAAATTTCGGGGTTACCTAGCTTTGGGATAACCTTGGCTTCATCCTTTGTCATGCTTGATGAATCTAGACCCTCCCTCAGCTCTTCAACCTTTTCTATATTGGCGAGCATCTCCTTGATGAACTTTATTTGACCCTTGACTTGGGACAAACTCTCCATCTTGGGCAGTGGTGCACCAATTTTTTTCATACTCCCTCTAAAGCTTGAGAGTGCCTTCTTTTGCGCCTTAGTCAATACCAACTCAGGAAAGGGCAGTGGTGGCTTGTAGACAAGGAGATCATAAGCCTCAACTTCAGTCTTCTTAGCCACCTCTCTTTCCTTTTCGACAACACTTGCTTGTGTAGGGGTAACATCCTCCTTAAACTCATTTTTGCTTAGTGGTTTGTCACCAACCAAATGGTCATTTTCAATGACCGCCTCCCCAACTTGGACTTCAATGTCCTCATTGAAAACAACTGCATCATTAGGACACTCAAAGAGTTGCTCAAACTCAGCCACTACAGTTTCATACTCTTCCTCATCAATTGAGTAAATGGCATTACAATATTCCTTGGGATTGGTTTCGGGTTTACCGGGCAAAGATGGTTGAGCTCGTGCAGAGGAGGAAGCAATGCCCTTGTTGTTCTCTTGTTGCTTGACCTTGAAGCTCAAAGTGTCAAACTTGGAGTTGAGGTAATTGTAAGAACAATCCACCTTGTTGTGGATTTCGGCAATCTTCTTACTCACATCCATGGAACTACTTGCTTGACCTTGGAGGATTTATTGTAGAACATTCCTCACATCCAAATCTTGTGCAAAACCCGGTGGAGGACCTTGCTTAGACTGAAAATTCCCTTGGTTACTTTGGTTGTTCCCTTGGTAGTTGTTCTTGGGAACATAACCTTGTTGTTGCTTGTAAGGAACAAAGGGCTTTGGTTGTCCTCCTTGTCCTTGTTGAGGGTAGACTTGATCTTGAGGATTCTCCACGTTGGTACTCCTATAGGAGAGATTATTGTTCCTATAGTTGTTGTTGTATCCTTGTTGATAACCTTGGCCACCCACATAGTTGACCTCTTCTTGGCCATCCTCATTCAATTCTTGTTGAATGATATGTCTATATTTTGCATCATATTTCCTTCCATTTAGTGTAAGTTTCTTATCATTTAGGAACCTAATTTAGCATCATTGTATTGCATTTGGATCATTTAGAGTTCTAGGTGTCTTTGCATACTCTTTGCATATTTTGTTGCATTTGGACTCTTGATTAGGTGATATGGATGCTATGGAGGCATAAATGGAGTTGTAGAAGGATGACATAGCACTTGGAGGAGCAAGGAGTGACCAAGAAGGATAAGGAGAAGATTTCTCGCACTGGTTCGACGAGTCGGATCGACCAACACGTCGAACCAGATTTCCAGGACGATGGATCGATGACTTGGTTCGAGCAAAGACGTCGAACCAGATTTCCAGGACGATGGATCGATGACTTGGTTCGAGCAAAGACGTCGAACCATGTTGGCAGGGGTTCAGTTCGATGAAATGGATCGACAAACACGTCGAACCAAACCCAGACGCCAAGAAGAAGAAGCCGAGAAGGCAGGGGTCGAGTTCGAGCAAACAGATCGACGTAGTCGTCGAACCACAGCACCAGGGGTTCAGTTCGACGACTTGGTTCGACGAGCTCGTCGATCCAAACCCAGACGAATCCTTTTTGTTGCTTTTATGGGTTCCTCCTATAAATACTCTTTAGACCTAATTTTTATCTCAACATTTATTCTCTTTGTTCTTAGCCTAAACTTTTATCCTCTTTGGGAGAAAACCTTGTATTTTGCTTGGATATTTAAGTTTAATGCAATATCTCTCTTAGATTTCTTATTATCATTTCTCTAATCATGTTTAGCTTATCTCTTATCTTTAATTTGATGGGCTTAACTATGATTAGTGAGTAGTTTCTTAGGAACTTGGGGATGGGTTAGATTTAGGGTTTTATATTGGTTCAATCTTGCAATCTAGGATAGATTCTTTCATCTCTCTTCTTATTAAGGAGTTCTTAATGCTAAATAGCTAATCTTTTTCTATTTGGATCATAAGCATTTCATACACCCACCAAGTGTTTGAAGAAATGCTTGAACCACCTTTTTAAGAGATTTACATTCCTAGCCTAAGACATAAGTTGTCTAGGGTGTTTATCATGCCATTTAGACTTGTGATTAATGCTTGCTAATCATTTTAATGCTAAAACATCATTAGTTCATTAGGGTGATTAGAAAAGGGATTAGTGCCAAACATCATGGATTAGTCTTTATTAAGTGTTCTAGGCATAGAGATGGCTTGATTAGTTGCTTAAATGATTGCAAGGTTGTCCATTTGATTGCCAAAATCAATTATTCCATCCCTAGGTTTCGTTTTTAATAATTTGGTAATCTTGCTTAGTAGTTAATCTCTTGTTTAGTGCTTGATTAGTGATAATTAAGGCTTAGTTTCATATAATTGCTCTTGTAGTCTCTCTCTTAGGGTGTATCTTGCTTTTAATTGTTGCTTGTCACTTGAATTTGCAAATTTAGCTTAGCTTAAATCAAACTTTGTATTCCTTTTGCATCAAACTCCAAGATGGATTGATATCTCAAGTATTGCATTGATATGAGCAATTGAGAAATTGCTTACAAAAGATAAAAAACTCTTGTTTCAATTTGGCGCCGTTGCCATATTGGGATTGTTTGGTCACTAGGATTTAAGTTTAGTTTGAGACTAAGCTCTTCTTTTGTGTTTATTGACCAACTCTTTTTCTAGATTTCAGTTGACCTTGAATGCATTTGAGATCACAAAGAGACAACAACTTCCAAGGCTTTCAAGAGATTGATCAATTGGAAAGGGTTGCTAGGATTGTAAGAAGGGAGGCTGAAAGGTTAGAGAGGTTGAGAATGGAAAAGCAACAAAGGGATGAAGCCCCTCAAGGTGTTGCACCACCAAACATGGCGCATGCACCAAGAGGCAATGGAAACCCGTTGCATGTGCCTAGACAAGGGAGGACAATTGGGGCTGGTGATGCTCCAAATATTCATCAAAATAGATATGGTATTCAACCTCCACTAGTTCACAACAACTCCTTTGAGGGCAAGCCAGCTTTCATCTCCAAGGTTCAACAAGACAAGTTCCATGGTTAGCCAATGGAGGATTCACTTGATCACTTGGATAACTTTGATAGATTTTCTGGGTTGTTCAAGATGAATGGTGTGAGTGAGGATGCTTTCAAGCTAAGAATTTTTCCCTTCTCTCTTGGAGATAGAGCAAGGCAATGGGAGAAAAACTTGCCTCAAGGAACCATCACCTCTTGGGATGAATGCAAGAAGGCATTCCTATCTAAGTTCTTCTCCAACTCAAGGACTGCCAAGTTGAGGAATGAAATCTCTAGCTTCACTCAAAAGAACAATGAGTCTTTCAATGAAGCATGGGAAAGGTTCAAGGGCTACACAATGCAATGTCCTCATCATGGCTTCACACAAGAATCTCTACTAAGCACCATCATAGAGGTGTCCTTCCAAAGATAAGAATGCTTCTTGATACTGCAAGTAATGGGAACTTATTAGGCAAAGAAGTAGAAGATGGTTTGGAGCTTGTAGAGAATCTTGCCTTGAGTGATGTTAATTACAATGAAGACTATGATAGAGCTCCAAAGGGAGGTGAATATGATTCTCACAAGAAATAAATGAAGTCTCTACATGACAAGATGAACAAGCTCATGTCCTCCAATCAAAGGCATGTACATTTTGTTGAGGAGAATCAAGAGGATTGTGATGATCAAGTTGAGTATCAAGAGGGTCAAGAAGTGGTAAATTTCGTGGGTGGCCAAGGAGGCTACAACAACTACTCCAACAACAACTATAAGGGGAATAACAACCTCTCTTATATAATTACTAATTTAGCCAACCCCGGAGACCAAGTCTACCCTCCACAAGCTACTCAAGGTAAACCTTTTGTGCCTTACAACAATCAACAAAAGGGTTATGCACCAAGGTCTAACTACCAAGGAGGAAACCAAGGCAACTTTGGTGGGCAAAAGTATAACCAAGGCAATGCTCCACCGTGTTTTACTCAACCTTCACAAGGTCCTCCACAAGACAATGTTCACTTCAGCTTATGCTTCAACAAATACTTCAAGGTCAAGCCAATAGTGATGCTAATATGGGAAAGAAGATTGCTGAAATTAATACAAGGATGGATTCTTCACTTAATGAACTTGCTACTCAAATAGGAGGTCTTCAACAAAAGTTCAAGCAACTTGAGAAAGGCAAGGCTTCTAGCTCAAATTCTCAAGGCACTCTACCGGGAAAGTGTGAGGCAAACCCCAAGGAATATATTAATGTTATTACTTTGAGAAGTGGAAAGGAGTTGCCTCCAAGGACAAGTCCTTTGATCAATGAGGACATTGAAATTCAAGATGGGGAGGATAGCTTTGAAAAAGCTCAAGATGCTATAACTTTTGATGATGTGTATATTGCAAAGAGAAGTAAGGAAGTGGTAAAGGGGAAGCCAAAAGAAGATGTGCAACAAAAGGGGTCCACCTATGTTCCTCCACCTTACAAGCTTAAGCTTCCCTTCCCCGGGAGGTTTAAAAAACAATTGGTGGAGAAATACAAGGCTATGTTTGACAAGCAAATCAAAGGCATTGAGCTCAAGATGCCTTTGGTGGATGCTTTTATGATGATTCCACAATATGCTAAGTTCTTGAAGGATACCGTGGCACAAAGAGCAAGGGATATCCAAGGAGTTATGTTGCTTTCTCAAGAGTATAGTGCAATTATTCAAAGCAATGTGATGCCAAAGAAGCTTGGAGACCCCGGTTCTTTCACTATACCATGCGCCCTAGGTCCTCTTGGGTTTGAAAATTGCTTGTGTGATCTTGGAGCTAGCATCAACCTCATGCCCTATTCAATAGCTAAGAAGCTTGGCTTCACCAAGTACAAGGAGTGCGGAATCTCTCTAATACTTGCGGATAGGAGTGTGAGGATGCCTATTAGAGTTCTTGAGAATTTGCCTCTCAAGGTTAGCAACTTCATCATTCCCACAGATTTCATGGAACTTAAGATGGATGAGGAGCTAAAGGATCCTTTGATTTTGGGAAGACCTTTCCTAGCTACAGCTGGTGCTATCATTGATGTGAAGCATGGAAAGATTAGTTTGCATCTTGGAAAAGGGGTTGAGTTGAAGTTTGACATAAAGGAGACCTTGAGGAAGCCAACCATTGATGGTCAAGCATTCTACATTGAAACTATGGATGAGTTAGCCGATGAGTTACTAGAAGAACTAGCTCAAGAAAACCATCTTGGAGTGGCTCTCACCAAACCACATGGAAAGAATGGGTACTTGCATGAGGAGACCCAAGCATACATGCTCATGCTAGACTCACGCAAGGCACAAGATAGGGAGGAAAGATTTTCAAGCTTGGTAGCTTCATGTGAGGGTGAAGTGGAATTTGCTCAAGACAAAGGGTCCTTGAGGGTTGAGGTTTCAAGTCAAGGACAAGAGGAACTTGAGCAAGGCGAGTTGGCAAGGGATCTTGATGAGGATTAGAGTGAACTTAAGACTCCAAAGGTGGAACTCAAGCCACTTCCCATTGGACTAAGGTATGCCTTCCTAGGTCCTAACTCTACTTACCCCGTAATTGTCAATGAATACTTGAGTGATGATGAGCTCAACTCCCTCCTTAATGAGTTGAGAAAGTATAAGAGAGCTATTGGTTACTCTTTGAGTGATATCAAGGGCATATCTCCTATGCTTTACACTCATATGATTCACCTTGAAAATGAAAACACTTCCTCAATTGAACATCAAAGAAGATTAAACCCAAACCTTAAGGAAGTAGTGAAGAAGGAAATCTTGAAATTTTTAGAAGCAAATGTGATCTATCCTATTAGTGACAGCACTTGGGTTTCTCCCATGCATGTTGTCCCTAAGAAGGGTGGAATCACTGTGATTAAGAATGAAAAAGATGAGTTGATACCAACTAGAACCATCACTGGCCATAGGATGTGTATTGATTACCGAAAACTTAATGCTTCTACTAGAAAAGATCATTTCCCTCTTCCTTTTTTTGACCAAATGCTTGAGAGATTGGCTAACCATCCCTTCTATTGTTTCCTTGATGGATATAGTGGGTTCTTCCAAATACCCATTCATCCTAATGATCAAGAGAAGACTACTTTCACATGCCCTTATGGTACCTTTGCATATCAAAGGATGCCATTTGGGTTATGTAATGCTCCAGCTACCTTTCAAAGGTGCATGATGAGATGGTAGAGGTTTTTATGGATGACTTTTCTTTGTATGGTGCCTCTTTTTCTGCATGTCTCTCTAATCTTTGCAGGGTTTTACAAAGATGTGAAGAGTCTCACTTGGTGCTTAATTGGGAGAAGTGTCATTTCATGGTCAACCAAGGGATTGTGTTGGGTCACAAGATTTCTGAGCAAGGGATAGAGGTGGACAAAGCCAAGATAGATGTCATGGTAAACATGGCGCCACCATCTAATGTGAGAGGCATAAGGAGTTTCCTTGGGCATGCTGGTTTTTATAGGAGATTCATCAAGAATTTCTCAAAGATTGCTAGGCCTTTGACAAGACTTCTTTGCAAGGAAGTGGAGTTTCAGTTTGATGAAAGAGTGCTTGCAAGCCTTTGAGACAATCAAGAAAGCACTTGTAAGTGCCCTTATTCTGCAAGCACCGGATTGGAGTCTACCATTTGAGATCATGGCGGATGCTAGTGACTATGCTGTTGGAGCTGTTCTTGGGCAAAGGAAAGACAAGAAGCTTCATGTGATCTATTATGCAGGTAGGACACTTGATGAGGCTCAAACCAAGTATGCTACAACAGAAAAGGAACTTTTGGCGGTGGTGTTTGCTTTTGAGAAATTCAGGTCTTATTTGGTGGGATCAAAGGTGATAGTGTACACGGATCATGTTGCATTGCGCCACATCTATGCTAAGAAGGAGACCAAGCCAAGGCTCCTTAGGTGGATCTTGCTTCTCCAAGAGTTTGACATGGAGATAGTTGACAAGAAGGGTGTGGTTAATGGTGTAGCTGATAATTTGTCAAGAATGAGGATTGAAGATGCTTTACCACTCAATGATTCTCTCCCGGAAGAGCAAATCATGATGATCAAAAGTGTTGCTAGTGCACATGGAGTTGGGAAGAAGCTTCAAGAGACTCAAGACCTAGAAGACAAAGCTTTGCCTTGGTATGCTGACATTGTTAACTACTTGGTGTGCAAAGAGGAACCAACTCATCTCAACAACTATCACAAGAAGAAGTTCATGAGAGATGTGTCACACTTCTATTGGGATGAGCCCTATCTCTACAAGAGATGTGCTGATGGGATTTATAGAAGATGCTTGGCACAAGAAGAGGTTGAGAGTGTGATTTTTCATTGTCATGGGTCTAAGTATGGAGGTCATTTCGCCACATTCAAGACATCTACAAAGGTGCTTCAATGTGGTTTTTGGTGGCCTACTTTGTTCAAGGATACTCATGAGTTCATCAAGAGATGTGAGCCTTGTCAAAGGAAGGGGAACATAAGCAAGAGAGATGAGATGCCCCAAAACCCAATCTTGGAAGTAGAGTTGTTTGATGTTTGGGGCATATACTTCATGGGACCTTTCCCATCTTCTTATGGAAACCAATACATCTTGTTAGCTGTTGATTATGTCTTCAAATGGGTTGAAGCCATTGCAAGCCCTACCAATGACTCCAAGGTCGTGGTGAAGATGTTCAAGAGTATAATCTTCCCAAGGTTTGGTGTGCCAAAGGTTGTGATTAGTGATGGGGGAAGCCACTTCATCAACAAGGTCTTTGAAGGTTTGTTAAGCAAGCATGGTGTCAAGCACAAGGTGGCCACTCCTTATCATCCTCAAACTAGTGGCCAAGTGGAGGTTTCAAATAGAGAAATCAAGGCCATTCTAGAGAAGACTGTGGGTATAACAAGAAAGGATTGGTCAATCAAGCTTGATGATGCTTTGTGGGCTTATATGACAGCTTTTAAAACGCCAATTGGGAGATCTCCTTTCAACCTTGTGTATGGAAAATCATGCCATCTACCAGTAGAGATTGAACACAAGGCTTTGTGGGCTGTCAAGCTTCTCAACTACAATATCAAAACAGCCCAAGAGAAGAGATTGATTCAACTCCAAGAGCTAGAGGAGATTAGGATTGAATCCTATTAGAGTTCAAGGATCTACAAGGAAATGACTAAGGCTTTTCATGACAAGAGGATTGTGATGAAGGAGCTGAGTGTTGGTGACAAGGTTCTTCTCTACAACTCTAGTTTGAAGTTGTTTCCTGGTAAGCTCAAGTCAAGGTGGGGAGGCCCTTTTGAGATTCAAGAAGTTTTGCCTTATGGAGCCATCATTTTGATTGGGAAGAATGGGGAGAGTTTCACAGTCAATGGTCATAGGGTCAAGCCATACTTGGTGAATGTGTCTAAGGAAGAGGCAAGCTCAATTCCTTTTCAAGATTCCCCTCTTGCCTAAAAAGGTTTGAAAAGTCGAGCTAATGACGTTAAACAAGCGCTCTTGGGAGGCATTCCCATGGTTATCCATGTATATATTTTTAATTTACTTTTATGATTATGTTTCTTTGAGTTTTTGAAAGTTTTAGGTTGAGTATGGAGGACTTTGACTTGAAAAAAAGGGTGAGGAAGAAAATTTTAAAGATGGTTCGAGCAACTGGATCGACGAGTACGTTGAACTACTCTTCCAGAGGTTCGGTTCGAGGTGATGGATCGACCAAGCTGCTCGAACCACATTGACAGGGGTTCGGTTCGAGCAGTTGGATCGATGAAGTCGTCAAACTACTTTTCCAGGAGTTGAGTTCGACCAAACAGTTCGACGAACACGTCGAACCACATTGGCAGGGGTTCAGTTCGACGACTTGGTTCGACGAGCTCGTCGATCCGTTTCCAAAAACAGGTTTGCTTGACTTTTCTTCCTTCTTTTGACCGGTTTAATGCTGACTCCCCCACTTAGATTAAACCGATTTTAGGGGATTAAAAGACTTCTTCTTCCCCAAAAATCATCTCATCCACGTTTTTCACTCTTTCATAAGGATAAGAACTTGTTTTTCACTTTTCTCTCTCAATTCTTCATCAAATTCTTTGATTCCAAGTGCTATATTTCCAAAATTGTTTGTCACTCTTGATTTCTTAGTTGATTTCGGCCATACCTTTGCGTGGAACCAAGGTTTGTCTTCTCATCCTTTCTCTTAATCTTTGATTTCTCCTTGAGAATGAATTGGAGATTAGGATTGATAGAAAGGCT
This sequence comes from Alliaria petiolata, assembly GCA_020283515.1. Lineage (NCBI taxonomy): Eukaryota > Viridiplantae > Streptophyta > Magnoliopsida > Brassicales > Brassicaceae > Alliaria > Alliaria petiolata. The sequence goes on from JAHZTW010000001.1 coordinate 344,250,845, forward strand.
TTGAATGGATTGATTGAGTTGGGTATAGTTGAACATTGTTATGGGTGATGATTGTTGAAGTTTTTCAAGGAATTACATGGAAATTTTTTGATTTTTGAACACTTTTTCTATAGGATTTTCAAGGGTTGCGAAAATTCATGTTTATGCCTAATTGATGTTCAAATTTTCAAAATGTGTTTCTTTAACCTTGTTTTCCCATGTTGAATAAGTAATTAGGTTAGAATCCTCATAAATTTTAACTTGTTAACACTTAGAGGATACCTAATTTAAAAAATTTCTTGTTAATTTCTTTGGATGACAAAGTGATGATAAAAGGGATTAATTCTTGCTATTAATTCATTGCCATGGAATTTTAATTCTTGAAACCTCCATGGAATTTTATGATTACATGCTTGTTGCTTTCAAGAATTTTAATTCACAATGTACTTACTCTTCTCCAAGATTTTTGATTTTATAGGTGATATGGCGAGAACAAGGAGTGAGGCTAGCAAGAAACAAGGCAAGAGGCCTACGGAGGTGGAAGAAGAAGATCCCGAGGAGAGTCCCCCGGTCATAAGGAAGTTGTCTCAAAAGAGAGACATTAGTAGAGAGAAAGCCAAGGAAAGGCGAGCCGAGAGAGATGCGGCCACAACTCCAACATCCTCGGCCGTGTACAAGTCCCTTATGGAGATGCCTTTAAAGGGAACCAAGTACCCGGATCATGAGTTGCTAGATGAGTTGGGTCTCTTGGAAGATGTGACCGCGATTTTCCGGAATTTGGGGTGTGAGAGGTGGTTCAACCAATCATACCCGAGCTACCAAGAGGAGACTTGCCAATTTCTCTCTTCTTTGAAGGTGACAACTTCGAGTTCTTAAGGTGTTGATGTAGGAAAAGATGGCTTCGTGTTCATCCAATTCCGGGTTCGCAACAAATCTTACAAGATGGGCTTCAATAAGCTAAGTAAGGTGCTTGGTTTTGATGATGGGACGGGTGCGGGCTCACGCTTGAATGTTAGAAAAGGCGAGTTGGAAAAGCTGTGGAAGATGCTTGGTAATGGGAGTTACAAGACCGGGAGAGTCAAGGGCAAGATGATCCGTCATCCCGCGACTCGCTATGCCCACAAGGTACTAGCTCACACCTTCTTTGCCAAGAAGGAGAGCGTGGTTGTGACTACAGAAGAGTGGGAGATGCTAGATGTTGGGCTCAAGAGCATCATCCATTACTTAGATGATAACTCCGAAATGCGAGGTGATGCTACGGGAAATGGTATGGTGCAGATTTGAGTGGCTCATGCGGCGAGTTACTATGGTCGAGCGACAGCCAAGAAGAAGGATCGCTCACACCAACTCGCCATTGGGGGTATGATGACGCCTATTCTTGAGGAGGTTGGCATCGACTTGGGCAATCCCTCGGCCGAAAAGCAGTACTTAGACTCCGCCTACCTCCTTAAGGCTCAATTTTTGGTTAAGGAAGGAAGTGGCTACGGGTACAAATTCAATGTGGAAAGGCTCAAGGAGGTTACAATCCGGCTTCCTTGCATTCACCTCACAAGCCTTAGAGAAAGATCCAATGCCTTCTTCACTCCATCCGACGAGCATTTAGGCAACATAGAGACCTTCCCGGTGGCTCCATGGACACATACGAGCCTTATCAAGCCCCTCCGGTCTATGGTAGCGAGATGTACAACTTTGTGCCTTATGAAGGAACCAACCAAGGAGAGCCTTCTAGACAAGCTCACCAACACATCAAGCTTCTCCAAAGATGGAACAAATGGCAAGACAAGACCATTAGGAAGCTTTTGAAAACGGTGAAGGGTTTGAAAGGGCAAATCAAGGAGCTAAAGGCTAAGGTTGGAGGAGCTTCTTCCCAAAGGCATGGAGAGATACACAAGAGGATGATGAGGAAGTGCAGCAAGAAGATGATGAAGCGGATAGCACAATGGCAGGAAGACGCCATTCCTTCCAAGGAACCCCAAGTGCACCAAGCCATGAGGATGAGCCACGCTCCTCCTCCTATGAGATAAGAAGGCGTGAGAAGAAAGTCATGCGGTCCCCTACTCCTCAATCGAGCAATCTATTCTACTCCATGGACTCTTACTCCTCCTCCTCCATTCGCTTTTGTAAATACCATCTAGATTTTTATTTTGCATATTGAAATCTTCTCCAAGCTTGGATTACACAAGGGACTGTGTAATTTAAGTTTGGGGGAGTATGGTATATTTGATCTTGTGTTTTGTGATTTTATTTTTCTTTTTCATGCATTCTTGAGTCTCATGCATGCATCTATGGCATAGAAAAAAACCAAAAAAATTGGAAAATTTTCAAAAATTTCAAAAAATAGCATGTAGTTGCATTTGCATTTGTCACATAAGTAGGATTGAGTCTAGCTTTCATATAGGATTGCATTCTTGCATAGGGGACAATGATAGATTTTTCCTTGTAAGGTGTTTAGCTCATGAATTAGTTCAAGGCCCTAGTTAGTAGTTCTTTGATGCTTGAAGTGCAAATTTTGAAAGTAAAAGTTGAATCCTACTTGGACCTCAACATTTGAAACTCAAGTCTAAATTGAAGCAAGCTTTGAATAGAAACCAAATCTCTTGAACTTGAACCTAATTTGAGTGAACAATTATCATGGTCATGCATTGTTAGAGAACTTGTGGATACCACATACATATTTGGGTTATCTTTCCTCCTTTGCCACTCTTGTTAACCCAAATAGCCGACTCTCATCTTTAGAGCGGTTAAGATCAAGCACCCTAGCCAAGCTTTCTTTGAGACCTCTACCTTATTGAGTGCACTAGGCCTTTTTCTTCTTGTGAACTTAGCAAAAAGTGTTGAGTTTAGAGCAACAAGGATAGGCTTCCATGTAGCTAGCTCGATAACAATGAGCTAGATGATAGGTTAGGATTCTTGGGTGGGGATCTTAGCTTGATATTCGATATGAAAGAAATAAAGTTGGCGAAGTTGAGGTGGTGAATAGGGAAAAACGAAAATTTTGAAACAAGTGTTGGCAATGTGTATTATGCTCTAAGTGTTAAGAAGAAAAATCCTCTAGAAATGAAAAGTAAAAGAGCCGGAAAAAGAAAAAAATATGGCTAAGTTAAGATAAGAAAGAGGATAGAAATTGTGAAAGTAAAGAAAAAGAGCTTGAAGTGAAAGTGTGCCAACACTTGTGGTTGTAGAAGAAGTTTTCCCCAAGTGCTTAAAAGAGAAAAGGAAAAAGGCTTGAACTCATGGGTTTGGTGCATTGCCTTGTAATGGGTAGCATAGGTTGGGCTTAGTGAGTGAGCTTAAAAGAAAACGAGAGTGAAGACATTTGTGTTACAGAGGGTAGATGGAAGTTTGTCCTTGTATGCATAGGTTGCTTTTTACTCTTAGCATTTTGCCAAAGTTCACTTGTTCATTGAGAGATCCCTTGCATTGGAACCCCATGAAGTTGAGATCATTTTCATCTCAAAACCTTACCCAAAAACCAAACAAGTTCGCTAGTATTGCATGATTCATGATCCATGGTTACTACTTAATGAATGTTAAAGAGTTGGTGAAAATGAATGCTTGTGTAGATTGAGGCTTGGGTTCACTTGAATGAGTATGAGTATGGCTAGAGCTTTTGGAGTAGAGTTTGCATTAAGAGCATCCTAGAATTAAGAACTAGGACCATTGAGTTGATTCATTTGCTTGACACCTTTGGATTTGAGTCCCCACCTTCAAACCTCTCTCCTTAGCTTGTGTTTCATTTGCTTGGGGACAAGCAAAAGGCAAGTTGGGAGGAGTTGATATGTCTATATTTTGCATCATATTTCCCTCCATTTAGTGTAAGTTTCATATCATTTAGGAACCTAATTAAGCATCATTGTATTGCATTTTGATCATTTAGAGTTCTAGGGTGTATTTGCATAGTCTTTGCATATTTTGGTGCATTTTGAGTCTTGATCAGGTGATTTGGATGCTATGGAGGCATGAATGGAGTTGGAGAAGGATGGCATAGCAAAGGAAGGGCAAGAAATCATCAAGAGGAGGAAGAGAAGCAGCTAAATGAGAAGCAAAAGTCTTGTAGAAGCATATCAAGCATTTGGAGGCGCAAAATGTATGTGTCTGGAAGAAGGCCTTGCACTTAGAATCAGACTCTGAAGCCTTCTTAAGAGTTGTAGAGGATCCAATGTGCTTTCTAGTGCCGTTGGAATCAAGTCATTCAGACCTGTGGTTAGAAAGTTACATCGATTTTAGTTCAGTTCGACGACTTGGTTCGACGAGCTGCTCGAACCGGAAGTCCAGGGGTTCAGTTTGACGACTTGGTTCGACGAGCTCGTCGAACTGAACCCAGACGAACCTTTTTTGTGTACAAATCGGATCAGACGAAGACTTTCCGTTCCGATTCAGCCTTCGAGCTCTTCATGAAAGTTGTAGGTAATTGAATCATCTTTCATTTGGAGGTGGTTTCATGTCATTATGAGCTGTGGTTAGGGAGATATGGCGATTTCCGCAAGACTGCTACCCCGGGTCAAAACCCGGTTTGTTCCGGGTTGACCCGGTTTGACCTCCTTCCCTATAAATACTTAAAAACCTAATTTTTATGTATCTTCTCTTGGGCTTAAACATAAAAAACGCCCCTTTGGGGTTTTGAGGAGATTTTGATATTTCTTTTATGTTTAATGCAATTTGATTCTTGTTTCTTCTAATCTTTCTTTTTCTATTCATCTAATCATGTTTACTAACACTTCTTGAATGAGATTTGTTAGATTAGCTATGATTAGTGAGTAGTTCTTTAGGAACTTGGGGATGGGTTAGATTTAGGGTTTTCTAATGGTTCAATCTTGCAATCTAGGATAGATTCTTTCATCTCTCTTCTTATTAAGGAGTTCTTAATGCTAAATAGCTAATCTTTTGCTATTTGGATCATAAGCATTTCATACACCCACCAAGTGTTTGATGAAATGCTTGAACCACCTTTTTAGGAGATTTACATTCCTAGCCTAAGACATTAGTTGCCTAGGGTGTTTATCATGCCATTTAGACATTTGATTAATGCTTGCTAATCATTTTAATGCTAAAACATCATTAGTTCATTAGGGTTATTAGGAAAGGGATTAGTACCAAACATCATGGATTAGTCTTTATTAAGTGTTCTAGGCATAGAGATGGCTTGATTAGTTGCTTAAATGATTGCAAGGTTGTCCATTTGATTGCCCAAATAATTGATTCCATCCCTAGGTTTTGTTTTTAGTAATTTGGTAATCTTGCTTAGTAGTTAATCTCTTCTTTAGTGCTTGATTAGTGATAATTAAGGCTTAGTTTCATATAATTGCTCTTGTAGTCTCTCTCTTAGGTTGTATCTTGCTTTTAATTGTTGCTTGTCACTTGAATTTGCAAATTTAGCTTAGCTTAAATCAAACTTTGTATTCTTTTTACATCAAACTCCCAAGATGGATTGATATCTCAAGTATTGCAATGATATGAGCAATTGAGAAATTGCTTACAAGAGATAAAAACTCTTGTTTCATTGAACTCCTTGACTCTCATCAAAATCCCCCACAAAGTGAACATGCTTTTGTTGAGCTTGGAGCAACTTATCCATTTTCTCATTAAGAGATTTCATCTCCTTCCTTCTTTGATTTTCATAAGTGCCACCATCTCTTGAAGATCGATCATAATCCTCGCCGTAGTTGCCATCACTTTGTGCCAAGTTCTCCACAAGTTCCAGACCTTCTTCTACATCCTTACCCAAGAAGTTGTCATTACTTGCTGTGTCTAGGAGCATCCTAAATTTGGGGAGAACGCCACGGTAGAAGGGTACTCAAGAGTGTCTCTTCGGAGAAGCCATGATGAAGCCCTTGAATCTTTTCCATGCCTCATAAAAGCTTTCATTGTTCTTTTGGGTGAAGCTGGACAGCTCATTCCTCAGCCTTGCGGTCCTAGTGTTGGAGAAGAACTTTGCAAGAAAAGGCTTCTTGCATTGATCCCATGATGTGATGGAACCTCTTGGAAGTGACTTCTCCCACAAATGTGCCTTGTCCCCAAGAGAGTAGGGAAATAACCTCAGCTTGAAACCATCCTCGGATATGCCATTGATTTTTGTCATATTACATTCTATCAAACTCATCCAAATGGCCAAGGGGATCCTCCAAAGCTAACCCATGGAACTTGTTGTGTTGCACCATGTTAATCAATCCGCTTTTGATCTCAAAATTGTTGTTCTCAATTGGAGGAGGTAGGATTCCTTGACGGTTAGCATGAGTATTGGGAGCATTTCTACGAGCTTGAGCCTCATTCCCTTGAGCTCCTTGTTGTGGTCCATTACCACCTTGTTCTTGTGGATTATCCATTCTCAAACGCCTTAGATGTGCTAGGCGCTCTCTTTCTCTACTCACAAAAGCTCCTCTTGTTACCCGGTGGATCTTGTCTAGAGGCTCAACAAGATTGTTGTGTCCACTAGACCTCAAGTTCATACACCTAGACACAAAGAAAAAACAAATCAAGAGAGATTAGTAAGAAATAAGTGAAATAGAAAACATAGTCTCAAAAAGAAGTAAAATCCTAATGCTTAAACCAAATATCCAAATGGCAACGACGCCAAATTGATAAGCGGTTTCTTGGTGTGACTCAAGCTACTACTCATGTCATTGTAATACTTGAGGATCAATCCATATGAAAATGGTTAAGACACTAGGAATGCAAACAACTTCTTAATCTAAGCTAGTAATAAGGTTTTGGAATTTAACTAACAACCTAATTGATCAAACAAACCAAATCAAGCTAATTAACTACTAATCAAGATTATCAAACACTAAAACGAATCCAAGGATGGGGTTATCAATCTAAGGTGTTCCAAGAATCAATATTTGATGCCAATCAATAACATAACATGCTAATCCTTAGGCTTAGAACTCAATAGCTAGACTAATCCACTTTCATGGCACTAATCCCTTCATCAATCATTCTAATCAAGATCAAACTTTCATTTGTGAAAAGGATGCTAATGAGCATAATGAAACAGTTCTAAATTGCTAATAAACACCCTAGACAATCACTTCCATGAGTTAGGAATGTAAATCCCTTGATTAGTTGGTTGGAAAATTTCAGCAAACACCTTGTGGGTGTGAAATTCCCTAAGGTCTAGTGTTAGCATGATCAAGGCTAAACTAGCATTTAGAACACTAAATAAGGAGGGAAATGGAAGAATCTAATCCTAGACATCAAGATTAACCCTTAAAACACCCTAGATCTAACCCATCCTTAGATCCTAATGAAACTACTCACTAATCATGGTTAATCCCTTAAATCATATGAAAGAAATAGAGATAAACATGATTAGAGAGTTAGAAGATGAAAGATTAAAAGAGATAAGTACTAATTTGCATAAACTTTAAGAAATGTCTTACAAAATCACTTAGAAAGCAAAAGGGAAAGTTTTCTAAGTAAGAACAAGAGATTAAAAGATACTTAGGAAAAATTAGGTCTTTTCCTATTTATAGTGAACAGTGGACGACCCGGTTTAAGTCTGAAAATCGGGCAGCGTATTGTGTCGAGTTGCTAGGTCGATACGCAACTCGATACTCTGCTAAAAGTTTCCTCAAGGAGTGTGTCGAGCTTAGTAGCTCTACACAGATGCCCGATACGCCGTTCTTCAAACTTCGGATGAGATGTGTGTCGACCTTGGCAGTCCGATACGAATACCCGATACGCCATGTTCGAACTTCGGATGATCCTTGTATCGAGCTTAGTAGCTCGATACAAACGTCTGATACGCGCACTCCGTCTTTCCTGCCGAGCTATATCGACCTTGGTAGGTCGACACCAAGGTCGACACACTTCTAAAATTTGTCTGCTTCATGTTTGGCTCCCTTCTCTTCTTCCTCCTTGTCACCCAACTCTCCAAAGAGGTCCTCCAAACCTCCAAAGTACCTAATTAAGATTCAATATGCACAATATGCAACAGCCTAAGCTAAAATTTGCTAAATTCTAATATGGATGCAATTTGGACTAAAAGTAACTAAATGAATGCATAAATGAATGCAAAGATATCAAAAAGGGATGTTAAAATATGCTAATTTATGAGTATATCACGAACCTGCAGCCTAGTCTTCCTGAAAGAAAGAAAGTCCTCCCAAGTTAGAAAATGTCCATCCACTCGGAATCAAGTCCATCCGTCCGTAGCCTATGCCCACATGCCTCAAGGATTGGGGTTATTATTCCACCAATACTAAGCTCGGGATCTTTGTCTTTCATCTGGGGAACCCAATCTTGGTAGGAGAGCAGCTGCCGAACAACCAAGCTGACCTTACCCGCTCCCGTTCTATCCCCGCGAACTCTTGTGCCTCCTCTTGTTTGAAAACCAATGACCCTAGCGAGACCTACACCAACAGCTCGAGCTCCTCTTGGCTCACTTTCCCGGTTCCCTTCCTTGCATAAAATGTGTGAGACAGAGCTTTGTGTGCATACCTTAACACCGGATGCCTTATCAAGCTTCCCGTGCTTCCTCCTGCCTTGAATTTCCCAAGCGCAATTGTTTCCCACAAGCCCCTCAACTCACACTCATCAATGGTGAGCGTCTTTGTCCTCCTTTCACCCTCCTTGAAGCCAAAGATCTCATTTAACTGGTGGAAGATCATTTTGTAGATGGTCCTATGGATCTTGAACTTGATGTAGCCATGGCCATGCTCCGGAGGTGACTTCTCTCCTTCATAGTAGAAGTGTGCGGTGAGGGATGAGAGGAACTCACATGTCGCAAGCTTGTAGGAGGGGTGCTCCATGGTGATAAACTTTGCCAAACCCATGTTGGAGAATAGGGTTTGGAAATCCTCAAAGACCCCCAAAGCTCGAAGTTTCTGCTCATGCGGGTACATTGTGCTCTTGAAGCGCATGGCATGAAGGACTTGAGAAGTTCCGCGGGTGTGAGCTTCTTCTTTGGGGCTTCCTTTGTAGCCTTAGATGACCCCTTAGAAACTTTCTTTGACCCCTTTCTTGCAGACCCCGGAACAACCTGTTCCTCCTCACTTCCAACCTCTTGATCCTCAACCACTTTCTTCTTCCCTTGGCTCTTAGAAGATCTCGCTTGAGAGCTTGCTCCTTGGGTGGTTTGTTCTCCTCTAGTTCTTCCCATTGTACCTATAAGAGAAACAAAGCTCATAGATGGAGTTAACAACTCATTTTGAGCACCAACAATAGCATTAAGCAAGCAACAAAAAAGATCAAATGCCAAATTTTCGAATTTCAACTCAATTTCACGCTTAGCAAAATTTTGACAAACACAAAATTTTTGCAAAAATTCAAGTTGCCTAATTTTGAATGCTATCAATTGGCAATCCATAAGCATGGTTAATGCAAGCTAATGCAAGTGAAAGCCCCAAAATCTAACAAGGTTCAAAAGAGTAATTTGAATTTTCGCACCATGTACCCTAAGTGTCAAATTTTCGAAAATTAACCATGGAAATCCTATGATAGCATTCGAAATCTACTCTTTAACCATAATCAAGCAATGTCCAATCCTCAAACAACCAATTCGAACACCTTATACCATCAATCCCAAAATTTTCCACCATTAGAGAAAAGAGAGAAAACTTGGTATTTAGAATGGTTACCTTGTAAATGCGTGCAAGGATGAACGAAAATGGACTATGGATTAAAACTAGCACAAGAATTCGAGCTAGTGGCACTTGAAATCACGAAAATTTCTTGAGAATTGAGAGAGAGAGAGCCAAAATTGCGAGTGTACAAAATATAGGAGAAGTTTCCATGTTTTGGGGAAGAAGAAGGGGAAAAACCGGTTTACTTCGAGTGAATTAAACCGGTCAAACCCCGTTGACTTACCTGTAAAAGGAGTGTATCGAGCTATGTAGGTCGATACATAGCTCGATACGATTCTAAAAATCGTATCGAGCTTAGTAGTTCGACACAAATGCTCGATACACTTTGTTGAAAAACCCTGGGTGATTTGTATCGAGCTTAGTAGCTCGATACAAAATCCCGATATAGCTCCTCCGAAATCTCTGTGAGAGCTGTATCGAGCTTAGTAGCTCGATACACAGCTCGACACGATGCCAGGAATCTTCTTGTAAGCTTTTTGTCCATGGCTCAACCTTCTTAGTCAAAACCTATCATCCACAAACACTAGAAAACACGTTATTGAAATAAAAAGTGCAAATATATACAAAGATAGGCATGGGAGTGCCTCCCAAGTGCGCTTGTTTAAAGTCACTAAGCTTGATTTTTCAAACTCTTAGGCATGGGGGGTGAACAAGGAATGGAATTGGCTTTCCATCTCCTTTCTTGATGTACATGGTGCTTGCTCCAACTTGCAACACCTTCTTCTTCTTCTTAGATCTCTTTGGTGGCTCAACAATAGGCTCCACAATCTTGAGTCCATCAAACATGGCTTGAAAACACTCACCATCAAAGCTTGAGCCATCATACTCATTGTGTTCAAGGGCTTCTTTCTAACTCATCACCACACAAGCGAGACCCATCAGCTGCTCCTTTGGTGGTCCTTCTTCAGCCTCCTTAGTATCACATGTGATGGTTCCACATAGGCTCAAAACAAAAGGTTTCATAGGATAGAAGACCCTTGCATCAACATTCTTGAGAACACCCTCTTGTTGATGAAGTCAAGGCTTGCACCAAGTGTGTTGAGGAAGGGTGTCCCTAGAAGAAGAGGTAGCCTTGCTGCTTGAACCATGTCCATGACAATAAAGTCAGTTGGGACTAGACATTCACCAACTATCAATGGATAATCTTTTACAAGGCCTAGTGGTTGGCTTGAGGAAGCATCAACAAAGGTGATGTGTGATGAATACTTCCTCATAGTAGTGATCCCAAGTTCTTGAACATCTCAAGGGACATCACATTGACACTTGATCCAGAGTCACACAAGGCTTCATCAATCTTCAAGTCCCCAAGAGAACAAGAAATCAAAATTTTTCTCAGATTACCAAGCTTTGTGATGACCTTGGACTCTTTCCTTGTTGCGCTTGGTGGATCTAGACCTTCAATCAGCTCCTCAACCTTCTCTATGTTTGCAAGCAAGTCCTTGATGAATCTTATTTGACCCTTGACTTGGGACAAGTTCTCCACTTTAGGCAAAGGTGCACCAACCTTCTCCATAGTCCCTCTAAAGCTTGAGAGTACCTTCTTTTGTGCCTTTGTCAACACCGGTTCAGGAAAAGGGAGTGGTGGCTTGTAGACAAGGAGATCATAGGCCTCAACTTCAGTCTTCTTAGCCACTTCTATTTTCTTCTCAACAATTGCTTGTGTAGAGATCACATCCTCATCTAGCTCTTTCTTGCCCATTGGTCTAGTAATAACCAAATGGTCATTTTCAATGACCTCCTCCCCCACTAGAACTTCAATGTCCCCATTGAGTATTTCTTCATCATTTGGACATTCAAAGAGTTGCTCAAAATAAGCCACCACACGCTCATACTCTTTTTCATCAATGGGGTAGATAGCATTGCAATATTCCTTAGGGTTTGGCTCGGGTTTACCGGGCAAAAAAGCTTGAGCTCGTGTAGAAGAGGAAGCAATACCCTTGTTGTTCTCCATTTGCTTGATCTTGGAGCTCAAAGTGTCAAACTTGTAGTTAAGATCATTGTAAGAGCAATCCACCTTGTTGTGAATTTCAGCCATCTGCTTACTCAAATCAAGAGCATTACTTGCTTAACCTTGAAGAATTTGTTGGAACACATTCCTCATATCCAAATCTTGTGCAAAACCCGATGGAGGACCTTGTTTGGACTGATAATTCTCTTGATAGTTCCCTTGTTTCCCTTGATAGTTGTTCTTGGGAACATAACCTTATTGTTGTTTGAAGGGGACAAATGGTTTTTGTTGCCCTCCTTGGCCTTGGTTTTGTAGTGGGTAGACTTGATCTTGGGGGTTCTCCACATTGGTGCTTCTATAGGAAAGATTGTTGTTGTTCCTATAGTTGTTGAATCCTTGTTGATAGCCTTGGCCACCNAGTGGGTAGACTTGATCTTGGGGGTTCTCCACATTGGTGCTTCTATAGGAAAGATTGTTGTTGTTCCTATAGTTGTTGAATCCTTGTTGATAGCCTTGGCCACCACATAGCTGACCTCTTCTTGGCAATCCTCATCCAACTCTTGTTTAACCCCTTGACCTTCCTCACAATCACCCACAAAGTGAACATGCTTTTGTGAGGCTTGAAGCAACTTATCCATTTTCTGATTAAGAGATTTCATCTCCTTCCTCCTTTGATCCTCATACGCGCCACCATCTCTTGAAGATCTATCATAGTCTTCACCATAATTACCATCACTTTGTGTCAAGTTCTCCACAAGCTCTAGACCTTCTTCTACATCTTTACCCAAGAAGTTTCCATTACTTGCTGTGTCTAGGAGCATCCTAAACTTGGGAAGAACACCACGGTAGAGAGTGCGCAAGAGAGTCTCTTCGGAGAAGCCATGATGAGGGCATTGAGTAGTGTAACCCTTGAACCTTTCCCATGCTTCACAAAAGCTCTCATTGTTCTTTTGGGTGAAGCTAGATAGCTCGTTCCTCAACCTTGCTGTCCTTGTGTTGGAGAAGAATTTTGCAAGGAAAGCCTTCTGGCATTGATCCGATGAAGTGATGGAACCTCTTGGAAGTGTCTTCTCCCATTGATGTGCATTATCGCCAAGGGCAAAAGGAAACAACCTCAACTTGAAACCATCCTCGGATATGCCATTGATCTTTGTCATATCTCAAAGCTAACCCATGGAACTTGTTGTGTTGCACCATGTTGATCAATCCACTCTTGATCTCAAAGTTGTTGTTCTCAACTGGAGGAGGGAGGATACCTTGGCGATTGGCATGAGAATTAGGAGCATCTCCAGCCTCAATGTGCCTAGGTTGGCGTGGAGGATGTTGAGGCACCCTAGGAGCTTGAGCCTCATTCCCTTGAGCTCCTTGTTGTGGTCCATTACCACCCAAACCTTGTTGGTTATTCATACCCAAACGCTCTATGTGTGCTAGGCGTTCTTGCTCCCTTCTTACAAAAGCTCCTCTAGTCATTCGGTGGATGATGTCTAGAGGCTTAACTAGATTGTTTTTTCCACTAGAATGAAAAATTAAAGCTTAGTCTCAAGTAGAATTAAAATTCTAATGCACAAATCAAAACCCAAATGGCAACGGCGCCAAATTGATAAGAGGATTTTTCCTTGTTCTTAAAAAATTACTCAAACCCCACTCATGTCATTGTAGTGTTTGAGGATCAATCCATATGGGTGTGAATGTGACAATAGAAATGCATAAAACTTCTTAATCTAAGCTAGCATAATAGTTTAGGAGTTTAACAAACCAAACAAAAGTAACTAAGACCTTAATTAAGCAATTAAAGTACTAATCAAGCAAATTAAAAACTAATTAACCACTAAGCAAGATTATCAAATGACTAAAACGAATCTAAAGATGGGGTTATCAATCTAAGGTGTTCCAAGAACTAATCTTTGATGTCAATCAACCACAATATAAGCTAATCCCTAAGCGTATAACTCAAAAGCAAGACTAATCCACTTTCATGGCACTAAGCCCTTAATTAATTATCCTAATCAAGAACAAACTCTCATTTGTGAAAAGGAAGCTAACAAGCATTATGAAACAGTTCTAAATTGCTAATAAACACCCTAGACAATCACTCTCATGAGCTAGGAATGTAAATCCCTTGTTTAGTTGGTTGGGGAATTTCAACAAATACGTTGTGGGTGGAAAATTCCCTAAGGCCTAATTTTAGCTTGATCATGGCTAAACAGGCATTCAGAGCACTAAACAAGGAGGGAAATGAAAGAACCTAATCCTAGACATCAAGATCAATCCATGAAAAACCCAAAATCTAACCCATCCTTAGATCCTAATGAAACTACTCAATAATCATGATTAGACCCTCTAATCCTATGAAAAAGATGAAGATAAACATGATTAGAGAGATGGATATGAAAGATTAAGGAAGATGAGTACTAAATTGCATAAACTCAAATAAAAGTCTTACAAAATCACTTAGAAACCAAAAAGGAAAGGTCTTCTAAGTAAGACCAAAAGATTAAAAGATACTTAGGAAAATTTAGATCATTTAGTATTTATAGTGAACAATGGAAGAACCGGATCAAACCGGAACAAACCGGGTATTGACATGGTTAAGGTCTAAAAATCGGGCAGCGTATCGAGCTTGCTAGGTCGAAATGCAGCTCGATACGCTGCTAAAGAACTTCTTCTAGGGTCGTGTCGAGCTTGGTAGCTCGACATAGATGCCCGATACGCCATCTTCAAGACTTCGGCTGGGACTTGTATCGAGCTTGCTAGCTCGATATGAACTCCACGAAACTCCGGGTCAGCTTGTATCGAGCTTGATAGCTCGATACAGATGGTCGATACGCTGTCTACGTCTTCCCTGCTCGGCTGTATCGAGCTTAGTAGCTCGACATGAAGGTCGACACGCTCCAAAAAGAACTATTCTCCTTGTTTGGCCACTCCTCTTCCTCCTCTTTATCATCTATCACTCCATAAGGTCCTCCAAGCCTCCAAGTCACCTAATAAAGACTCAGTATGTACAAATATGCAACAACCTAAGCTAAAAGTCACTAAACTCTAATATGGATGCAAATAGACTAAAAGTGGCTAAATGAATGCATAAGAACATGCAAAGCTATCTAAAATGAATGTTAAATTATGCTAAATTATGAGTATATCAATAACTTGCTTGCATACGCATTCATAAACCACAAAGAGCATATTTGCATTCTTTTATTGCATTTGTCCTTGACCATTTGCGTTAGTTTCTCATTATTTATTTATTCTCTTATTTGCATATTTTCCTTATTGTAAATTCGATTTTGATCTAGTGTGTTTTTGTTTTGAATTTCTAGAAACAAGCAAGCATGGACTATGAAGAAGAGTCAGAGGGAGATTTATATAAATATCACGACCCTCCCAAGCATGAAACGAAGTCCAACAGTTATGAGGTTGTTCCTTACCTAGTACAAGCTTACTCCAACCCAACCGGTCCAAGGAAGCTAGTCAACAAAAAGAGCAGTTACAGCTCAAATTCTCTAGTCTTCTCAGGTTCAAGTAAAAATTCTGAGGTGTAAATAAGTTGGGAAAGAAATATGGAGAAGTGGCTACAATCCAACAACATTTCCCAGGAAAAGAAGTTATCCCAAGCTGTCCAAGCATTTACAGGAAAAGCTTATGAATGGTGGGTAAAGGAAAACACTCCAACTATCTACAAGAAACCGGTTCTAGATTGGAGAGATCTCTGATACATGACTTTTTAGCCTTGCAAGCAATTTCTCAATTGCTCATGTCATTGCAATACTTGAGGTTATCAATCCATCTTGGGAGTTTGATGCAAAAGGAATACAAAGTTAAGTCTAAGCTAAGCCAAGTTCGAAATTGAGGAGACAAGGAACTAATAAAAGCAAGCTACTAGCTAAAGGAGACACTACAATACTAATTATATGATCTAAAACCTTAATTATCACTAATCAAGCACTAATCAAACAATTAACTACTAATCAAGATTACTAATTAGCTAAAAATGAAACCTAGGGATGGAATCATTGATTTGGGAAACTAAATGGACAACCTTGCAATCAATTAAGCAACTAATAAAGCTAACTCTATGCCTAGAACACTTAAACAAGATTAAACCATGATGTGTGGCACTAATCCCTTTCTTAATCACCTTAATGAACTAATGATGTGTTAGCATTAAAATGATTAGCAAGCATTAAGCATAAGTCTAATTGGCATGATAAACATCCTAGACAACTAATGATGTGTTAGGCTAGGAATGTAAATCTCTTAAAAAAGTGGTTCAAGCATTTCATCAAACACTTGGTGGGTGTGTGAAATGCTTATGATCCAAAATAGCAAAGATTAGCTATTTGGCATTAGGAACACCTTAATAAGAAGAGAGATGAAAGAATCTATCCTAGATTGCAAGATTAAACCATTAGAAAACCCTAAATCTATCCCATCCCTATGTTCCTAAGAGACTACTCACTAAACATAGCTAAACCAACAAATCTAAGGGATGAAATGCTAGTAAACATAATTAGAGAAGATAAAGATGAAAAATTAGAATAAACAAGATTCAAATTGCATTCAAGTTAAAAGAAATCTCAAAATCTTCTCAAAACCCCAAAGGGGCGTTTTTTCNCTATTAGCTTAAGGGTTATGTCCTTGGCTATATAAAGGGATCTAAGCTTTGTTTTAGATTCAGACTTTGATAATTAATAAAAGAAAAACCAAAAAAGAGGAAACTCAAGTTTCCCAAAGAGCTTTGCCTTGCTTAGCACTGAGAGGAGTACTCTCGAAACCCTAGCCTTGTTCGATCTCTCAATCGATCAAGAACGTTTTAAGTTGTTCCGAGAGTTCTCTTTGTTCATCCCGTTACTTAGCTTCCGCTACTCCACCAATTTCACTAGTCCTGCAAATTTCGGGACGTATTCCCGGTTTCCATTCGTACCCATTCCGAATTTTTCGTTCTGTTCCCGTTCAAAAAAATTTCCGTTCGGAACCATTTATTTTTTTCAAACGAGTACGAGAAGGATACGGGAAGGAAACATGAATGAGATCGGGTACCCGAACTTCCCGAATTTTCTAAATTTTCTCGAATTTTTCCGAAATTTCCCGATTTTTCCTGAATAATTACCCGTTTGGGAAAATATTTTTCGTAAGGGAATTTTTCAAACTCGTCTCATTTCTCTTCCCGTTCTTATGAATTCCTTTTTGGAAATTGTTTTTCAATTCTCAAATTTCCCGTTCCCATCTCGTACCCGTAAATTCTCGATCCGATTCTCGAAATTTTCAGGACTAGATTTCACAACGAAACTCAAAGAGACAAAAGCCCGAACAATGGAAAATACAAACCATACAAACCCAAGAGAAACGAAACTAAAAACATAAGACTGAAGCCGATAAACCGCTAATTATAATGGAGAGCACACCAACCGATTATCAATTTGAAAAGTTATACTTATAACCTCTGCATTATTGGATCGTAATTTTGGATTGTAATTGGATCGTAATTACAAACTAAAAACTGGTTGATGGGTCTTTGCCGAAATTGGATCGTAATTTTGAGGGGACCCCTATTTACGAATTTGGTGGCATTTGTTAAATTTTCATTGCAAAATTTAGGATTAATAATGCAGAGGTTTTTTTTTTTTTTTTTAAGATGTCAAAATTACGATCCAATTTCGGCAAAGGCCCATTAACGAGCGGGTTCCCGATCTCGATCTCTATCTACAATTCCGGTTTTGTCCAAACCGGTCGAGCATNAGATGATAAACAAAAACGAAATGGAGAAAGGAGAAGGAGCTCTGCACGTAGCTATGTTTCCATGGCTGGCTATGGGTCATCTTCTTCCTTTTCTTCGTCTGTCCAAGTTGCTTGCGCAAAAGGGTCACAAGGTCTCCTTCGTATCGACACCAAGAAACATTGAGAGACTTCCCAAATTACCATCAAACCTCTCCTCGTCCATCACCTTCGTCTCTCTCACTCTCCCTCCCTTCCCCGGCTCAACTCCTGGCTCCGAGAGCTCCATGGACGTGCCTTACAACAAGCAACAGTCTCTCAAATCATCCTTCGATCTTCTCCAGCCGCCGTTGACGGAGTTTCTCCGGCGATCCTCTCCGGATTGGATCATATATGACTACGCCTCTCACTGGCTTCCTCCGATTGCGGCGGAGCTGGGAATCTCCAAGGCTTTCTTCAGCATCTTCAACGCCGCAGCTCTCTGTTTCTTGGGACCGCCTTCGTTGCTGATAGAAGGTTTCAGATCAACGCCTGAAGACTTCACGGTGGTGCCGCCGTGGATCCCGTTCCAATCAAACATGGCGTATCGTTATCACGAGATCACTTTGGTCGGTAAGAAGAGAGAGAAAGATACGAGCGGAGTCTCCGATCCGGTCCGGTTCGGGTACTCGATCTCCGAGTGCGATGCGGTTTTCATCCATAGCTCCTCTGAATTTGAACCGGAGTGGCTTGGTTTACTAAGAGATTTGTGTCGAAAACCGGTGTTTCCGACCGGATTTTTGCAGACCGGTACTGAAGACGAAGTTGAAGGAGTTAGAGATACAACATGGGTTGGTATAAAGAAGTGGCTAGACAAGCAACGAGTCAACTCAGTGGTCTACGTGGCACTAGGTACGGAAGCGAGTCTTCGTCCAGCTGAACTCGCTGAGCTGGCTCATGGGTTGGAGAAATCAGACTTGCCTTTCTTTTGGGTTCTAAGGAACGACTCACAGATTCCGAAGGGGTTCGAGGAACGAGTTCTGGGACGTGGCGTGGTTCATGCTGGGTGGGTTCCTCAGGTGAAAATACTGAGTCACGACTCGGTGGGCGGGTTCTTGACGCACTGCGGATGGAACTCGCTAGTGGAAGGGCTAGGGTTCGGGAGAGTTCTGATCTTCTTCCCGGTGGTGAATGAGCAAGGGCTCAACACGAGGCTGTGTGAGGGAAAGGGACTTGGTGTTGAGATCCCAAGAGATGAGAAAGAAGGATCGTTTGATTCTGACTCGGTGGCTAACTCGGTTCGGTTGGCCATGGTTGATGATGCAGGAGAGTCGTTTAGGTCAAAAGCAAAGCTCATGAAGGGTTTGTTTGGGAACGTGGATGAGAATTCCCGCCACGTCGACGAACTTGTCGGTTATATGACAAATATCGTAAAAGTTCAAAAAACGTCTCGTTGCTAATACGAAAGATTCATCGTATAAGTACGTGATACTTTCATATAGTTAGTTGTATGATATTTAATATTTTTCTGTATTTATATAATAAAAATGAGATGATGTTCTATGTTACGTGTGTTTAAATATCATTCAACTTTGTTTTAAAAGTATCAAGTAATTTTTGATAAAATGTCATTTTAATGGGTTGGAAAATTGTTAATGGTAGTATTCAAATTGAATTTTAGTTTCGTTTTTAGGACCTCTTTGATTGGTTTTGGACTTCTAACGAAGATTAGGACATCTTTACGAAGCCAAATTCTCCAAACACCCATCAACATGAGGAGGAGTCTGGCGGCTTCTCTTCACGACTTGCTAGTCAACAAAGAAATCCATACGTAGCAAAGAATGGAGTCAATTAGTCAAAGAAGTTCGAAAAATCAAAAGGGAAAAGGCAAAAAGATGAAATGGAGTCAATGAAATTAGCTTTTGTGTTGAAATGAGAGATTTAAAATTATGCACTAGAATCATGATTTTGCATGAAAATAGCGAATCTAAATTTGCTGTCAACACAATCAAATTTATGAGATGAATTCGCGCAATTACAAAAAAACAAAAATAATAATAATCACATGATTATAATTTGATGACAAAATCAAGGAATCATAAGCTTGTGTTAGAACTGTGGAATCACGAATTTATGACAGGATGTCAAAATCGTGAAAATGCGAATTTCAAACCAGTCTTAACAATTTTACATTATTATTAGAATCGTAACTTTTGCGTTAGAGACAGTAGATTACTATTTAACACAACATTTGCTAATTTCCGTCATTTGACACTACTTTCAAAATCATAAAGTGGCAAAAAATTGTGAAATCTGATTAAGCATCAAAATTACAAAACTACATAACCATACCTTTTACGTTGAAACTGCGGAATAGCGAATAATAATATCAAGTGCCTTGGGCCGATGGCATTTTCTTCAAGTCCAAATCAAACTAGTGACACATTTCCAACTAGATGCAACGGTACAAATATGATACAACTTGAATTTATTTTTAAGTCAATAATATAAGTTTTAAAAATGTGTGTTTCTTTATAACAGCGATCGTTTTGGTCACAATTTAAAATGGACTAAAGGATATGTTCTTGTGGCTGTATGAAGCGCTCTTGGAGACAGCGCAACAACACACGATCTCCTATGCTGCGACAAATCACTCCTAACCGTCCACAATTCCCCAAAAAAAAAAAAGATGACATCAACGCCGTTACCATTCCAAGAATGGTGAATAAAAAACGTGTTTACCTGACCACCGACAATGACTAACGATAACGATCAGTTGTCGGTTACTATTGTTCGTTTTGTTATCATTTCAACTGACCACTGTGAGTTATCGTTCAATTTAAAACGGATCTCTATAAAGCAGCGACCATAAATTTCGAGTGTTAATGGCTGAAATCCAGGCCCGGTTCTAGCCATGTGCTAGAGGTGCATTTGCACTGGATCTTTAATTTTTTTTACAGTTTTTAGTTAGATTTTAGGATCCATTTAAAAAAATTTAGGGCCCATTAAAAAAATTTTAGAACTTTTTTTACCAATTCTATTTATAAAACTGTAAAATTGCACAAGGTCCATACAATCTTTGGGCCGGGCCTGC
>JAHZTW010000001.1:344296321-344340185 GCA_020283515.1 Alliaria petiolata
CAAAGAAATCTCGAAACAGACTCTAGAGCACAAATACCTCTAGAAAGTCCAGATCACGAGATAACATTTCTCGAAAACGAAACACTGGACCTAGAAAAACTTCACAACAACACACTCGTATCACGACTCGACGAAGTCGAATTCGAGCTGTCGAAGATAATCACAGACACTGGGAGCTCGTGGATCTCTGCGAAGCTTTCAAAACGAATCAAACTCCCTGGTTTAGACAAGCTGCGAGCTCTTCTGCATAGAAATTACACCAAGAGCTCGCGAAACATCAAAAAAACCTTGTCACTCAGGTACGCATCAGTGATGCTCATCCTGAAAGATGCGTAAGCACGCGAATCGAGCTCTCGAGCTTAATTCGAAAAGAACTGCATTCGTGGAATTCCATGAACCTCAAACGCTACTATTACTAAATAGTAATACAATCGAACTACATTAAGGCTTGATCCCCCAAGAGGGGTACGTAGGCAGCTCACCCCTCGAGTCCAGCCACCATACTCATAAATTTCATACAGTCTCAACGACTCAAACTCTTTTCGAGTTTCACTCACGATCTCTTAAAACGATCTCTGACACACGCGATCTCTTGAAACGATCTGTGACACACTTAGACGCAATTGAGCACACGAGATCAAAAACAAAAATGATCCGCTAAACAACGCCTGGCCAGACAACTCATTGGGAGCTCAACCCACTCGCGTCACGATCGAACTCTCGATCAATCAAATCTTGCTTAAAACAACAACAGTCTAAACAAACTCGAGTCAGGCAAACGTCGAGCTCTCGCTCGCAAGCACGTTAACAAAACCAAACACTCGTTCGTACTTCCACGAGATTTAAACAACTTAGTTCGAGCTCTCGCTCAAAATTAAACAAATTCTCGTCAATCACTAAAACCGAACCCCTGTTCGTACTCGTGAGAATTCAAAACAACTTGGTTCAAGCTCCTGCTCGTAATTAAACAAACTTTTGCTAACATAAAAATTGAAACAGTTAAGTACGAGCTCTCACTCGTACTTAAGCGAATTTTTACTTACACTTAAGCCGAACTCTAGTTCGCACTT
Organism: Alliaria petiolata; assembly: GCA_020283515.1. Taxonomy (NCBI): domain Eukaryota; kingdom Viridiplantae; phylum Streptophyta; class Magnoliopsida; order Brassicales; family Brassicaceae; genus Alliaria; species Alliaria petiolata. The sequence continues at coordinate 344,297,392 of JAHZTW010000001.1, forward strand.
ACGGAAAAATCCAAGGCACTTAATGTCGAGCTCCCGGTCGCACTTAAGCAAAATGTCACTCATTGAACTCTCGTTCACATCTACGTGAAACTTGTGCAATACAAGTCGAGCTCTCGCTCATACTTAACCAAGTTTTCACTCATCTCAAAATCATAATCTTTTAAACTTTGTCTTCCGCCCATTAAGCTCGCACCTCACTTAACGGGCTGGGGGGCAACTGTTGGAGCTGGATTTAGCACCTAAATCCGGCCCACCGTGAAGCCCATCAAGGAATCACCTCAAGCCCATCTATGACGATGCATCAGAAATATGGCCCATCTTTGCATCTTCAGCAGACCCTCGAGTTGCCGCACACGGATAAGGATCGATACTAAGTCAGCAGTTAGGCGAGTATCCCGCAAGATCCGGAGCTCGGTGCAACAGTAACCCCCGAGATATCCGGAGCACGTGCAACAGTCCCCGATATTCGCGCAGCAGCTCGATATTCGCGCAAAAGCTGGAGATCGAGAGAGGCTATATAAGGAGCACGAGTCGTCATAGATAGCCTAACTTTTACCTAATTCTCAACTTGTATTTACTGCAAGCTCTCGTATTCTCATACTCTTGTAATCAAATACTCGTTTTGATCAATACAATCCACTTATTCATTCTAAGACTTATATTCTTCGGTTCATAAAGAGATTCTTACCCATCCTTTTGTAAGCTCTAAAAGCCTTGAATGCTTCAATACCAGATATCCAGATGACGCACTAGCGCGCAATCTTCTACCAAGGGATCGATTGGAGGTACTAGATGGTTTTGGATGCTGCAAGCAATTGCAACTTCAATACCAGATATCCAGATGACGCGATGGTGCTTATAGAGAATTTGGCCTCTTGCAACAGAACCAAGAACGCAGACTTTAAGAGGAGACAACATGCTGGGGCAAATGGAGGAAGCCAAATAGCTGAGGTTAACAGGAAGCTGGATCTCTTGGTGGGAAAGAAGCAAGTCTGTCTCTTATACACATCTAGATGTGTATAAGAGACAGAGCCGGTTCAGGGATAAATCTCTTGAACCAAAACACCACCGCGGCTGGAAGGACAAACCAGCGAGAAACAGTTGAGGACGAGGGATGGATACTCGGAGCTACAGATCCAATCCGACCTCCTCCTCTGCGTACTCCCGATAATAATCGGGATGCCGCAGTTCGCAGCCCGAATGCTACAGCATCTCGGACCGAAACGGTAACCCCAAGCCCGGTTATCCAAGCACCCGCAGCTCGTTCAGGGACACTTCCCTCGAATCAACACTCAAATCTCTCCGGATGCGAAAATCCCTACGTATGGATCCGAAACGAGGAGAAATCTCCTAGATTCATCGATCCGACTCAACCTCCCGCACCCGGCACCGAATCGAATGACACGGATGTCATGATAATGCTGCGACAGTTGGCCCAAAACATGGTCCAAAGCCAACGACAGCTCGAAGCTCGATTGAATCAGCAGGCTAACGCCCTGAATGAATATCGGGTAGAAGTTTCGCGATCTATTGCTCGAGAAACCACCCACGGTTCTCAACGCGAGCAGCAGATCGGCCTCGAGCAAAGACCGTTACCCAGAACACACCTTGACTTTTCTAAGCGTTCGCAACCCCAGAGCCCGCAAGGAAGCAAAACGCTCCTTCGAGCTCTAGGGGACCGCAACCTCACACCGCGAATCTCAACGATTCAAACCCACGAGGAACGGTAAACGCTCATGCTAGCGAACTACCGCCTCCACCGCCTCGCGGATCGCCAAGAGGGATCAGTGCATCCTTTTTCGCTTTTACCTCGCATGCCCAGGAGCATGCTCCAGCAGCAACCGCAAGCTACTCGGCCCGGCTACCTCCCTCCGAACTCACGCCCCATGCTGATGCTCGAGTAAACGATACCCCCCGCAACTCGAACAGCCCGACAACAGTTCGCCGAAAATCCCAATTTCCAACAATACGTTGACGCTGAACTCAGGCAAATAAAACATGCCATGCATATTGCCACGAGCTCAGCACCNTAATCTAGCACTTCTGGCTAAGCAACTTTGGCGACTAATCCATTATCCAACATCCCTCCTAGCCCGTGTTTTAAAAGCTAGATACTATAGACATTCGACTCCGATGGAGGTGGAGCGAGCAAATAATCCATCATATGGTTGGCGTAGTATCATGGCGGGCCGAGCTATAATGCAGAAAGGCCTGAGATCTTCTATAAATGCAGGGATCAGTACAAGAGTTTGGCTAGATAACTGGATTCTGGTGATTCCGGCCAGACCTGCACTAGACAATGGTTGTATAAGAGATTCAGAACTGTATGTCCACCATCTGATTGACCCCACGACGTCAAGATGGAGAGAGGAAATGCTGCCCCTCCTTTTCGATCCGGAGGATATCCCGCGTATCAAGAGTATAAGACCAAGTAGGGCATACAAACCGGATGGTTTCGTTTGGGCGTATACGAAGTCCGGCTTATACTCGGTTAAAACCGGATATGAGCTAGCACTACAGCTGAGAGATGAAGGCAGGACGTTACCTTATATGGAACCGAGTTCAAACCCTTTAAAGAGTAAAATCTGGGCTCTTAAGACTTCTAGGAAAATCAAGCATTTCCTTTGGCAGGCGTTATCCGGCAGCATAGCTACGAATAGTCTTCTAGTTAACAGTCATTGTGGAACAGATCTAATTTGTCACCGGTGCGGTGCAGAAGATGAATCTGTTAATCACTTACTGTTCGAATGTCCACCAACTCTACAATTATGGGCATTATCTGCGATCCCATCTCCTCCCGGAATCTTCCCAAGCACGTCTCTACTAGCAAATTTTGCTTATCTATTGGGGCGTGCAAAGGAACAAGGGGTGGCGGAGAAGACTATGGTGATATTCCCATGGATCCTCTGGTATTCATGGAAAGCTAGAAATGCGAAAGTATTCAACAACAAGGATGTATCTCCCCTAGATACCTTGGAGCTGGCGACTAATGAAGCGGAGGCTTGGAACATCTTTCAATTTTCTATAGACGAGGATGAGGAAGTCCGTGGAGTTCCGAGTGCGAGAGAAAGGTCGGACGCAGAATAGGATGCAGGAATCAGACCTGCCGAACCGTATCCAAGGTGTCAGGTGGATGCCTTTTGGGTCAGTACCGGCGCTACCTCGGGTGGAGGCTTCCTCCTGGAATTAGAAGAAAACAGATATGTGGAAGGCATGTTTGCTAAGGACCGGGTCATCTCTCCTCTACACGCGGAGTTCGAAGCTCTGTTATGGGCCATGAAAGCTGCAAAACACTTGCAAATCCAAGCACTGCGGTTCGAATCGGATTGTTTACAGCTAGTCAAGTTGATTGACGAGGAGGAAGAATGGCCGACACTATCATCCGAATTAGAAGAATTCGATCTTCTTAGATCATGGTTTTTAAATTTTTCTATCTCTTTTATTCGTCGTTCTTTTAATGTCCGAGCTGACCGCCTCGCCAAGAGGGCTCAAGCTCGAGGTTCTGTTTTCTCCCATGTACAATCTATCTCTCTGGAGGGGTCGGCTTCCGGGCTTAACCTCTTAGGAGTTTAATCTTAATACATGGTGCATTTGATGTCAAAAAAAAAAAAATACGAGTCTTTAACTTTATGGAGTTAGTAGGAATGAAACAAGTTGTGGAAGAAAAAGAAAGAACTCTGGCCGCTTTTATTCTTTTCACATTTTGCCCATGTGAGTTTTAGGTTATTTAAGAAATTTTTTTAAATTTTAGTACCTATTAAATTTTGTTTCATTTGGCATTAAATGCGAACCAAACAAAATACTTTTAAATCACATCCAAGGGGATTCGAACCCAGAATCTTCTCAATAAAAATGAGCAGTCTTATAAATTATGTCATAAGTACTCCTTCTCAAATTTTGCGAAAATTACTATAATAATAGTAAAAGGCGTAAAAAATGATCTAATATACATTACAACTTTGAAAATAACATAACAAAATAAATCAAAAGGATAAATTATAGAATTTAAAAATAAAAAAACTTCAAACAAACACCACCTATAAGTTATCAAATCACTAAATTATATACAATATCTATTGTAATTAATGACAAATAAAATCTTATTCACAAAACCAAAAAAAAGCATTCAAGTTATATTATTTTAAAGGATTAGTGTTTCAGCTTATCTTTTCTTACAATGAAGTTAACTAATTTGTTTTTCCATAATCGATAACATACCAACAGTCATTTATTTATTAAAATCTAACTACTCATTAAATTTAATTTTAACTATATAATATATTCAAATTGCAACACATGTCGAAATCTAACCAATTCACTTACCACGTGTCGCGATCATGTTAATTACGAATTTAAACGCATCCAACTATATATGATAAAAAGATATAGACTAAACATAATTATAAACAATTTCTATTTTCACATTCTTATTCTTTCAGATTAAATTGTGTCAACTGTTATGTAAATAATAAAATGTCTATTATTACAGTATAAAAAATAATAAATAACATATTCAACAAAAAAAAATCATTGAAAAAAATAAACAAATAACACATTCATAAATCACAAATCATCATCTACAATATAACAGATGAATGAGACTCTTTAGAAGATGTCACAATATTTTCTTCTTATTAGTCAATCATAACATTATTTTTCCACATGTATAAAATATATAAGCAGTTAATTTTTTTTTTTTAAAATATCATGCAATATAAATAAAAATTAACATATGTATAATTCGCTATACATAAAAACTATTAAATTCGAATTCAACTATTTAAAAATTATTGTAAGTAGGTGAAATTCAAATTTAATTTAAAAACATACATATATATAAATCTTATATTATACATAATTATATATATATATATATATCATTCTATTTTTAAGTTGTTTTATACTTATTTACAAATAAATTTTGATAATTAACTTTGGTACAACTGAAAAGCAATTATGATATTGAATAAATTAAAAAGTTAACTACAATATATAAATCGTAAGACACAACAAAATATTCAATAAAAATCGAGAAGATAAGAAGATGCAAAAATTCTGAATTGACTCTTCAATAAGAAACCGTAGCACCTATGACTGCTTGGTCGCGACCGCTATCTACGCGACCACAAATCGAATTTTTTTATGATTTTGAATAAATTAAAAAGTTAACTCCGGCCTATAATATCATAAGACAAAACAATAAAATCAATAAAAATCGAGAAGATAACAAATTATATAAAAAATATTGAGAATAAGAAAAATGGATACAAAAATATACAAAATTTTAAAATATGAAAAATATATGGATTCAATGAAAGATATACAAAAAAAAAATCTTCAAAATAATACATTGAAAAAAATAAATAATATCATAATATTAAGATTTAGACAAATGAAAATAGTATGAAAATTGAAGTATAAATAAAAATTCGTGAAATAATGTATGAAAGAGATTATATACATCATCAATAAAAAAAGTAGAAAATAATATTTTTTTAAAACAATATAAAATCAATAATCAAAATATAAATATAAAACATATTTTTAGAAACTCAAATTAAAATAAAACCCGCGCATCGCGCGGATTCTCTCCTAGTCAATGAATAAAAGATAAACGGTGTAAACTATTTGATTAAGCGTTGGGCATTCATGGAATCTATGGGGTTATGGACTAGACTATTCATATTCTACTAGGTGAGTACCCGCGCGTATGTTTTTAATCATTTGATCAATATAACTTTGAAAATCTGTGTCAAACATAGCTTACTTATTCGTGTAAACAATTCAATATCTTCATTTATTCCAACTCCGAATGAATTTATTGAGCCAAATACGCACTTGTTCTACATTAATCTAAATTTGAATTCCCCAACTGAAATCAGAACGAAAACCTAATGAAAAGAGAGTATAAAAAAGGTGTTTCAGGGAAGTGGGAGAGCTTAGACGGTAGGAGAGTATTTAGTTGTGGATACAACATCAAATTCAATCGGTAAACAAATCACCTAAAGAAGACAAAACCACATTGGTTGTTTACATTTCAGCTAAACACTAAGAAGACGTTGACCTCACGTTGGCATTGGCTATGAAGAATGATGGATCTTCTGCACTTTGTTGTACCTGAACAAACACACTCAAACACCACTGACGTTTTTAACCATACAACAAAATAATGAAGAATTTTTTACAAAGTGTAAACTGGAATTCAATTAGATTACCTTCTTGGTGACTGGATTAGACTGTGAAAATGAGCATCTGAAGTAAGCTCTAAGAGATGTATTATCTTTCGTAATCTTTTGGTCGTATTTCGTCCATTGATATCCATCTTTTACAGTCTACAAGTAAGTATTCTTGGTTAAAGTCTACAGAGTTGCACACTCTTTCCATTTAAAAATTAGACACTTATTTTAATGTAAGCTTTCAAAACATGACACATATATAAGCGTAACTGCGTAAGCAAGGTAAGGAAAACTTACATTCGATAGCCATTAACTGATAACTATTATTTAATAGAAATATGGAAGGATAAAATATAGAAAGGTGAACTCGAACTCACCTCAAGCTCTTGAAAATATACGCTTTAGGAGGGAAAGAATGAGGTTCACCGTCCATTGCGTTCATGTAGACCGGTCTATACTCCAATTTCACCTTTCCTTCTTTGCAATACCTTCAACATATGTAAGAAGAAAATCACGCTCCTTAACTAAACAAAGCCATTTCATTAATATAGTAATGCATTGACAGGAAAAAAAAAAAATACATGTCTCGCTTAATGATTTATAATAAATTCTGAAATATGCATATACGCCACGTTTTCAAAATAGAGCTTTAGTATTTAGCCTAAAGACGGCCTTTTTTTCCCAAGGAGAAGTAGTCCCACTCACCATATCAAAGTCCGATCCTTCACTTTGACATCACCAAAACTGTCCCACATCTTATTGATGAAATCCACAACCTGTAATCATCATACCAAAACAAAAAACCAGAACTTTTAAATTAGATGCACTGTAAAACATCATGAGAGAGCTATAATCAAGTCTTAAGAAGAAGAAGAACAAATATTGTTGGTTATCTTTAAAGCAAGGAATCATTTCAGGCGCATCCCTATCCCCACTTCATGGTGTTGTAGCTGATATTGGTAGTTTCACCCTGATTTTTGATGTAATCTCTTTTCATTTTATTCCTCGAGCAGCAAACTTTTTAGCTGACTCTGTTTCCAAATCTGTGGTGTCTCGTTTTGAGCCCGAGTTTGAACCCTCTTTTTTACTTTGAATGAAAATTTTAGAGTTCGCACAGAAAAAAAGTTCTTTAAAGCAAGGATTGCAAAGAACAACCCTGAGCATCATGAAGATATATTAACTTGTTGTTGTAACTCTCCTAAAGCCAAAAGGCTCCAAATTCAAAATACCTGTACCTCTCATCTCAGCTATTCATAATTACACTAATGCTTATCAGCGACATTCAGATGAAAAACAATCAAGAACACACAAACGCTTACCAAGCTTGTGTCTGACATATCAGCGGGAAAATAGGGCTTTCAAACCGCTGCTTTGTCGCCAGATATATTATTCGTTGTTCCACAACTGAGTCTGATTGTGGGGCTTTCAAATTCATCAGTGTCCTGCTTTCGTTTCCTAGAGACCTGTTCGTGTAGCTTCTTGATTTCGGGATTTGCCCAGTTTAACTCCTCTTGCAACATATTAACCTTATGTTCCAAAATCACAAGACCAGAAAATCAATTCAAAAAATATTCAAAACAAACAGTTAAGACAATGTTTAATTTGGTTTTCCGAATTCGATCTATAAATCTGCAGAAATTTGAAAGGAGTCTAATGTACTATATGAAAGTTTCCCATATAACGACGAAGACGATTTGTTTTGAGAATCAAAACAGAAAAGGGTTAAGACGTTCTGATGTAAGGAGAGTAGATGGTGAGAGATTGTGATGGAGAGAATGAGAAGTCTTTCATGAAAATAACTCATTTGTATGAAAATAACGTATTTGTTGTTTCGATACCTTCTTCGATTAGAAAGTCGTATTTCTTCTCTTATAACTGAATCCTTTGTGGATCTTGTCGACGTTCTTATCTTCTTCAGTGCGTTTGACACCATTTTTTGCTTATCGGCTTCGCAGTATCGATCTGTCCAAGCAGCTATGAGATTAAGTAACGAATTTTGAAGACGAAATCATCCTTCAAGCAAGATCAGACAATGCAATTCTAGTGAAATTGAAGGAAACTGAGAACATCTGAAGAGTAATTACCTGTGCAAGACTGAATCCGAAAGGTAAATTTCAGGCGAGAATAAAAACGGCGACGACGAAAACGAAAAAAAAAAGACAATTCACGTTGTTGAAAACTTTCCGATGTAAAGGTAGAAGACGAGACGAAAGAGAAAAGTGCTTCTTTGATTATCCCTCGTCATGGTGGATTTAGGTTTTCTCTCACTCTTAAAGAGATTACATTAAACTTTGATTGTGAATTTGCGGAAATCGGTGGCGTTGAGGGATTGGAGGAAACGGCAGAAGCGAGAAGGCGAGAAGTTTTTTTTTTTTTTTTTAAAGGACAGGTGTCGCTCCATCCAGTGCTGACGTGGCATCACCTGGAGAGATGCCTTGCACTTTCATATAGTAGATTTCGTAGAGGCAATTGACATCATCTTTTCATCTTAGAACTTGAAACACTGATGTTTAATTAACCCAATCTTGTGGCGAGAATTTTCTTTAATCAAGCAATCCTATAGCTACTCTCGTAGCAAATAGAAAAGCTAAAAAAGCAATAACATGCTCAAGTTCGATAAGTTCACTAAAATGTATGATATCAACTCTCGTAATTCATAGATATAACTTGTTTAATTCAATTCCATCCAACGGGTTTGATGTCCATAGCGCCCGATTCGATCACTTATCTATCGAGTAGAAGTCCAGAGATGCTTCAATTGATTCTTAACACCTAATCTAATTAAGTTCATTTAAAAAAACACGATAAATTTTGCATGCTGTAAAACAAAGCATACAAAAAATCATGAATAGGCGACTATATATGAAGCTAGATGACATAGAAGAAGGTTATGCTAATTAATATGATGTTCAAGCAATGACATTCCTATATTAGTACTACGTGATAAATTTAGTAGCATTCAGTAAAAGCATAATTAATCAAATGACTAATTGAACTAATCAAAAGCGCCATTCTAATCCTAGAACCTATCTAACCAACAATGAATGATTCTCCTCTAGAAACTGCTATTCCCAACAATGAAACTACTCAGACAAGATAAGAGAAACCAAAGCAACAGCAATAGAAGACATCTTATTCATGAAATAAACAGAAATAGGATTCATAAAACTTCTCTATAAAGTACAAAGAGGAAAGATCTTCTCCCAAATGAACAAAGCAACAAACTAGTAAAAAGAGAGCAAGTAAACTAAAAGACTTTTGGTGGTTGTGTAACTATGGAGGCTTGTTGATATTCATAGCTTCTTATGTGCTTTTATTTCTTATGTGGTTTTATAGAGCTTCAAGCCGGTTACCGCTTTTTACAAAGAGATTTAGAAGAATTTAGAAGATTCTGAATATTTTCTTTATTTTCTTTTGCGGAGGGGTGATTGATTGCATAGGGGTGGACGATCGATCAGCTCCTCTGATCGATCGATCAAATCTCCTGGGTGTTTGATGATCGACAGGTTTGGTTGATCACTTGGTCGATTAGGAATACTCCAGAACTCTCGGATACTTGCACTACAAGAAAAGATACATCGCATCACTTATAAAGTATCAATAAATAATTGATACTATTTAAAATCACTTATTAAAAATTTACAATAAATATATAATTTTGCATCAATTCTTTTAATTGATATTAATACTAACTTGATTAGCATCGGTTAAAAAAATTGATACTATACTAACTTGATTAACATCAATTAAAAAGATTAATACTAATACTAATCATATTAGCATCAACTAAAAACAATTGATATTAATACTAACATAATTAGCATCAATTAAAACAACTGATATTAATACTAACTTAATTAGCATCAATTAATAAAAAAACTAGATAGCATCACTTATAAAGTGTCAGAATAATAATTCACTCTATTTAGAATCACTTGTTAAAAATTGACACTAAAAATATGCAAACTAAATTTTAATTAAATAACTATTTATCTCACATTACTAAAGAAAGATGAAGACACTACAAGAAAAAGGTAGATAGCATCACTTATAAAGTGTCATTAAAATAATTGATGCTATTTAGAATCACTTATTAAAAATTAACATTAAATATATAATTTTGCATCAATTGTTTTAATTGATATTAATATTAACTTGATTAGTATCAGTTAAAACAATTGAAACTAGTACTAACTTGATTAACATCAATTAAATAAAATTGATATTAATAATAACTTGATTAGCATCTATTAAAACAATTGATACTAATACTAACCTGATTAGCATCAAATAAAAACAATTGATACTATTACTAACCTGATTAGCATCAATTAAAATAATTGATACTATTACTAACATGATTAGCGTCAATTAAAATAATTGATATTAATACTAATCTGATTAGCATCAATTAATAAAAATAAAGTAGATAGCATCACTTATAAGTGTTAAAAAAATAACTGACTCTATTTTGAATCACTTATTAAAATTTGACACCACTTCCAAGGTCATTTAATTAAATGATGCAACTGAATTTGCATCAATCAATAAATGATATTAACAAATAAAATAAATGATACAACATATATGATTTCTTGTAGTGAGAGTACTAGTTTTCTCCTCTATAAAAGATCAACACCATGTTTTTTTAATATGTTAAGTCATACATATGTATTTACATATATTCTTTAAAATAATAAATACAAATGATTAGTTATCTTCAATTGATAATATTATAAAAACTAACACAAAATTTAAAATTTACATGAATTTTAATATCACTCATTTATAATTTATATATTATCAACTAAAATATATGATAAAAATATATAACATCAATTGTTATAACCGAGACAAGTATTGACATCATTTATATTAATTGATGCAAATGGTTACCTAAATTATATTAAACTAGGTGATCGGCCGCACCGTGTGCGAGCAATAAAATATTTTATAAGTTTAATATATAATTATATTGTATATTGAAGTTGATCTATTTGTACATAATTCATTATGTATTAATAATAACATTATATAAATATTTAATAATAAAAACGTATTGATAAATCAAATGAAAAATGTTATAAATTTTAATAGAAATTGAAGATAAAAACCTATTAACAAGATTCAAAAATACTTCCTTAGATAAAAAGTTTAAATATGATAACTAAATAAACTAAAAAATATTAAAACATATATTAATTTATTTTATTTTTATGGTTCGCTTGCAGGCATGTGCACATATAATTTTTTATAGACATAAATAGTTGTAATATTAATGTAATGATTAATTTTTTTATATATTATGTAAATGTTATATTTTTATACATACACAGTTTTACTATTTAACAACAATCACACAAACGTTTTATATCGTTTTGTGTCTTTTGAAACTGATTTATTTTAAAACTTTTTATTTTTTTCACTGTTTACAGTAACATATAATTGCAAATGTAAAAGTTATATTAAATAATAATTAAGTTCTTATAATATGTCTTGAATATTATCTATACTATGCTTTTTTCTCTTTACACAATATAATCTTGCCAATATATATTTTTATTTTTATTTTTACTTATTCTTCTTATTTATAAAAATAAACCAAAATGGATTTTATAATTTTTACTTATCATAAGAACGGATAGATGGTTGGCGTGCACGTTCATGCGTACCAACCACCTCACCACTCTTAGGACATATAGAGATTAAAAATATATATATGAATTGCATAATAACTAAAATTAAAATTGGACCGTAATTGAGGTTAACAAAATGCACGCACGGCAAGTTCCTATGCGACTTTAAATTTTTCATAATTAATATTTATTTCCACAAGCATATATGTGGAAAAACTCAAATTCTCGATCGAAAATGAAACTGTATATGAGTATGATATAAACTTTTTATTTATTTAAAAAAGATAAGAGATAAAAAAAATGGTATAGCGTATTTACTATCCTATTAGATATTAAATTATTATTATTATATAAAAATATCATATATATTGGTTGTAAAATTTTTGTAATCATATTTAATGCAATTTATTATGAATATATGTAAAAATAAATTGTATCATAGTAATTATTATTTTTTGTTAATTTAAATTTATTAATTTTAGTGTTATAATCTAGTTTATTCATGTTTTAATTTTATAATTTATCTAATTTTAACTCAACCAATCAGAACATAACTATATGTATTTATTTCTTTTTAAAATTTAACCATACATTATAAAAATATATATTACAAAACGTATATTTTGTTATTTTATTTTAACACATTAAATTCATACTTCGATTTTTCCACAAATACGCATGTGGACATAAATATTAATTATGCAAAAGTCAAAGTCGCATGCGACCTTGTCGTGCATGCATTTTGTTAACCTCGATCACAGTCCCATTTTAATTTTAGTTATTAAATAATTTATATATTTTTTAAAATCTCTATATGTCTTAATAGCAGTTAGGTGGCTGGTACGCAAGTATGTGCGGGCCAACCATCTACCCGCTCTTATGATAAGTAAAGATTGTAAAACCTATTTTGGTTTAGTTAGCAATAGGTCACATAAATATATATATTTAAAATATATATATATTGGCAAGATTATATTGTGTAAGGAAAAAAGAAAGCATATTATAGATAATATTCAAGACATGTTATAAGAATTTAATTATTATTTAATATAACTTTTACATTTACAATTATATGTTACTTTAAATGGTAGAATTTTTTTTATAAAATAAATCAGTTTCAAAATACACAGAACGATATGAAACGTTTTTGTGATTGTTGTTAAACACTAAAACTGTATAAAAATATAATGTTTACATAATATATAAGAAAATTATTCAATACTTTAATACAACAACTATTTATGTTTATAAAAAAATTATACATGCACATGCATGCAGACCAACTATAAAGATTAAATAAATAATTATATGTTTTAATATTTTGCAGTTTATCTAATTATCATATTTACACTTTTTATCTAAGGAGGTATTTTAAAATCTTGGTTAATAAATTTTTATCTTCAATTTCTATTGAAATCTATAATATTTTTCATTTGATTTATCGTTATTTTTTTATTATTAAATATTCATATAATGTTATTATTAATACAAAAGTAATAATGTACAAATAGATCAATTTTAATATACAATATAATTATATATTGAACATATAAAATATCTTATATCTCGCACACGGTGCAGGCCGATCACGTAGTTATATAGTATATCAACTTCCGTATACTTAATATTTCTTTGTTCTCAAACCAAATAAATGTATAAGTAAGGGAAATAGGTTTTAGAATATAGAAACCCACCTATCCTTTACATTATAGCTTTGAAGTCGCAACTTTGTAATCTACATGCAAATAGTTAATTCAAAGTCATCTCCATATTATTCTACAATGACCTTTTAAAGTTTGACCATAACTCCTAAATCTGCAAAAATCTTGGTTCTCCTCAAAATATAAGTTTTTTTATAATTCAGGGAATCCCACACCTATGGAAAAATCCAGACTAATCTCTGAGGGAGGTGCAGCCCATGGATAGACTCTCTCTCCAGGCATTCAAATGGGCCGAAAGCAAAATGTCTATATCCGTGTGGCCAAGTGGGAATGAACGCTTGAGGGGAATCGATCCCTGGCCTAAACCAACAAGACAACTCCTCCTCAAGTGGGAACCACTAGACCACCACCGCTTTGTTTTAAAATACTTTCTACATTCATTTTGATTTGCATGAATTTTTAAATTAACAACGTCTATGGTTTTCAGCCATTTCAAACGTATTTGCGAAAATGTTAGCGTTTTAGCATTATTGCCATCGTCCCATCTCCCACGTCTGAACCGGGCTAGATGGCTATAGGCTAGAAGCCTAGAACTACCAAAGTCAATCCTGAAAAATTGTCTCTCCTTCAAAACTCGTCGTGGCCATTCTCTTTAGTTTACCGTTTGCAAACTTTTAATATACCTTAACGTCACTTAATTATAAACAAGCTTTAAAAGGTTCTCATCAGTTACAAAACTGACTTTATAATTGAGTTATAAACAAGCTTATTTAAAATATCGACGAGGTGATTACGTAACGTCAAACACTAGCTCCATTATTTATATTTTTACGGAGTTTTAAAAAAGTCTTGAAGGCATAAAATTCAAGTCACTTTCACACACGACCACTAAAACTAATTTATCATTAAAATTATATAATATAATATTTAATATTTTAAAGTTAGTAATTAATATGATCGCGACACTCATACGGATATGTATTTTTGGTTTCAGCATATTTGCATATCCGATGAGAGGGTCTATCCCTGAACTTCACGTCTTCTAAGAATTAATCTGTGCCCTTTCACAAGTCTAAGATTTATGTTAAGTTATAAAAATATATATATATATACCTTAACGTCACTTAATTATAAAGCTTTAAAAGGTGCCATCAGTTACAAAACTGACTTATAATTGAGTTATAAACAAGCTTTATTTAAAATATCGACGAGATGGTTAACGTAACGTCAAACACTTGAAAGCATAATTGTTTTTAAAACTTCCGTAATTCTCTTTCGTTTATCGTTTCCAAACTTTTAATATACCTTAACGTCAGCGTAGAATTGTTAAGCCCCATGGATATAGCCATTTACTTTCGGTCCATTTGAATATCCGGAGAAATGATCTATTTATAAGCTTTTCAGAAATTAATATGCACATTTTCATAGGTTTAAGATTCTCTAAGTTATAAAAATATATATACATTAACGTCACTTAATTAAACAAATTTTAAAAGGTTGTCATCAGTTACAAAACTGACTTATAATTAAGTTATAAACAAGCTTATTTAAATTATCGACGAGAAGGTTACGTAACGTCAAACACTAGCTCCATTATCTATATTTTTAGGAAGTTTTAAAAACGTCTTGAAAGCATAATTGAAGTCACTTTCACAGACGATCACTAATAGTAATTTATCATTAAAATTTTATAATATAATATTTGATATTTTAAAATAAGTAATTAATATGATCCCGACATATGTTAAGTTTATCGATCAGATTTTGACACGTGTAAAAAGTTTCAACGAATTAAATTTTAATGTAATGTTAATGTAAAAATAAAAAATAAAAATTTTAAATAATTTTTGACATAATGTTAACAAACAAAAATTACATATCCTTAACATAAAAAAAGAAATATAAAAATATAGAATAACATATCTAATGTCGATTTAAAAAAAGAAAATGGAAAATCATATATGATTAAAAAGTAAATATAATACACATAGAAATATGAAAATTGATTCGTCATCAAAGTTTTATAAACAAAAAGATATATGAGTAGATAAATAATAAAATAAAATAATTGAAATATAAATAGAAAAAACCAAATATTTGAAAATATGTGATAAAATTTAATTAGAAACCAAATAATAGAACAAAAAAATAAGAGAATAGTAAAAAAAACATTTACTGTGTTAGGCGTATCTCTTGGTAATTTTGTATCAGCATTCTTAATGTTATTTTATTTTATTTCACTGATGATCTGATTTTGTTTTCTAATTTTTTTTTTTTTTAGTTTTCTTCTAAAGAGATATAATTTACTGTGTTAGGCTTAATCTAATATATTATAACTAGGAAAAAACTGAAAACAATGATTGTATAAACTCACAATATCTAAGTCATTAAGTCATGACCGTGTTTTCAAACTAAGACAAAACATAAAGATCCATTAAATCTACCACTGTGTTGTTACTATAATTCTTGCTAGCTTTTTTTTACGGTCGGTTTAATAAGCACCGTTTACAAAGTTTCACATCAGTTGATAAATCGTGTTTAATTATAAGGGAGACGTTTTCTGATTAATCGCTTGTGTTGTTTTAGCCATTGCAAACGCATTTGCAAAGGCGACTGCGTTTTAGCATTCGTGCTATTGCATGTCCCACGTCTAAACCGGACTAGATGGCTATATAGGCTACTAGGCTAGAATTACCAAAGTCAATTCTCAAAGTCAACACATTCCAAAAAAAAATCGTGCTGGCCTTTAAGTTTTTCCGTTTACTAGTTCCAGTTCCACATTATTATATATAAGTAATAAATTGAATAAGGAAATTACTCACACTTGGACAGAAAAGATAGACAAACTCAAGTGGCACATATACAAATACCAGTAGTTGTTTCTAAACTAAAATCAACACATAACGTCGGGCAAGCGATCTTCTATTTAAACTTGAATTGTTTCATCGATTAACTTGTCCATTCATTCTTCTATTGTTCTTCACTAACAAAAATATAAGAAAGCTCGTGAGTTTCCATTTGGTAGGCTCTAGTTAACTGTTTCCTTACTTCATTCTTCTTTTCAATATGTACCATTTCATGATTTTTGTTGGGTTCAATATGTGTGTGTGCAGGAATTTAGCAAAGAATTGTTGGTGATCCGAACATGGCTGATCAGGAATTCCCCTCCGAGTTAGAGCCAATAAAAAACATAGTCCTGGAATCGCCCACCACGTCAGAGCCCGTTAAAAAGATAGTCATGGAATTGCCCGCCAAGTTAGAGCCCGTTAAAAACATAGTTCTAGTCGGGAAAACTGGCAATGGAAAAAGCTCCACAGGTAACACTCTCCTGGGTGACAAACAGTTCATCGCCAAAAACCAAGCCGCAGGTGTTACCATGAAATGTAAGATGCTTAGAGCAGCGACACAAAATGGCCCAATAATCAATGTCATTGACACTCCTGGTATGTGCTCCATCAAAATTTTAGATTTAGCCTACCACTCTTAGTTTTAACTCCTTGTAATATAGAGCCTTGTCAATGATAGCAAAGTCGAATTCATCAAAGGCACATATATAGTAAATTTGTGCATGATACAGGTTTGTTCGACTTGTTTGTGTCCGCTGACAAACTAAGTAAGGAAATCGTCAATTGCTTAAGTATGGCGGAAGAAGGAATACATGCTGTGTTGTTTGTTCTATCTACCAAAGGTAGGATTACACAGGAGGAAGAGTCCACACTCAATACCTTGCAGCGCATATTCGAGGCCAAAATCCTTGACTATTTCATTGTTGTGTTCACGGGCGGTGACGCCTTGGAAGATGAAGGGCAGACTTTAGACGATTATTTGCTTGACAGTTGCCCGGAATTTCTGACGGTCTGTTTGCTTCCGTTACGATTTTCATTTTTTTTAGTGCAACTATTAATGTTTCTGCACAACTATCTACTTTTATTGTATATATATTTATTTCAATTATGCCAAAAATATCTAGTTTTAAAATTGTATTAGTTGTGAAATTTCAGAGAGTCCTCAGACTCTGTGGTCAACGAAAGGTCTTGTTTGATAACAAAACTAAGGATAAAGACAAGAAGGCTGCGCAACTTAACCAGCTTCTGGCTCACATATCAGATGTTGAAAAACAAACTGGTGGAAAACCATATACCGACAATATGCACCGTAAGATAAAGGTATTAAAACAGAGTAACTAGTTACAATAGTTGTGTTTCATTTATGCTAGAGATATTTTGATTTGAATAATATATTTCTTTTTTTTATAATAAAACTCCCCCATTGACTTAAAAACTAGATTAATACGCTGGTACTAAAACCAATGCAAATTTAATTGCTTCCATTATACTACTAATTTAAAACTTTTTGTGTTTCACAATAATATTATTTTGAAGTTTTCACACATATTAAAAACTTCTGAAAAGTATACATTAAATAAATTTCTCTTTCTCATTAATATATTAAAATAAATATGGCTAAAACTGAAATTTATCTAAAATTCTGCATTGAAAATATAAAACTTTTTTTTTATAAAATAAAATAAAATTTTAAAACGATACTTTTTGTAAAACGAATGGAATAATATTTTAATTTTTTGTACGACTGCTGAAATAATTTTCACACTTAAAATTTATAGTTCGAGATAATTTGATTTGACTTATTAATGTTAATATATATTAGATGATAACCCGTATACATGTCGATATTTTTATTTATAATCTATAATCGACATTTTCTATGTAAATAGCAAGTGAAAGTTATTAGTTTATAGATTTTAATTAATTCAAAAATTCCAACAAAATCATGTGTTATTGTATCATTAGTTTTTAAATTTAATCAAACTTTTAAGAATTTTAAATCGTAATAAAATCAAGTGTGATCCAATATCAAGAATTTACATATGCACTTGATTTTTTTTTTTGGCATATTTTAACATTTGGAAGGATTTTTATATTAAAATACAAAAAAAATAAATCAGAGAGAAAACCTACATATTTACAAATAATTAAAATCCACATGTTAAATTTTAAAATCAAAGAATTTTATAAAAAAAATTCTAAATTATATTAAAAAAATTCTAAATTCTATATAGATTTTTAAATCAATTGAATAAAACCATTAAGTTTACAAATTTATGATAATTTTGTTTGATATATACGTTTGTGTACTGAATAGATTTGTGTACTAATTAGAAATTTTAATTACTAAAGGGTTCTAAGAGACATTGAATCCCATATATATTAATTGAGAAATATTTTTAGAGAGTAGCCTTAATTTTGTATATTATTTACAACGGTACCATCTTGTTAATGTGTCATCACCGAAATCATTCTTAATTAACATATAAAAAATAGACTTATGTTATTAGAGTAATTACATGTTCTGCCACTCACATTAATATAGTTAGACAATAGTTTATATCATTTATTTATACATAATTCATCATTTAATTTATGAAGATATTCTCCTTGTTTCTATTTCTTATCAAAAATATATCATACTAATTATTTTTTAAAATATTATATTTCTTCTCTTATTTTTGTTTAAACTTAATTTTGTAAAAACAAAAATCATCACAACATCAATATAGTAAAAAATTATATAGATTTTTTACATGTGTTATAATTCAAATTTTTTAAAAGTCTCACATTGGAAATGAAGAAGTGTATATATTTCAAAAAATCATTATAAAAAAATATAAATGATAGAAAAAACTTTAAAAGCAAAAAGCTTGATTAAATAGGCATTCGTATTTGTAAATATATTTTTTTGTTTAATATGGTTTATTAATAAATCCATATAATTTAACCAAATAATATAAATAATTAAACTTGATAACAAGTTAAAAAAATATATCAAAAAGTCGAAATATTAAAATAATTTAATATGTTATAAACATATAATATTATAAAAAATTCGTTTGATAAAAATTTAATTTATTATTTTTTAATATATTATATTTTAGTTTATTGATTTTTTTATATTAAAAATATTTTTATTAAATAAAATTCTAAGTGTTTATAAATATTAACTCATTTATATATAATTTTTAAGATAATTTATCAATAATATTGAACTTAAAAATATATATTCTATTTATATATATCATCTATGTATATTTAGTATTTAGAAAATTACAATAATTGTTTTTCCATTAAAGATTATATTCTTACGATTGTAATCTTTGTGGTTTAACGTAAATATGCAATTACATTCATATAAGAAGCAATATTAAATTTCATTATAAAATCATATAATCAACTTGCTTTTTTGTAATTTTATTAGTAAAACAAATTTTATTGTTACTCATACATATAAAACTAATTAAATTATTGGATCAAAAAGTAAGGTGTTTATCAATATTGATCGTTAGTTATATATAATTTTAAATAATTGATAGACAGTATTAAACTTAAAAAATATATAATCTATTTATATATATTATATATGTATATTTAGTATTTTAAAATAAAATTTACAATAATTTATTTTTCTTAAGTGATGATATTTTTACACTATTGTCTTTGCGGGTGAATCTAAATATGTAATTATATTTGTATAAAAAATAATATTAAAATCGATTATAAAATCATATAATCAACTTGCATTTTCCTAATATCAGTAGTAAAATAAATTTTACTATTACTCATACATATTATTAACATATTAAATATTTTTACTTTAAACAATTTTAAATTATTTTTAATAAAATTATTTATACAATTTTCATCCCGCACATGGCCTAATTTCATGAATAAATGAGATTGTTTGTAAACTTACAAATAGAGCAGAAGACTGTGTTCCTTGCCAAAATAAAATAAAAAACAAGGGAGAGCCTATACATTTCTAGCAGTTAGATATTTTCCGCGACATCCTTATCCATTTGAACTAGTCAACTAACATAAGCAAAACAAGCTTGTACCATATTCCTTATATTTTCATGCTGTCACAAACAAAAAATTTATTACAAATTCTTATTGTACATATATTTCTTTAAATGTCGAAAATCATATTATTCTCAGGAAGAAAACGATAAGCTCAGGGAACAAGAAAGGGAGATTGAGTCCAAGAACCTTGCAGAAGCAGAATCAAAAGTACTGCAGGAGAAATTAAGATTGGAGCATGAGAAAAACATGAAAATGATGGCAGAAGCGGTAAACGCGTATTCAATTTGTAAAGCTAAATACTTGTGCTTCAATTGCATGCTATTAATTTAATATTTTTTTGGTTTATTTTAGGTTGAGAATGCACTAACAAAGAGCGCAGCAGCACATGAGAAAGAGATGCGTCTAATACAGGATGCACTAAAACAGAATGTAGCAGCACATGAAAGAGAAATGCGTCAGGTGGAAGATGCGCTAAAACAGAATGCGATAGCACATGAAAGAGATATGCGTCAGATGAAAGATGAATTCCAGCAGAACCAACAACGCCAACAGGTGGAAGAGGTGCTAAAGCTGAATGCCGCAGCACATGAAAAAGAGATACGTCAAATAAAAGAGGAATTTCAGCGCCAACAGGCCCAACAGCTCCTAATGGCACAACAACAATACCAACAGCACCAACAGCACCAGCAGAACCAACTGCCCCCGAGCCTGTTTCCTAAACTTGGCCCAGTTGAGTGTAACATTATGTGATCGATGTCCCCACTCCGCTGAAAACTTACTAATAAAAGATCGACCATGGAGCTTTGGTGTGGTCGTTGCACATTTCCATATATTTTAAGCATTTATTTTGTGTGCTCGAGTGTTTCCTTTTTTCGTTTGCAATTTCCCAATTCTACTGTAATGCGAGAGACATGAATGTATCCGTACATGTCCTGTCCAACTCTTTTTTTTCAATAAAATTTGTCTTTAATTAATGGATCAACTAGATGATCGGCTCGCACCGTGTGCGAGCAATAAAACATTTTATAGGTTTAATATATAATTATATTGTATATTGAAGTTGATCTATTTGTACATAATTAATTATGTATTAATAATAATATTATATAAATATTTAATGAAAAAGGTAATGATAAATCAAATGAAAAATGTTATAAATTTTAATAAAAATTGAAAAAAAAGACATTAACCAAGATTTTAAAATACTTCCTTAGATAAAAAAATATAAATATGATAACTAAATAAACTGAAAAATATTAAAACATATTGATTTTTATGTTTCGCCTGCAGGTGCACATATAATTTTTTTTATAGACATAAATAGTTGTAATATTAAAGTATTGATTAATTTTCTTGTATATTATGTAAACGTTATATTTTTATACAAACACAGTTTTAATAATTAACAACAATCACACAAACGTTTCATATCATTTTGTGTCTTTTGAAACTGATTTTATTTTGTTGGCCCGCACGTTCATGCGTACCAACCACCTCACCGCTCTTAAGACATATAGAGATTAAAAAATATATATTAATTGCATAATAACTAAAATTAAAATTGGACCGTAATTGAGGTTGACAAAACGCACGCACGGCAAGTTCTCATGTGATTTTAACTTTTGCATAATTAATATTTATATCCAAACGCATATTTGTGGAAAAATCGAAGTATGGCTTTTATGTGTTATAAAATAACAAAATATATATTTTGTAATATATATTTTTATAAAGTATGGTTGAATTTTAAAAATAAATAGGTACGTATATTTATGCATGTAAGTATAAGTTAAAAAATAAGTAAATTGTAATATTTAGGTGTTGATTAGTTTTTCTGATATTTTCCGCAAACCTTATGTTTTTACACGATGCAGTTTTTGGCATTTAAAAAAAATTACGAAAACCGTTTCTATAGTTTTTTATTTAATCAAAATTTCATATTTTTCAGCATTTTATGATATTTGGTTTCAGCATTTTATAACATTTGACTTTATCATGAAAATAAATATAGTATATTCGATAATCTATTAGTAATTTTCCTTTTCAATAAAAATTCTAATAAAATTTTTTTATACAATTAGTGATAACCATATTTTATAAAAATCTATGGTAGCTCTCCGCTCATCTCTTTGAACAATATTGAGAAATTAGTTTGTTGAAGAAAATAAATTTAGTATGGTTGGCATGCACACATGTGTTCATTATAAAATTTGAGCCGCACATGCGTTTATTATAAAATTGTTTCTTTAAATTTTTAAATAACTCCGTAAAAGAAAGCACGAGAATGTTACGGAAAAAAAAACTGTAGAGATTTATTATTATTTTTACTTCTACTTCTTATTCATATTTGTTTTATCTTATTATAATGTTTTTTCAGCCAGTTACATTTCATTTTATTTCTGATCTCAAATTCTCGATCGAAAATAAAACTATATATGAGTATGATATAAACTTTTTATTTATTTAAAAAAGAATAAGAGAAAAAAAAATGCTATAGCCTATTTACTATCCTATTAGATAATATATTGTTATTTTTATAAAAAAATATCATATATATTGGTTGTAAAGTTTTTGTAATCATATTTAATTGTAAAGTTTTTGTAATCATATTTAATGCAAGTTATTATGAATATATGTACAAACAAATTGAATCATAGTAATTCTTATTTTTTGTTAATTTAAATGTATTAATTTTAGTGTTATAATCTAGTTTATTCATGTGTTTAATTTTATAATTTATTTAATTTTAACTCAACCAATCAAAATATTTCGTTTATTTTAGGAAATTTGACATGTCACATTTACATGTCATCAAAAAAATACACTAACTTTGATTCTATTGATGACAAGTAAGCTTTTTTCATTAAAATAGATCCTCAATTAATAGGAAGGAGGATTTGCTAACTAACCATATCCCCTATATATTAATTGAGAAACATTCTCACAAACCCTTTTATTTATAATAGTGTCATTTTGCTGATGTGTCATCACCACATTCATTCTGACATATCATTTAATAAAATAATAATTAATGTAATAATAAAATTTTAAAAAAACAAATTTTGTTTTTGGGAAATTGAACTTAAGACATTGAAAACAACATAATAAACACACAACCACTTTCACAAAGATATTTTATATGTTTCCCAATCAGTTTCTTTTAGATATCTATACATTACTTTAGATATTAAAATTATAAACTAAAAATATATATAAGAATTATTATGCATCATTAGTAATAAAAAATAGAATAAATTTATATTAAATACAAATTCATAGACTACAATAACACTTACCAACCTCCAAATTTGTCTAATATACGTATTTACATATACATAACTCATTAATAATACATAACTTACAAATCAACAGGCTTCCGATCAATACCTTTGATTAGCATCAAGCATTTGAGCAAAATATGCATTAATATGCAGACCCGCACCAATTCAATTTTTTTATAGTTTTTTAAAAATTTTATTTAAAAAATGTCTCTAAAAACATATTTTAGTGCTTTTATTTTTTAAATCATATTATTATTTATTTCAGATATCAGTTTTATAATTTATTTGTGATATCTCTTCATTTATCTTTCTAATTGTTTTAATATTATACAAATTTTAAACATTTTCCTACTATATTTTCAACATAACAATTTATTATATAAAAAACTGGATTAAAATATTTTACTATAGGTTAATATTTCAATTATAAAAAACTAAATAATAAATAAATCCAACTTCACTTAAAAAAAACTAAATATTATTTTATTAATCCTGTTGATTAATAAGAATTTAATAAAAATTTGATATTAAAATAATTAGAAATTTATTATATTTTAAATCCAAATTTATTTACCAGAAAATATATAAATCTCACTCCACGCACGCGGATTATCACCTAGTTACAATGTAAAATAAAGAATATAGCCATAATATACACATAATAAATTTAATAACCAAAAATCCTAATTTTTCTCTTTTTTGCCCCTACCGTGCTATCCTATATACGCGTAATCAGGAATAGTATAAATGTTAAACATCGTTTTATACAGACGTTCTATACTATATACACTCAATTTGAAATAATATTTTGATATAATTTCGATTTAGTAAAATAGTACAAATTCATAGGATTTTTTTCGAACTGATAAGGTCAAATTTTTACCAAATTTAAATTAATACTGCAAGTGCACATCAATGCAGTTGAAGTATAAATGGTTATCGTATCCCAAAGGAAATAGATGCTATGCTATAGATTCTAGATTCGAATTATGCTAGATCAAATCAAATAAAATTAAAACGAAGCAATAAAAATAATAAGTATCACGAAATAGGTTCTTAAAATTTAGGAGACTTAGGCGCTAGGCAAGGGTAATTCTCAGGTTGAATCCGAGAATGCAGAAATTCTACTGTCAGGAAATTATTTAAAACTGTCTAGAACTAGAAACACCAATTTAAAACTAATCAACTCTCGTTGCAGAAGTTATCTATGCCTAAATTCCAGAATTCCAAATCTCTTTGCAAATTCAGACAATTAAGGCAAGCATTAAAAACAGGTTCGATTGTTCACAAAATTCCTAAACCAAATCTCTTTGCGAATAGGTATTTTTCTCATCTATGATTAGTTCAGGCAATTAATAATGCTCTCGCATCTATTAAATAACCTAGGGTTTGATTTCTAAGTGATCAATCTATAAATCAATATAAGCTCAAATCAAGATGAAGATCCAATTGGTTTTCCTAACAGCATAATAAATCTACAAACTCTTCATCAACCCTAAATCATCCTAACCTAACTAGCAGATTACTCAGACATGGAGATGAAAGCACAAATCATAAATGAATAAAACTGCATAAAATTAAGAAGAGTAATGATACAGGGGTTCAAAATCCTCTCAGAAGAGTACATAATTGTCTCCTTAAAAAGCTCTGGATCAATCTCTCTCTAAGTCTCAAAACAGAAAATAAGGTAATGGCTAAACACTGCCTTCTAAACCTATTTATAGCCTAAAATTCGCGTCTGAGGCATTCTTGTAAATAATGGAATCTTCAAGCAATTTCCTTTTTCTTGTTGAAATCCGTAAACTTTGGTTGGCTTGATTGGTGTCGATCGACACCAAGGATCAATGTCGATCGACACCCCTTGTGTATTCCGGCTCCCGACTTCATCACTTCGGCTGCATCTCCAGAATGCTCCAATAAGTTACAAAATCTCCAATTATGCTCCAAACGCACTCCATCCTGTAAAGACTCTAATAGGACTCTAAAAATACCAAAAGACTCTATAAAATGGACTTATATCATGGCCAAAAACCAGTAAAAATCATGACATATCAACTCCCCCAGACTTAGCTTTTGCTTGCCCTCAAGTAAAAGAGAAACCAAGTATAGAGTCGATGTTTGACAACAGAAACAGCCAGTTAATCCCTAGGAACGCCACATTGAACCAACACTCTTGAATCCACATACCATAGAGCCAACATTAGATAGTGTTTCAGTATACTTACCACAAGCTTAGCAATCTCCCAAGTTAAGTCCAGATCCCTTCCTTCTCAAATTTTGAAATTAAACAAAGGTTATTGACCAAAGGACGTACAGATTCTTTCCCTTCCTTAGCGCATGAACAAGACATTCTTTGCACAGCTCTCCTATTTTCTCTTCCCATAGTCAATTGCTGCCCATTTTCAGGGTGTTCTAAAGATCTTTTCATTGACTTTTTCTTATTCTTTTGAAGTCTTGGAACAGTGCTGCTCTTCCATGGTTCATGAGCTCTCACTAATATTGTTCCTTTTGAGGAGACAGTCTCATGAGGATCTTTGCACTATTCCTTAACTTATACTCTATTTTTTTTTTTTTTTCTTTTCTCAAGGGAAGATCAAGGAGAGACTGTAGTTTTCTTATCTGGTCAGTTATGAAAGAGGAATCAAGCACAATGCATTCCAAGCTCTAAACAAGAATCTGAACTCTCTTTACTAGACTGATCCACTTGCAGCTTTTACTTAGTAAGATCCGCAATCAACTTCTATGGCAATGGTTCTTCAAGTGTCAATGTTTTGTGGTTAGTTCCAATAAAAACTGAATATTTCAACTAAGTTTTGACTCAATAAAACATGTTTTGACTGACTCAACTGACTCTCAAAACAAAACACAAAGTCAGCGACGACCTCCCCTAGACTTGAACAACACTCTCCCCAGTGTTATTAAGCTTGAGTTTAGTGAGAAGAATATGTGAAACAGCTTGAACCAACGAAAGGAAAATGTGTACCTCAACATGTAAGTGGTGTCGATCGACACTCTGTCCGAAAACAGAGTTCAACCTACCAAACATGAATGGTTAAGTCAGATTGTTGTCATTGTCATCCAAACTGTTAGATAACTCAAACAAACGGTTAGAAGCACAACATAATCCATAATCTCAAAGGTTCAAACAAGTTTCGAATCAAAGTACAGAAGCAAATAAAAAACAAAGGCTGACTCAAGAAAAAGAAAAACTAACTCAAAGGGAAAATAAAAAGTGAACCAGGAACGTCGAGAGTTACTAATCCTCGTCTGAGCGTGGTGGTGTAGAAGGACGGATGCAGTCACAGTTAGACACAAATGTGATGGTGTTCCAGATGACCCTGAAACTCTGAATCACGTCTCTGAAAAACATCTGGCTCCATGGGGATCTCAGGAGCGACATGAAGGTGATGACGACCAATAGGTTCTAGACTGGCTGGTGCTCTGGAATGTCAAGATGATGAAGCTCCCATATAATCGGCTGGTGCATCTCTGCTGGTGAAGCTGCAGCGCGGGAGGAGGCTCTGCGTCAGGATACTAGAGCAGCTCTCAGTAAGGTCAGATCAGGCTGAAAGCTAAGATGGTGAGGGTCAGTAGTGATGTGAGTGAGCCCCCTATCAGGTAACTGCACCATAAGCTGCTCGTCCTGTGAGTTAGTGAAAACGCAGAGCTTTCCTGGCTTCACCCACCTAGCTCTCCTCAAATACTTCATATCAATTAGAGCATGCGTGGTCACAGTGGAGCAACTGGTAGTGTCAATCCCGCAATGCTGAAAGATAGGAGTGAGAAGACTGCCAACACACTCTCGCTTGTTGCTCTTTCCAGTGAAAGGCTTCGGCTTAAGCGAAACCAAGTGATGAGCAAACACAGCACCAAGGTTGACGTTCTCTGTTAGCCCAAACTCCTCATAAATCACAAACCAAATGGCATGATATAGCAGCACCAGATCAGATACACACATCTTCCCTGGCTTGTGCTTACACAAGAGTGTAGTAGCAAAGAGGCGAGCAAGGTATCAGAGAGTAGGATGGCAGATATATGTCTGTGCAGAGGTCTTGGAATTGTACCTCTCATTCCCAAAATGTGATCAGAAGTCCTGGTTTTCTGGAAGCTACTGTGGAAGGGAAACACCGGTGGCATGCTCGTTCTAAAAACCATAGATACCACAAAGATCAGGTATGGGAATCCTGTAGCGAATCCCGCGGACGATGAAGGTCAAAGTCCCTTCCAAAGCGTTCTTCACCACTTCGTTCCTATAGTAGACACGAACTATGGAGAGAAACTGGCGTACCAGGTCGGGAAAAAGATCGTACTGCTTAGTAGCAATAGTCCCCATTCCTGCCTTCCTCAACAAGTGCAGGACATCGTCTTCGATACTCAACTCCTTCATCATAGCACGATCAGCAACTCGGGTTGGTGCGATATATACCTTCAACCACGCATTGTAGAACATCGTGTCATACTCATCCCAGTCCTCTCTAATGTCGCGGTAGACATATTCATCTTTTGCCCTTTCTTCTGATGGTGAATCCTCCAAGTTTCTCCCTATTGGAATTCTCGTTGTCTCTCGCTTAGGCCAAGGAGAACATGAGGCAATTGGTGCATCATTAGCATTTCCAGAACCGGACGCTTCAGTTGGCCGTGGTCTCTTGGTCCTTGGAGGCATCTTAGGGCCGAAATCCAAAATCTGGGTTTTGAGGAACATACCTTGGCAGATCGAAAGAATGGACTATGGATTGAGAAAGAGGATGAAAATACGCACAGAATAGGGCTTTGAATCACTCAAATCAGTTGAGACACGGAGATTTTAAGATTTGGGAAAAATCTCTTAAAGTTTTCGGGTTTTAAATTTTTAGGGAAGAAGAGAAGAATGATGGGTTTAAAACACTTACCTGTGTGTCTGCGTGGTGTCTATCGACACTACCTCATGTTGAGTCCAATATGGTGCATTTTTTTTAAAGAAAACAAATAGTTAGTAAATAAAAAACCACATTAAAAACCAAAATAAAAACGTACCAGTGGGTTGCTTCCCACCAAGCGCTCATTTAACATCAATAGCTTGACTGTTCACGCGTTTAGGCAGTGGGTGCATCTTCCAGAGACACAATGTGTCTTGCTGGGATCTTGGCTTGTACCCAATAGTGTTTCATCCTCTGTCCATTCACAATGAACTCTTCTCCTTTGGAATTGGTCAAGACAATAGCTCCATATGGTCTTACTTTTTTGACGGTGAAGGGACCTGACCAACGCGAACGCAATTTACCAGGAAATAATTGTAAACAAGAGTTATACAGAAGTATCTGGTCATTTGGTTCGAAATGTCTGGAAATTATCTTCTTCTCATGATATACCTTAGTCCTTTCCTTGTAGATCTTTGAGTTCTCATAGGCATGATGTTGAATCTTATCTAACTCATTGAGTTGAATCAGGCGCCTTTCTGCAGCCGACTTCAAGTCAAAATTCATCTTTTTGATAGCCCAAGCTACCTTGTGTTCCAATTCCACTGGAAGATGGCAGGCTTTGCCATAGAGTAGCTGGAATGGTGTAGTCCCAAGTGGCATCTTGTAGGCAGTCCTGTAGGCCCAAAGCGCATCATCTAATTTCGCAGCCCAATCTTTCCTTGTCTTGCCTACAGTCTTCTCCAGGATTTGCTTGATTTGTCTGTTGGAGACTTCAACCTTCCACTCGTTTGAGGATGATAAGGAGTAGCTACACGGTGTTGAACACCATGTTTCTTCAGCAACTTGTCAAATACCTTGTTAATAAAGTGAGAACCACCATCACTTATAAAAATTTGAGGTACTCCAAATCTTGGAAAGATGATGGTTCGAAATAGCTTAAGAACTACTGCAGCATCATTGGTTTTAGTAGCAATTGCTTCTACCCATTTGAATACATATTTCACATCAACTAATATGTACTTTTTCCCATAAGATGAGGGAAAAGGACCCATAAAATCGATGTCACAACAATCAGAAACTTCAATCTCAAGGATGAACCTGTGGCATCTCATGTCTCTTGCTGATCTTCCCCCTTCTTTGACAAACATCACATTGAGTTTTGAAGATCTGAGCATCTCTGAACATAGTAGGCCACCAGAAGCCTGCTTAAAGAACCTTGGACACTGTCTTGAAGGTAACAAAGTGTCCAGCATACTGAGAACCATGGCAGTGAAAAACCACATTGGGAACCTCTGTCTCTGCAATGCATCTTCTGTAATCATTGTCTAAACAATGCTTATACAAATAAGGTTTATCCCAATAATACCTTCTAAGTTCTCTCATGAATTTCTTCTTCTCGTAGGTTTTGAGATGTTTAGGCTCAATATCAGCAGCTAGGTTGTTCACAATATCAGCATACCACGACCTATTGGAATCAGAGACAGCAAAAATAGGTTGATGAAACACTTCATTCAAGATCTGCTGAAGCAATGATGCAGTCTGCGACGGGTGTCGATCGACACTATGGTTGGTGTCGATCGACACTCGTGATTTTTGTCTCGAGCTTGTGACCTTGAATTCGCGATTTTTCTCCAAATCGTCGAGTGGGTGTCGATCGACACCAGTGGATTTGCTGCACAAAGTTGCAGGTTCTCCAAAATCTTGGCTTGAAAAACGGGATTCAATCAAGTAGGCATTTTCTTCAGGCAAAAAATCATCAATGGGAACGTCGTCCTCGATCCTGATCCTTGACAGGTGGTCAGCTACTCCATTCTCAACTCCCTTCTTGTCTTTAACCTCTATGTCAAACTCTTGAAGAAGCAAAATCCATCTCAACAACCTTGGTTTTGCATCCTTCTTTTGCATTAATTAGTGATGGGGTCTAAATAGTCGTCCGAGATTTGAGGATTTCTTTGGGGACTCATCGAGTTTTGAATTAGTAGGACCCTAAGCTGCAAGTGCACAGCGTGCGTTGTAGTACTTAGGGTATCGAACCACAGGGAGGAGGTCAACTGCAAAACATAAAATCAGGGCAACCAAAGACGCAGGAAATTGGAGTTTTGGGGATTGTGTCATGGTTTTTGCAGAAAAGAGAGAAAACAAATTCACGTCTTATATAGAAGAGGCTGTTAATCAATTCTATAACCAACGAGAAAAGGAAATTTAACTTAAAAGCTTGTAAAAACAAATGAGCAGTGCAGAAAAAGTAAATATTGAAGTGCGTAAATCTCGATTGAAAAGCAGATGGAGGAAATAGTTGAGGATCTTCTCGGGAAATTTATGGGGTTTTAACTAGAAATCAAACTCACAAAAGTTAAGGAAACAAGACTAGGTGATTTTCCCTAAACTGATTCATTGGTTTCAACGACCTAACTCTGACAAGCAAGATCGATCTGTGAACGTCTATTTCGCAGGTATACTGTCGTATCCTGCGTCCTAGACGAACACACAATAAGATCGGGACAATAAACATTCAGACATCCCTTGAAGGATGCTCTCTACCCTACTATAGTCTGGATCTAAGATTCAGCACGTTCCTCTCAAGACCCTGCGATCAGACTTCTAGTTCATGACGCTAGACTCATGCAATAAGAATGAGTATGGTGAGAAAGAAAACCCTAATCTTCAGTCTAAACAATCGGTTTAAAAACCGTTAATGAAATTCCTCATAGATCCCCTTAAAGAACACCCAACTACTCAGACATGAAAGAAGAAGTAGAAAACATGATTGATGAATGCATAACTTGTATAAACCGATAAGAAACAAAGAGGGTTCAATAAAGAAATCAATCTCCCTCGAAGAACAAAGTGAAAAACCACGAATCAGAGATTCACAACCACCAAAAGAATTTTGTAACTTAAGAGTATTTCGTGATGCCTAAAAAAAACTCTAAACAATGAGTATATATAGGTCTTCAAGTCCCCCAGGTCATGGATTAGGTCTTGGCATGCATAAGACGGCTGCGGGTTTAAGTCGGCTTCAAATGGGCTCGGGAACCGCGAGTGACCTGGCCGCACGAGCGACCTGCCGTGGCGCGGCCACTGGTCGTCTGGCTTGGCCGTGGTGCGGCCAGCTCATGTTTCCTGGTGCTTGACGGACCTTCTTGCTTCTTCCATAACTTGAGATTCAACCGTGGGATTGTTCTCAAACCACTTCGAGGTGAAAGACAGCTGATAAGGCTACCTTGTCTCTAAATATGAGCTTGATCTTATGGTGGGAAGGCCTTTGTTTGATGTTGAACTTTTGTCCTCGAGCACTGTTTCCGGAAGTGTCCATTTTGCTCCAAAATATGCGTCTTTTGCTAAGATTACCTGAAAAGAATCTTGAACAACCAAATACTCGAAATCTAGTGTTTATGCATTAAAACCTTAGTGAAATGCTTATTAAAGCACTCACTTATTATAGTAAAAATGGGTAAAATATGCATGTTATCAACTCCCACGGACTTAAACCTTTGTTTGTCTTCAAACAAAACAGAAATCTAAGTAAGGAAAAGAGGTTTGAAAACGTGGAAAGTCACCAATACTTTGGAACTCGTCAAGTCTACAATCAACCTGTTTGAGCCACGCAACTCGGAATTCAGCTTCAAGGCATTTGGGTCTAGTTACCTTGAGGCGCTTTTCACTCTTCCCGGATACCCTTTATGGTCCCTATGAGTATTTCGAGCTCTCTCTTGTTGACCCTTTCATTTAGGCGTGCGGTCTCTATCGAGGGAGTATTGGTCGACGAGACATTATACTCTTCTCTTCCAAACATATAGACAAAGACATTTCAGACACAACTCTCATATTTTCTCTTCCCTTAGTCGATTTCTCTCTACTTTTCTAGGGTATCATTTTATTTTTTCTATCAAATTTCTTATTATATTTATTATATTTTTCTTCTTAGCTTGAGAATGATCACTTTTTTGAAGTTTTCATGATATTTGCGAACCGTCATGGTCCTTTAAGGAACTCGGGTTGCCATTCTCAAACTAAGGTTTTTCTTTTCTATAACAAGGGAAGATCAAGTAGAGGTTGCATTGCATCTACTTAGCCATGCTAGAGTTCAAAAGAGGAGCAAAGTTCGAAGTACCTCAAGCCCCTTGACGAGAAGTTTTGATTCATTAGGTGCGGAGTCAACGCAAGATCCTTTGAGTACTCTAGAGATTAGAACTTTCTCCGTTGGAATGATCCACTAGCAGTGTTCAATTTAGTAAACCTTGCTTCTAAAACCGTGAGAATTGTCATAAAGGTTCCTTGTTCGAAATGGCTTGTACCTAGCAAAGTTCATAGTTTCCGACTAAAAGAATAAAGTTCTGACTCTATAAAACGACTCGATAAATGATGCATGTATGATTTATGACTCATCAAATCAAAGCATAGTTAGTAATATAAGAAACCCCCCCCCCCAGACTTAAATCAAACTGTCCCCAGTTTGTTTAAATCGAGTTGAGGTGAAAAAGATAGGTAAATTCATGTTCAAGCTTTTGAAGACTTACTTAAAAGTGGCGTTGGGTTTGATATGGGTGGACGGGCATGTGGTATGATTGAGCTAAGGACTTGATCATTTTCCTTATGTCCCTGCTTAGAATCGATTTAATTAAACAAAAAAAATCGAAAACTAAGCTCGAAAGGAAATGTGTTATGCGGTTGAGCTTCCTTGCTTCATGTGGTGGTGGTGGGTGTATGGTGATGATGGATGATGGTGGTGATAGGCGTTTGGTGATGATGATTGGCTCGCCTTTGTTGAGAAGAACAGGTACTCCGGTTCTTGAGTACTCGTCTTGGTTCCTTGACATTTGTAAAACATCGTGAATGAGGGATGGAAAATCTTCCGCCCTTGCGTCTTGAAGATTGCATCACCTCAGAAACTTGAAGTTTGGGTCGTTGCTGGACTATCAAGTGATTTGTTCGGGATCCCGGAAGACAGGTGTTGCTAGTCCGAACTTCAATGTCATATGAAATCCTTACTTGCCTTCGGTAAAGGTCTCGGTCGTGGAAGAGAGAAGCTAGTCTTCGGGAACTTTCCTCTTTGCGGTTTGGTGACGGAAGTTGCATCTTATTCCTTCTGGAGCTTGCACAACGGTTTTCGTCCTCCAGAACCGTTGTATTCTTCTTCTTCTTCGTGGATACAGGTTCGTTGATCGTGCTGGAAGAAGTCGAATGAGATGGGTCATTGACTTAACTTGACTTGGATAGAGTCTTATCTTGTCTCGCCGTCTTTGATGCAACAAAAACTTGCCGCGGTTGTGGAAGTGATCTTTGCGGTCTTTAGGACGTGTTCAGGCCCTTGAATCAAGAAGGAAGCTTGAAAGGGTTAAAATAGGTTGAAGGAGAACCGGTTTGGTGAAGTTCGGGATGTAAAACGTCTCAGAGGAGGGCCGGCCGCACGACGAGTTGTCGCAGCCTCGGCCAGGCGCGTCTCCTCCGTGCCATCGTGGCTCGTGGATTGGCCAGGCTCCTTCTGGCCGGCCCACATGCAGTTCGTCGCCCGGTGAGTGTTCTTCGAAACTCCTTCTTCATGTTTTTGGTCTTTTTCTTGGGTTTCTGATTTTTTTTGTGCTTTTCTTGGTTTTTCAGATTTTTTTTTTTTTGCTTTTGGGTTTATGTAAAAGTTGTAAACTAAGAAGAAACCGAAACTAAAGATTAGTATGGTTAAGGAGATGAGAAAGAGAATACCTAAAATGGTTGTCTCCCATTGAGCCGCTCTTGTTTAGAGTCTTTTAGCTAGACTTTGGTAGTTTGGGAGCTTAGTTGGAGGTTGAGCTCGACCTTAGACAATGTCTTTTTGCCTTCTGCAAGGTCTCTTCTGCTGAGGGTTCCTCGAGTCTCTCCATGACTGCATCTTCATCCCTCTCAAGAAGATGTTTCTCCATGGTGTATGGTATTGCGGGATATAACTTTTTCCCATCGATATTGGCGAATGGGACTCGCCTATTGGGCCAATCCATGATGGCTCATGCAGCGGCTAAAAATGGCCATCCCAAGATGAGAGATGCAGCTTCTACTTGGCGAGTTTTGACTATGTAGAAATCTACCAGGATTCTACAATCGCCAAGGATGACCGGGAGATTATAAATGACTCCTTTCGGGGTTGTGAGTGACTGGTCTGCCAATCCAATCACCACTTCCATTGCGTGGGAGTGCCTGATCCCGAGTTCTCACAACACATAACTTGGTAGCACGTTGATAGTTGAGCTGGGATCACATAGTGCTTTATCAACCTTGATCCCCTTGGTTTCGCATGAGATGAGAAATCGGCCAAGGTTTCGCGTCTTGTGCAGGCTGCGAAGTAGCCTTCCCGTCTTTTCTCGTGTGAAGAGATATTGTATTTCTAGCATGGTTTCGTCGCTTTCACAGAAATATTGGCCGATAAGATGTTTTGTCCATGCTTTAATGAACGTGGCACCCGATGGAAGACCTCAAACTACCTTGTTGAACTCGTCCAGGTTCTCTCTAGTGATCATGTTGGTGTAGCTTTTGTATTTCTCGGCGCGGGAGAAGTAGGCGGCTCTAGCTGAGGTAATTGAACGTCTGGCTTGACCAAAGTGAACTTTAATCTCGTTCCTACTCTCCAAGCTGTCTTCAAAGTACTCTTTTCATCCATAGCTTTCCCATGCTTCATCGACTCCTACACTTGCTGAGATTCCTTCTACCTTCTTACGGAATTCCACCAGTCTTTCCCTCTTAATATGTAGTGTGAGAGGTCTCTCCATGTTTTTGGTGATATCCGAGGTAGGCCCTTCTTCACCAGGTCCGGGTGACTCCTCTCGAGGGGCGGGCTCACGCGCCAGGTGAGGTTGGATGAAGAAGCAAGGTGTTCTCTCGGAAGCTGGGACTTCACGCTCCATCTCATCTCCTATAAGTTTGTTGATGAGCCCGTCGAGCCGTTTCTGCTCCTTGGATAGTTTTGCCAGGATGGCCTCGTTCTTCTTTTGAGCTTTTGCCATGTTCTGAACCTCGTCTCTTAAGTCGTCGACTTGCGATTCAGCCTTGTGCTGGGTGTGTTCCATCTCCTGGATGTTCTGCTCCATTCGGCCCATGATGTTGTAAGTGGCTCCGCGAGTTTCCTCAAACTCGTACTTTAGGGCGCAGATGTCTCCTAGTCCGCGGTTCAGCGTACGCTTGTGATCTGCGAAGTCCTCAGAAGTTCTGGATAGTTTGTTGATGTTGCCAAAAGTGCGGTTCTCCAATACCTTCATGTTATTGGCGACTCCCTGAAGCTTGTGGAAGACTTTACCATGGATAGAGTCCATCCGGGCGTGTAAGGATCTCTCAGACTTAGCTTGATAATCAGTCATCACTGTTATCGCCTCGACAAGGTTCTCCACTTGCTGATATAAGGGAGCAGGTGTGTTTCTCTGATCGTTCTAAGCAGGAGGTGGCGTCTGGGGGTGAAGACTTTCACTTCCATGGATAATGGGAGGCGGAAATCCTCCTTGAGGGCGAGGCGTGAAGCGCTCGTGTGGTAGCAGCGTCGGAAGTGGTCTCCGAGAATGGTGTAGAGATTCTGCAGGCGTGCGTGTATTAGGAGGCATGTAAGGATCGCTCCTTGTGTTCTCCATGGTGTGGTAGTTCCTGAAACTCATAGAAAGAAATCTAAAAGTTATAAAAAAGAATGTCTTTGAGTTGTGATCCTGACCTTTTCTTTGGACAGCGAATAGCAACGTCCCCGGCAACGGCGCCAAAAGCTTGATGGGTGATATATCATGGTTTTTACCGGTTTTTGACCGTGATATAAGTCTTATTTATAGATTCTTTTAGTCTTTTTAGAGTCCTATTAGAGTCTTTACAGGTTCAAGTACGTTTTGAGCATAATTAAAGATTTTGAAGCATTTTAGAGCATTGTGGAAGAAGCTGCTGAAAAGATGAAGTCAAAATCAAGTGCGATGAACAGTGTCGATCACACTGTTCATGGTGTCGATCGACACCAAATATTTTCATAAACTGGACGTGACTTTTACAAGATTGAAGAAAAGGAAATTGCCCAAAAAGTTTTCCTTATTTGCAAATTTGCCCAAGTCATGTTTTGGACCTTATATATAGGTTTCAAAGCCATTGTTTAGGCATAATCTCATACTTTAAGAATCTTAGAAGTTCAGGTTTTTGGAGAAAAGAATCTCATACTTTAAGAATCTTAGAAGTTTGGGTTTTTAGAGAGAACAATCTCATATTTTAAGAATCATAGAAGTTTAGGTTTTTTGAGAGAAAACTCAGACTCCTTTAGAGCAGATTTGGAACTCCTTTATTTCTTATATTGATTTCTTTTATGCTTTCTATTCAAATAATGATTTCTGTTTCATTAATCATGTCTGAATAGTTTTCTTGTTAGGTTTAGGGTTTTTCAAAGGTGATTGATGAATTGTTAGGTCGAATTGAATTGATGCGAGAGTATTATTGATTGCCTGAACTAATGTTAGATGAGCAAAATATCTATTCGCAAAGAGATTTGGTTTAGGTATTTTGTGAACAATCGAAACTTGAACTTTAATGCTTGTCCGAATTGTTAGAATTTGCAAAGAGATTTGGAATTCTAGGGTTTAGACATAGATAATCTTTGCAGCGAGAGTTGGTTGATTTTATATTAATGTTTCGAGTTCAAGAACGGATCTTCATAATTCATAACATTTTGTCTAGATCTACAATTAGGATTCACCTGAGAATTTCCCTGAACCTAGCGTTTCGTCTCCTGAACTTACACCGTTTTTAGTTATTCGTTGTCTTTTACTTTTAATTACATCTTCTTAGCTTAATTCGAAATTAGAAGTTCGTTGTGGATTATCCCTTCCCTGTGGATTCGATCCCTAAATACTACAATGATCTCGTAATTTGAGAGAGTAGCTCTAGGGTAAATTTGAGAGCATACCAAATTTTGGCGCCGTTGCCGGGGAAAGAGATTAGTTGCCTACATATTTCTAGTATTAGAATTTTGTCTAGGTTTTTATTTTTGTTTTTGGTTACTAATTTTTAGTTTCTTATTCTTTGTTTCAGGTGTATGCATAATCGCAATACCAGGAGCAACAAGGATCAGGAGCTAATCAAACTTGATAACCAGGAGCTCGGCCGTCTAGAACGAACAAATCGAAAATCTGCAAAGGTAGCGTCGATCGACACGCTCGCAGACAGAGATAGCGGAGCCTGTGATTTTGATAAGAAATGAAGCTGGCAATCTGTTCGATATAGAAGGGCACGGAAGGAACAACCAAGGCCAGAAACTTGATGAGCATGGAGTTGCAATCATCGAGCAAGCAGTGCAAGTCGCACCTGGGAATGCTGGACGTGAAAGAACTCTTGCCGAGTACAACAGACCAGACCAGTTCTACGCTAATAGAGCTGCGATCCGTCCTCCTGCTTACCAGAGGAATGACTTCGAGCTGAAGCCTGCTTTTCACACTTTTGGCTCAGCATCCTTTCCATGGTTTTCCTCAAGAGCACTCCATGGACCACATTGAGAGATTCGAGGACTTAACATCAAGCATTAAGGCTAATGGAGTGTCCTATGATTTTCTTTTCTGCAGGCTTTTCCCCTACTCACTTGCTGGAGATGCACTATACTAGCTGAAGCAATTGGATCCAGGATCCTTACCACTTGGGAGGAAACAAAGAGTGCATTCTTATGCAACTTCTTTGATGATGCAAGATCCGAAGAGCTGAGGACAAAAATTATTGCATTCTCTCAAGGACCCACTGAAGCATTCAAAGCTTCATGGGTGAGGTTCAGATCTTACCAGAGGGACTACCCACATCATGGTTTCAGTGAGCCACATCTTCTCGGAATCTCTACCGAGGGATCGATTGGACGTACCAGATGGCTTTGGACGCTGCGAGCAATGACAACTTCAACACCAGATATCCAGATGATGCGATGGTGCTTATAGAGAATTTGGCCTCTAGCAACAGCACAAAGAATGCAGACTTTGAGAGGAAACAACATGCTGGTGCAAATGGAGGAAGCCAAATAGCTGAGGTTAACAGGGAGCTGGACATCTTGGTGGGGAAGAAGCAAGTCCAATTCGCTGCTGAAGTGGAGACTATTGAGCCTGAAGAAGAACAAGTTAACTATGTCAATGGAGCTGGTTTTCAAGGACGGAGATTTAGCAATCAGCAAAGCTATGGTTCTTCTTACCAGAAGCCTTTTCAAGACAACAACTTCCAAAGAACTTATGGTTCTTCTTCTTACCAGAAGCCTCCTGCACAAGACAATAAGATGGAGTCTATGCTTGAACAGATCTTGGAGGGTCAACAAAAGATAACTCTGGACATCAATGAGAAGATTGATGTCTTGTACATTGATCTGAATGAGAAAATTGAGTCTCTAGGTACTCATATGAAGCAATTGGATGTCCAAGTAGCTCAAACTGCTGGAGCTTTGAAGAGATGTCTTCCTGGAAAGACAGACGTGAATCCGAGGCATCATGTGAATGTCATCACGATTCATAATGAAAGAAGCTTTCAACCAGTGTTGAAAAGGAGTATAAGCTTTGAAGAGATCGAAGAGCTAGATGAAGAACATGATGTTGCAGTTGCAGAGTTAGCGTCGATCGACACCACTGCTGAGTGTCGATCGACACCAATAGAAAAACACGATTTTTCGAGCTCTGACGGACCAAAATCGAGCATGACCGACATTGTTTCGTCGACACAAAAGATTAATGCCTATCAACACATTCCTGGTGTCGATCGACACCCTTTCCAGAGTTCGCCAGACACGCCTGAAGCTTCAAAAACTGCAGAAGATAGAGTGTACAAGCCTAAAGTACCTTATCCCAGGCTTCCTAGAAAGTCTAAACAGGAGATAGAAGAAGCCAGATGCAAGGAAATGATGGATAAGCTGATGGTTAAGCTACCCCTAGTTGATGCAGTCAAACTTTCACCTGCATAAAGGAGATATGTCAAGAGAATGCGATTAGGCATGCACCTGAAACCAAAAAAAAAAAACTAAAAACGTCAGTAACCAAAAATAAAACAAATCTAGTCAAAATTCTAATACTAGATTTTGTAAGAAGCTATTACTTCTCCAGCAACGACACCAAAAACTTGATAGAGTCAGAGTTTTACCCAATTTAAATCAATATTGCAAGTGCACATCAAAGCAGTTGAAGTATAAAGGGTTATCGTATCCTAAAAGAAGTAGATGCCACGCTATAGATTCTAGATTCGAATTATGCTAGATCAAATCAAATAAAATTAAAACGAAGCAACTAAAATAATAAGTATCACGAAATAGGTTCATAAAATTCAGGAGACTAAGGCCCTAGGCAAGGGTGATTCTCAGGTTGAATCCGAGAATGCAGAAATTATACTGTCAAGAAATTATTTAAAACCGTCTAGAACTCGATACACCAATTTAAAACCAATCAACTCTCATTGCAGAAGTTATATATGCCTAAATTCCAGAATTCCAAATCTCTTTGCAAATACAGACAATTGAGGCAAGCATTAAAAACAGGTTCGATTGTTCACAAAATCACTAAACCAAATCTCTTTGCGAATAGGTATTTTGCTCATCTATGATTAGTTCAAGCAATTAATAATGCTCTCACATCTATTAAATAACCTAGGGTTTGATTTCTAAGTGACCAATCTAGAAATCAATATAAGCTCAAATCAAGATGAAAATCCAAATTGTTTCCCTAACAACATAATAAATCTACAAACTCTTCATCAACCCTAAATCACCCTAACCTAACTAGCAGATTATTCAGACATGGAGATGAAAGCACAAATCATAACTGAATAAAATTGCATATGATTAAGAAGAGTAATGATACAGGGGTTCGAAATCTTCTCAAAAGAGTACATAATTGTCTCCCCAAAAGCTCTGGATCAATCTCTCTCTAAGTCTCAAAATAGAAAATAAGGTAATGGCTAAACAATGCCTTCAAAACCTATTTATAGCCTAAAATTCGCGTCTGGGGCATTCTTGTAAATAATGGAATCTTCAGGCAATTTTCTTTTTCTTGTTGAAATCCGTAAACTTTGGTCGGCTTGATTGGTGTCGATCGACACCAAGGATCAGTGTCCATCGACACCCCTTGTGTATTTCGGCTCCCCACTTCATAACTTCGGCTGCTTCTCTAGAATGTTCCAATAAGTTACAAAATCTCTAATTATGCTCCAAACGCACTCCACCCTGTAAAGACTATAATAGGACTCTTAAAGTACCAATGACTCTATAAAATAAACTTATATCATGACCAAAAACCAGTAAAAACCATGATATATCACAAACCTCTCATTCTATCTCTTGAGGGAGGGAGGGAGGGAGAGATCAACGGATGGAGGGAGGAAGCGAGGAGGGAGGAAGAGGGGGTGTGAGGGAGACACAAAAGTATTTTTTGTAGTAAATAGAATGCTATGACATAGTAAATAGTATATACATGCTGACATTATATATTTTATGATTGTTCATATAGTACCGCGAATTCTCTATCAGTCATAAGGGCAGTTTGACAATATTATATATTATTCATCTTATATTCTAATCAAAGCTTCAATATGGTTATTTTGTTAATTTTGAGTTTTTTATGATCATTCCGCCTAATTTCCCTTAATTAAACACATTCTTTCTCTTTTTAAGAAGGACAAAGCTTATAGAAAATATATCTTGTGTATTCTTTGAGAATGTTTTAAGCGGTTTCTCTTAAATTTAAAATGTTAATCTAATCATATGGTGATATCCGTCACTCTATCATATGCTAAGGGACAACTTCTCCCCATTCTATCAATGTGGCTCCGCCACTGCATATGCTAGATGACTAATCAGTTATTCCTTGTAATAGAGTGTGCGTTTTGCAATACCACAACTGTTGTATCTCTCTCATACGTTTATCATTTCAGTTTTGGGATTTAACTCCGGGTGGCATGTCAAGCCTTTATTGAAAGGTCTAAGACTTCACAAGTATATGACGGTTCCACAGTCATTAAATTTTCCAATTATTGTCCATAATTATACGATTGAAGACTTGATTATTCATTAGACAACATGTATATATATATCCCCTATATATTAATTGAGAAACATTTTAGAGAGTAGACTTACTATATAAACTATTTACAGTGGTGCCATTTTGCTCATATGTCACCACCACACTTATTCTCCTATTATTTTAATAAAAAATTTCTTTTTTGATTAGACTAATTATATTATACTTTTAACCATTTATTACTTTAAACCTTTAATTTATAAAGATATAATTTATGACTAATTTCCTTATATCATTTATTTATACATGATTTAACATTTAATTTATTAAGATGTTCTCTTTCTTTTTATTTCTTACCAAAATATATCATACTAATTATTTTTTTAAACACTATATTTCTTATCTTATTTTTGTTTAAATTTAGGTTTGTAAAAAAATAAATCATCACAACATCCATATACAGTAGAAACTCTATAAATTAATATTCGATTCATTAATAACTCGTTAAATTAATATTTTTTGTCAGTCCCAAAATTAGTTTTTCAACCAAATAATATATCTATAAATTAATAATCACTATAAATTAATATTTTTCTTATAAAACCTCATGGTCCCAACATTATAAATTTATAGAGTTTCTACTGTAGTAAAAAATATATAGAATTTTTTATACATGTATTATAATTTGAATTTTCAAAAATGAATATAAATTACTCAAATGATTAATAAATATGAGTGTTATAAATCGAATGAATTGTGTTGTATTATTGCTGAGACCAATGGTCTATATTTATAGTCATTACACAAAAGGAGAGAAAAGGAAATAGTCATTTTACTACTCATACATGAAATAGGAAAACTTCTACTAATCCTATTAGTAAAAGGAAATCCTATCTCTAATGGGACTTGGTCTTCACGCCGAGACTAGGCCACGTATTGGGCCTTATGGGATGAGCCGGTTATGGACATC
Organism: Alliaria petiolata; assembly: GCA_020283515.1. NCBI lineage: Eukaryota > Viridiplantae > Streptophyta > Magnoliopsida > Brassicales > Brassicaceae > Alliaria > Alliaria petiolata. Next base: position 344,339,836 of record JAHZTW010000001.1, read on the forward strand.
CAAACCTCAATGGTTTATAACACTCCCCCTTGGATGACATAACCGTATGTGATGATGATGGGATCTCAGTAATACGCTTGGGGAATGCTGCCTCATTAAAACCTTACCAAGGAAAACCCAGTGGGACAAAACCTTAGTGAAGGAAAAAGAGTACAGCACGTATTACTCCCCCTGAAATGAACATCACTGAAGGTCCTTCAATCGGCGCATGCCAATCTGATGCATAAGCTTCTTGAGCGTGGAGGTTGGAAACGACTTTGTGAAGAGGTCGGCTGAGTTGTCACTTGAGCGGACTTGGAGCACCTGGAGTTCACCGGCCTTCTGTAGGTCGTGAGTGAAAAAGAACTTTG
>JAHZTW010000001.1:344344749-344400584 GCA_020283515.1 Alliaria petiolata
AATGAATTGTGTTGTATTATTGCTGAGACCAATGGTCTATATTTATAGTGATTACACAAAAGGAGAGAAAAGGAAATAGTCATTTTACTACTCATACATGAAATAGGAAAACTTCTACTAATCCTATTAGTAAAAGGAAATCCTATCTCTAATGGGACTTGGTCTTCACGCCGAGACTAGGCCACGTATTGGGCCTTATGGGATGAGCCGGTTATGGACATCCAAACCTCAATGGTTTATAACAATGAGTATATTTTAAAAAGTCTCACATTGGAAATGTGGATGTGTAGATGGTTCAAAAATCATTATAAAAAAAACATAAATGATAAAAAAAACTGTAAAAGCAAGAAGCTTGATTTAATAGTCATCGATATTTATAAATATTTTTTTGGTTTAATATGGTTTGTTAATAGAACCATATAAATTAACCAAATAATATAAATATTTAAACTTGATAACAAGTTAAAAATATTATATCAAAAAGTCGAAATATTAAAATATTTTAATATGTTAAAAACAAATAATATTATAAATATTTTCTTTCTTTATGAAGAAAACATCATTTAATTTATGAAGATATTATATTTCTTTCTATTTTTTTACCAAAAATATATCATACTAACATTTTAAACACCTTTTTCTCTTATTTTTGTTTAAACTTAGTTTTTTAAAAAAACAATCATCACAGCATTCATATAGTAAAAAAATATATAGATTTTTTTATACATCTGTTATAATTCGAATTTTTATCATTTATATAAATTATATGATTAATAAATATGAGTATGTTTTAAAAAGTATCATATTGAAAATGATAATGTGTAGATAGTTCAAAAATTATTATAAAAAAAACTTAAATGATTAAAAAAAGGTAAACGTAAGAAGCTTAATTCAATAGACATTAATACATATTATTCATATATATATATATATATATATATATATATATCTCATTAGGTTCTTTTTATTTTAATTAATTTCAAAATCATCTTTAATAAAATTCTTTATTGATCTCTCAACCTGCACAGGGCGAAGGTTTATACCTAGTATATATGTATATAAGGGTTACGAAGGAGATTAGAGATTATATATTTACTATTATATTTTTTACATATCTACATTCTACATGTCCTTTTACGATGGAGGGACATGTAGTATATAGTATACTACTTTCTATTTAAATTGTTGTATAACTTTTTAATATGTATTTTATACCCTGTAAAATAAATTTCTACCTCTGCCACTGGGACTCCCACGACCCCCATGTCTGAATAAGGACTATATGGCTATAGGCTAGAACTACGAAAGTCAATTCTCAAAACCGTCTAACTCCTAAAATAATGGTCTTGTCCTTCCTGTTTTGTTTACCGTTTCCACTTCCATAATAAAGTGAATATGCAAAGTAATGATACTAGCCCACAAAAACATAACCAAACTCAAGTGGTACATATATTTAAAATGTGCTATTGTCCCACTTCTGAACCGGGCTAGATAGAGGACTATAGGCTAGAACTACCAAAGTCAATCCTGAAAAGTCTTCTCACTCCTCAAGAACTTGTCTTGGTCTTTCTGTTTCGTTTACCGTTTCCAGTTCCACATTATTATAAACATAAGAAATTGAATATAAAAACAAATGAGCTATAATAATTTTAGAAAGTATTGTAGGAACTAGGAATAGAGATATTCGGTAGAAGATCTGTAAACATTTTAAAACAATTGTTAATCTTTAAACAGTTTTAATTTACAAAGTGTCATTATGTTTTTATTTCATGATTTGATAAAAAACGATTTTTAAAACGCTAATTGGTAACTCGACTGAATTCAATGGAGCTAGATCGATCACCCAACTACTTAAAAATTGATCGTTTACCGTTTCCATTTCTAGATTAGCAGAGACTTGTTTCATGCGACCACCTCTATGTGTTCAACTCCTATTGGCCTTTCCGGTACGTTTACCGTTTCCATTTCTATATGTATATATATATATATATACTGCCGTTTAAAAATCTCTATTATAAATGCCACTTGAATTTGATATGTTTCTGACTTTTTGACGTAGTATATATATATATAGTGGTTTTCAAACTAATATAACATCTACACAGAAAGCTCTAGAAAGCTTGTCCTTTGTTCAGTTGTGTCGTCGGTTAACTTGTCCATTTTTTCTTCTTTTTGTTCTCCACTCAGAAAGTTATAATTTGGTAGACTCTTCCTTCATCTTCTTCCTCTCTTCATTCTCCTCTTCCATATGACAGAGCCAGTAAAAAACATAGTCCTGGTAGGCCGTTCTGGCAATGGAAAAAGCACCACCGGGAACACCATTCTTGGTGACAAACTGTTCAAATCTGCAAAAAAGGCAATAGGTGTAACCATGAAATGTGAGATCTATAGAGCTGCGATACAAGATGGCCCAATAATCAATGTCATTGACACTCCTGGTATGTGCTCCAATAAAAATTTGACTAAAACTTAATATCCTAAACTATCTCCGAAACATAAATATGTATCATGTATGTGAGAAAACTTTGGCATATATAAGAGTTGTATGTGGTTTTATTACTTTATTTATACAAAATCCAAATTTAACTTACAAATTCTGTAAACTACAATAATATGAATTTCGACCAATAAACAAATAGACATAAATGTTTTTTTCTTATAACAATAAGAAGAAAATTTCATTATTTCCGAGATATTCCAATAAAATATGTTCCAACAAGGCCTATCGTTACCTAAATATATATCCCAACAAAAGCTTTTGGGGTTTAAAACCAATGTAATACAGTATATAAAATATATTCAAGGGAAAATTTTGACAAACGCTACTGGGTGTAATGGAGATTGTAAGACATCATTTCATTCACAAGTTAAAGATTTGAAATGCAATTTATTTTTATATGGGCCAATTTTTGTTTTGCCCTAATCAAGTACCGGTCCTGAATAAATACAATTAAAAACAATGTTTTTGAAACCGGACCGGAAGGTGAACTAGATAAGTATTTGGGTCACGGTTAAATTTGATCCGACCGAATTGAACTTGGTTAACAAAATTTATGTTTATTAATTTTTAAATATATAAAGTTAAAAGTAAATATTATAAATATAATAGTATTGTTAACAAAACTAAATTAAATCCAAATTTTTGAAATAATTTGCAATCTAACATATTATAAATATCAAAATAATAAACAACAAAACAATATAAAAAGAAAATAGGCCTTTGAATTATTATTTTATAAAATATATCGAAATATGTTATTAAAATACAACAAAAAATTTCAAAATAAAAGATTAAATCAAAACCTATTAATATTATATAGTATCATTATTACATAATTTTCAAACAAAACTTATATTTATTGTTTTTATTTAATAATTTATGGTGAAAACATATTTAGTTAGTTAAAAAAAAACTAAAAAAAAAAGTAAATATGGAAGATATTTATTGAACCTGGGTCAAATATAGTTTGTTTGCTTCAGCCAGTTCATGGTTTTTTGGTGGTATTTAATGGTTTTTATCCGGTTTAAAAGTTTTGAGTTTTATAGAAATCAAACGAGGTCTATGTCCGGTTCGTGGTCGAACCAGGTTCAACCACCAGATCGCTCCGGTTTTCAAAACACTGATTAAAAGTTAAATATTTTAAGAGAGGTAATATCTGCGAGAATCCGGATTTTAGAAGAAGAATCCTTGAGGATATAGAGCTTATAAAGAGCCTGCCAACAGTCAACAATCAAAGACATTTATAGGAAAACACATATAATATCCTCTAAAATAGTCATAATACCATTTTAATAATTAATGTTTCTCAAAAACGTATATTAGAAAAGCTAATAATATAATATAATAATATTTGAAATACCCAAATATTATAATATAATAATATTTATTTTAAAATTTTTCAGAACTCTTGTGAAATATCCTGAATGAGGATGTTTAAGTCTGCGGGTAGCCTAGCCAATACCAATTAATCAAAGTACTTTACTATGGTACAGGTTTGTTCGACTCGGCCACAACCGAAGACTATATAACTAAGGAAATAACCAATTGCTTAACTATGGCGGAAGGAGGAATACATGCCATGCTGCTTGTTCTATCTGCTAGGGCTCGCGTTTCACTGGAGGAAGAGTCTACACTTAATAAATTGCAGTGCATATTCGACAGCAAAATCCTTGACTATATGATTGTTGTGTTCACCGGTGGTGATGATTTGGAAGAGGACAACAAGACGTTGGACGATTATTTCAGTGACGGTTGCCCTGAATTTTTGACGGTCTGTTTACTTTCATTATGATCTTCACATTTTGATTTTTCTATTAGTGCAACAATACATGTCTCTCCACACCTATCTTTTTCTCTCCTTTTCTTTGAATTGTATTAGTTATGAATTTTCAGAATGCGCTCAGACTCTGTGGTGGACGGATGGTTGTGTTTGATAACAGAACTGCGGATAATAACAAGAAGGCTGAACAACTTAAACAGCTTATGGCCCATGTCGCAGATGTTGGAATGAAAACTGGTGGGATACCGTATACTTACCAGATGCACCTTAAGATAAAGGTAAAAAAAGAGTGTAACTATTTGTGATATCTCCATCTCATTTTGTTTATGTCAACAAAATGCAGTAGGGTTTAAAAACTGGGTAGCATGAGTGATAGCACAACCCACCAGATTACATGATCTGGTCTATTTGTCTTTATTTTTTCCAATTAATTGCCATATAGATATTCACCCCCAGGTCCCAGTGATATCGTTAAAAATATAATTAAAGATAACAGATATTTTGATCTTAAAAAAAGAAAAGATAACGGATTTAATATATGATCATATGTACTCATCGATCTCTACATAACACTGTTTTTAAGAAAAAATTTGAGGGGCCCGACTATAGCGCCATGTTTGGTTAGTAAGCAGTTCTGGTTGGTATGTCTATAATATTATTTGATAAGTACATTTTTAAACATATCTTTAAAGATCTGAAATATTATTGTTGTATCATAAACTACATCAGTCAAAATTTCTTTGTAAATAGAAATAATTTGAAAGATTTGAGTCATTTTTACATTAACAAATAAATGGATGGTTTTTGAACAAATATCAAGAAACTAAGCTCAAAGAACACGTTGGATCGGTTCCAACAAGGGGGTGGTAAATGGTTTTTAGTATCAACGATTTAAAGTGTTTACAAAAGTAAGAACAAAAAAATGACGGGACTTCCTTAGAGTGGACAGAGACTGATCCTAGCTTTATGACTGGGCAAGCAGTAAATAAGTAGATATAACAAGTACATAGAAGTGTGTAGTGTATACTGTGAAAGAATTATCGGTCACCAGATCTCTCCTCTTCCTGTTTTTAAGCTCCAAAATTCGTGTTTAACGTCTCCATTTAAATAATAGACAATTATGGTAAAATCAATATAAAATCTAAAAATATAGATTTATGTCATTAAACTTGAAAAAAGCTTTGTTAGAGTTTTCTAAATATATATAAACTACATAAACATAACATCAACCATATAATAAAATTTAATTGAAATATATTTCAGCATTTTGGAAAATATCGTGAAATGCGGATTATGATTGGTGCATTTAGGACCACAGTTTTTTCGGGTCGGACAATAAAATATTTTAATCCCCTGCAGGCTTTTAAAAATAGTTTCATATAGCAGATGCATATTTAAATTTGATTTAATTGATGCTATGTTTCATGTAATAGTCATAAAATTATTGTGAGAACATAAGTGGGTGGAAATTTGAAAACTAAAATAGTTGAACTAATAATTTTATATTTTCTCATTATAATATGATTTTTATGTTTTTATAATAATATAATGTGTTAGTTAATTTATTATTTGACCGATATCAAACCTGTAAGTTAACCAGTTAGAAGCGTCACACAAACACATTTGTTTTCAACCATTATATTGTACAAACTACTTAATAACACTGTTAATCATAATCATCCGCTTACACAAACTTTCACAACCGTAACCGTTGCGTTTAAACCAATCATGCCCTTAGATAAATTTAACGATCTTAATGAGGCACTTTTTAAGAACCCATTAATCATATTACTTCTTATGTTTCATAAAGAGTGTCGTTTTATATTTTTAATATATAATCTTAAACATAAATCCAATTTTAACTCTATTATTTTAGTGTATTTATTTAGTTATTCTTAATTTAGTGATAGGGTTATATAGATTAAAAGAATGTAGAGATAAAATAATTAAGTGTTACTATTATGAATGACGCATATCAATCTATTATAATATATGTGTTTAAGTTTTTTCTCTTTAATTGTAGATGACACATATCATTGTCTAGAATGCCACATGTCATCATTTCAAACCTCATTTTAATAAAAACCTTACTATATTAGAATAATATATATATATATATATACCGGCTCTACGCGCGGGTTTTATCTCATTTATCCTTTAAGAAAAATATTTTTTATTTACTATAAATCATGATAGTATATTAGTATATTATTTACTATAAATCATTGTAGTATATTATTTAGTGTATTAATAAAAAAATAAAAGAGAGTTTTTAATTGACTTTTTAATATGTGTTAAAAATTCTCATATTATTTATGAAAAATTCTCAAATGACACATTATTTATGAAACAGAGGGAGTATACTAGTTAGAGAGAGAAATGTATTTAGTGTATTAATAAAAAATAAAAAAGAGTTTTTAATTAATTTTTTAATATGTGTGAAAAATTCTCATATTATTTGTGAAAATTTCTCAAATGACACATTATTTATGAACAGAGGGAGTATTATTTAGCTAACCATTTTAGTTTTCATATTTGTCTTACGTATAGTTAAATTTATAAATTCGATCCATTTATGAAACCTGCAACACAACGGAAATATAATGAATGACGTAATTAGTATAAACTCCCGGTCCCATCTCATTTACTCATACACAAAAAATTGTCATTCACATCAAATCTACAATCGAATCTAGCAAGTTACTTTTATTTTCATGCTGTCACGAACGAACTGCCTTTAAGAAATTACTATTGGACATAGATTTTTACCTATGAAATTTTTTCTTTTTTTCAGGAAGAAAACGATAAGCTTAGGGAACAAGAAAGGGAGATTGAATATAAGAAACGTGTTGCAGCTGAACTAGCATTGGAGAAGGAGAAGTTACAAATGGAGATTAACTATAAGAAACTTGCGGAAGAAAAGATAGCAGAGACGCTGGAGAAGTACCGAATGGATAATGAGGAAAACATGAGAAAAGTATTGATGCAGGAGAAGTTACGGAAGGAGCATGATTATAAAATCCTTGCGGAATCAAAAAAAAGAATGATGGAGGAGAAGTTACGGATGGATAATGAGAAAAGAGAGATGATTGCACTTGTGGTAAATTCATTTTCCTTAACTTTGTATAATTTCATACTTGTGCTTCATTGCATTCAGAAAATGAATCGATCTGTCCTAGGCTTTGCCCTTAGACAATGATTTTTTTGGTCAAAGACAATGATTTAAATGTCAGAAATACTCGGTTTCGCAGGAGGAGTATAATAGGCTTAAGGAAGAAAATCAAAGGAAGGTTGAGTTGTCTAAGAAGGTAGCAATCAGCAGTTTGGATCAAATATGCCTCCTACTTAGTATTTGATTTGTTGGGTCGTTTAATTGTATATATATGAATCATGTATTAAGGTTGATAATTTATGGACAGAAACGCATGGTCTACGCAAGGGATCTTGGCATTGCATGGTCGGATAACAGCGAGTATTGGTCATGGCTCCCTCTCCGGTATGAGGAGGAATCAAGGTGATTAAAGACTTCTATAACTTTGATTTATATATTCTATAAACATTTTATAATGGATCTAGTGGTATGAGTGTCCCGATCTTGCTTTACTATTCCAAACCAATCCGCATCGGAAAATTTGAACCAAATGGAAAATGATGGACGTCAACTAAAATCTTGACTTGTCTGAAAGTATTTCAAATGTATCTTATTTCGCAAAAAGAATAAATCCAGTACCATTACCACTATCATCAAACCGAAGTGAATAATTGCTTTCCGTTTGGTATATTTATGATCAGAAATATTTGAAACAAAAAACAGTACTAAACTGAACAAACATATTAAATTGGACACCCCTAAACGAAACGGTCCAAATAAATCATTGGATTTAGAAAAAGGTGATTTACTATAATGATATTAGAAAGTTGTTTTTTGACCAAAATGATGCAAATGCTTGAAAATTACTAAAACAATCTTTAGTATCTGTTGAGAAAAATATAATTAAGAAATTGGCATGGCTATTTGTTCCACATAAGCAAAAAAAATCTACTGAAATACAAAAGTCTACCATTCTAATGATGGTGGATTTATTGTAAGGTTGGTAGACTTAATTTCCAGGGTTTAGACTTATTTTCGGTTGGTAGGTTTATTAGAAGGATGTAAACTTATTTGTGAAACGTATATAGTAGAGATATTTTAAAGTGGTAATTTTATGATTTAATTTTAATGATAACCTGATTTGTTTTTGGTTGGTAGGCTTAACAACTGAACAGTAGAATTATCTGTAGATTAATGTTGTCGTAGTAGATTTATTGTTAATAATGTTAGAGTTTCCATCAGTGAATGGTTTGTTGGTTCGTTTTGTAATGATGGCATATTTATTTTGTTTGATGGAAGATAAATATTGTCTTATTATATTTATTGTTAATGGTCGTATAGTTCAGCTAAGCAGAATCTCAAAATTATAGACTGCGAGTAAAAAGTTTATTCCAAAATTATTGCAGGTTAGTTTAATAATTAATAACATAATTTAGAAAAGTTATTTAGAGTAATTTTCATACATTTCTAAAGTTCTTTGAGGTAATTTCTCTTTAGAAAACGCGTTAACATTTATAGGTACAATGGTAAAATAAAACATCATCCCTTTTAGAGAAAAGAAATGCTTTAGTTTGGAAGAATTTTATACATTATCTCTGCGAAAAGTTATTGATTAAATCTAACATTTGTTTTCAAAAATAACTTTATTTATCTTTCTTAATTTTGAAAACAAACATCCAACAAAAACGAGTAAATCAAAAGCAACATTTAACGGAAAAATGTTATTTTAGTATATTTCATTATAGCATGAGTAAGAATCCTGCGAGATTGCTCTTATTGTACATAAACATATTAAAAAAAAATTTGTTTTTGATTTTCAAGCGATACACATGTTGAAGCTGCTCTGCTTAAAACAGTTTGTTGGTTAGCCGTAAATGGAAAGTTCGACACGAGGGAACTGACACCAGGGATCAAGTACGAGGTTGTGTACGTGGTCAAGTTAGAAGCTACAGCTTTTGGATGGGAGACACCAGTGAACCTGAAGCTGACCTTGCCCAACAGTAGGGGAAACCCGCAAGAGAAGAATGTGTGCTTGAAGGAGCATATAGGGAAATGTTGGGTAGATATACCAGCCGGTGAGTTCATGATGTCGCCGGAGAATGCTGGAGAGATCAGCTTCTCCATGTATGAGACTGCAAACGGCTCTTGGAAGGGAGGGCTCTTTGTCAAAGGGGTTGAAATTCGTCCCAAAAACTAAGACATGTATCACGTATGTCTGAATTCTACAAAGCAGCTGATTCATCCATGCATGCATGCTTCGTTGTTTATACATTGATAACCTTTTTCAATAATGTAAAACATTAATAATCTCACTTATATTTCGTGGAAATCATTAATTTTCTTACATTTTTTTAGTGAAAAGGCTTAAGATTCAAATTTGATTTGTAACTCTGGTAAAATAAATTGAAAATCGCCACTTGAACTTGGCATATGGAATCCACTTTGATCCATAAAAGTTCAAACATCAAATACAAAGAGAGACGCATAGTCTGTTGTTGTAAGCTTGAAATAGCTTGTGAGTCAAGCTAAGTATATTTAGGAGATATCTAAATATACATTTAGGAGTTATCTAAATTGTAAGTTTTCCTAAAAGGTTTAGGAAACTATCATTGTCTTTCTCTATATAAGAAGATGCTAAAGTTGTAGCATAACTTATGAGATTAAGAACTTAAAGTTTTGAGTTATTTTCCTTGAGTGAATAAGAGAGTTATTCTTATTAATCTTGTGTGTTTTTGAGTTCTTCTAGATTTGGTATCAGAGCTGCGATGTGAAAGAAAAAGGTGTTGAGACCTCGTCCAAAGAGATCGAACCTTACGCCTCCAAGGAGATCGGACCCTCCTCTATCAAGTGTCCGATGTTAAACTCCTCCAACTACACCGTCTGGTCTATACGGATGAAAGTCTCCCTCAAAGTAAACAAGGTATGGTAAACTATAGAGCCTGGAGTCTATAACGAAGAGAAGAACAACATGGCAATTGCTCTGCTGTTTCAATCCATACCATAAGCGTTGATTCTACAAGTCGGAGACCTCGACACATCGAAAGCAGTTTGGGATGCAATAAAAACAAGACATGTTGGAGCTGAGAGAGTAAAGGAGGCTAGACTACAAACCCTTATGGCAGAGTTTGATAGAATCAAGATGAAGGAGACCGATACGATCGACGTCTTTGTGGGAAAACTTTCAGAGATTTCATCCAAATCAGCATCGCTCGGAGAAATCATTGAAGAATCAAAACTTGTAAAGAAATTTCTGAAAAGTTTGCCACGGAAAAGATATATTCATATCGTCGCGGCTCTCGAACAAGTCCTTGATCTAAACACCACTGGCTTTGAAGATATTGTTGGAAGATTAAAAGCATACGAAGAGAGAATTAGCGAAGAAGAAGAATCAGAAGAACAACATGATGATCAAGGCAAATTGATGTACGCCAATACGGACTCCCAATCATCTAATCGAGAAAGCTATAGTGGTAATAGAGGAAGAGGACGAGGTGGTAATAGAGGAAGAGGAAGAGGACGAGGTGGTAATAGAGGAAGAGGAAGAGGCCGTGGACGATACGGTCGAGACAAGGAGAGAGATGATTCGCACATAACGTGTTATCGATGTGATAAGTTGGGGCACTACGCATCGGATTGTCCCGACATATTGCTTAAACTCCAAGAAGCTGCTGAGAATAAGGAGGATGACACAGCAGAAGCTGATAATTTAATGATGCACGAAGTGGTGTATCTAAACGAGCAGAAGGTTAAACCAAGCACCTTTGAAGCTGATCTAGACTCAAAAAATGTGTGGTATCTTGATAATGGTGCGAGTAATCACATGAGTGGAGATCGAAATTTCTTTGCTGATCTTGATGAAACAGTTACGGGGCAAGTGAGATTTGGAGATGACTCCCGTATCGAGATAAAGGGGAAAGGTTCTGTTCGTTTTGTGCTTCAAGATGGAAATAAGAAGGTGGTAAAGGCTCTAAACAACGTTTACTATATACCGGATCTGAGAAGCAATATAGTAAGCCTTGGTCAAGCTACAGAAGCGGGATGTGAAGTACGAATGAAAGAAGATTTACTTATGCTCTATGATCGTTTGGGTCAATTGTTGGTGAGAACAACAAGGTCGAAGAATCGTCTATACAAAGTAAACTTGGAGGTTGAAAACATCAAGTTTCTGCAGTTAACGTCATCAATAGAGTCAACCAAGTGGCATGCGCGATTAGGCCACATTAACGTTGAGACAATAAAGATGATGATTAAGGAAGTGCTGGTAACTGGTATACCAAACATCAAGGTTGAGAAAGAAACGTGTAAATCATGTCTACTTGGAAAACAAACACGACAGTCTTTCCCACAAGCAACCACATTCCGAGCCACTCAACCTCTCGAGCTTATTCACGGAGATCTTTGCGGGCCCATTACACCTTGCACACCGGGTCGTAAAAGGTATGTACTTGTACTGATAGATGGCTACTCTCGCTACATGTGGATAAGTCTGTTGATGGAGAAGAGTGAAGCGTTTGAAAAATTCAAGAAATTCAAGATGCTTGTCGAGAAAGAAACGGGAGCTACAATCAAAACATTCCGAACGGATAGAGGTGGAGAGTTTGTATCGCTGGAGTTTCAAGCTTACTGTGACAAATGTGGGATAAAGAGACACCTGACCGCACCTTACTCTCCTCAGCAGAATGGAGTAGTAGAGAGACGTAATCGGACCTTGATGGAAATGACTAGGAGTATCTTGAAACACATGAGTATACCAAACTGTTTTTGGGGTGAGGCTGTGAGACATGCTACCTACCTCATTAACAGGGTAGCAACAAGATCGCTGGTTAAGACAACACCATACGAAATGTTTAAGGGGAAGAATCCAAACATTAAGCATCTTAGAGTCTTCGGTTGCATTGGTTATGCAAGAACAGAGGCCGCTGGAAGAAAAAAACTAGATGATAGATCAAGAGTGTTGATACATCTAGGAACAGAGCCTGGCTCTAAAGCTTATCGTCTACTTGATCCTACAACCAAGAAGATAATAGTTAGCCGAGATGTGATATTCGACGAGAATAAAGGTTGGAGCTGGAGTAATCGCACGAATGAGAGGGAAAGTTGTAGAGACCCTGGAACGTTTAGTATTAGCTATGGCGAGTTTGGAAACAGAGGTGTAAGGGGAGTTGAATCCTTATCTGATCCAGAGGAAGATGCTCACGCCACTCAAGCTACGAGTGAGGACGTAACAGAGGGAATTGAAGAAGAAAATGATGACATAGGAGAAGAAAGTGAAGAAGAAAACGAACTGGAACAGTCACAGCCACATCTAAGAAGATCAATGAGACAAAGAGTGAAACCAGCATACTTGCAGGACTATGTACTTGTTGCAGAAACAGAGTGTGAACGGCTCATGATTCTCATGAACGAGGAGCCATGGGACTTCAACGAAGCAAAGGAGTCGAAAGAGTGGATAACAGCATGCGAGGATGAGATTGCCTCCATAATAAAAAAATCAATGCTGGGATTTGGTTAATCTACCCGTTGGAGTTAAGCCGATTGGGCTAAAGTGGGTCTTCAAGCTGAAACGTAAGCCCGACGGAAGCATCAACAAGCACAAGGCTAGACTTGTTGCAAAGGGCTATGTTCAAAGAGAAGGTATTGACTTTGATGAAGTATTTGCTCCAGTGGCACGCATTGAGACCATCCGCTTCCTCATTGCTCTAGCAGCATCTAATGATTGGGAAGTACATCATCTTGATGTTAAGACCGCGTTTCTCCATGGTGAACTAAAAGAAGAAGTATATGTCAAACAACCAGATGAATTTGAGATCAAAGGAAGTGAAAACAAGGTGTACAAGCTAAAGAAAGCTCTCTATGGACTGAAACAAGCCCCACATGCATGGAACGAGAAGCTGAATAAAGTTCTGAAGGAGCTGAGTTTTGTAAAGTGTTCGAAGGAACCATCACTCTACCGAAAGAAAGAGAAGGAACATCTTCTTATTGTTGTTGTCTATGTGGACGATCTGTTGGTCATGGGATCTAACATGAAGATGATACTTGAGTTTAAAAGGGAAATGGCTATGAAGTTTGAGATGAGTGATCTCGGATTGCTAACCTATTATCTTGGTATTGAGGTGATTAAGCACAAGGATGGTGTAACTCGGAAGCAAGAAAGGTATGCATCTAAAATTCTAGAAGAAGCTGGAATGTGTGATTGTAATGCATCTCAAGTGCCTATGGATCCAAACATGAAGCTATCAAAAGCGCTAGAAGAAGCATGCATCAATGAGAAGGAGTATAGAAGATGTATTGGGTGTCTTCGATACTTACTTCATACTCGACCTTATCTCTCATTTAGTGTTGGTGTACTTAGTCGGTATATGCAAGAGCCAAAGGAGTCTCACGGAGCAGCCTTGAAACAGGTTCTAAGGTACTTACGTGGTACATTATCTTATGGTCTCACATTTACGAGATCAAACGGAGATGGGTTAGTAGGCTATAGCGATAGTAGTCACAATGTGGATGTGGATGATGGAAAGAGCACAACTGGTCATATATTCTACTTTGATGAATGTCTGATTACATGGTGCTCACAAAAGCAAGAGACAGTAGCACTATCATCGTGCGAAGCTGAGGTTATGGCTGCAACGGAGGCAGCCAAACAAGCAATATGGCTGCAAGAACTCTTTGCCGAGATAAATGGAAGAGAGTGCGAGAAAGTGATCATTCGGATCGACAATAAATCTGCAATAGCCCTCACTAAGAATCCAGTCTTCCATGGTCGAAGTAAGCATATTCACACAAGGTATCATTTTATCCGAGAGTGTGTTGAAAACGAACAAGTAGAGGTCAAGCACGTTCCGGGAAGTGAGCAGAAGGCTGATATCTTAACAAAAGCACTTGGAAGATTCAAGTTCAAAGAGATGAGGAGCTTCATTGGAGTTAAAGATGTAAGAGAAGACAACTTCAAGCTTAAGGGGGAGAATGTTGTTGTAAGCTTGAAATAGCTTGTGAGTCAAGCTAAGTATATTTAGGAGATATCTAAATATACATTTAGGAGTTATCTAAATTGTAAGTTTTCCTAAAAGGTTTAGGAAACTATCATTATCTTTCTCTATATAAGAAGATGCTAAAGTTGTACCATAACTTATGAGATTAAGAACTTAAGGTTTTGAGTTATTTTCCTTGAGTGAATAAGAGAGTTATTCTTATTAATCTTGTGTGTTCTTGAGTTCTACATTCTAGATAGTCTATGTTGTGAATTTACGAGTAAAGAACTAGAAGAAACCGGAAACACTGAAAACATATAAGAAAAACAGAGCTGCATTCTGGGACGTTTGTGTTTTCTCCAATAAGATATCACATAAAGCTACCAACTCCAGGATCTTGTGAAACCTTACATCAATGAGTCTTTTCCTAGCATGATCACTTGATTCTTAGCCAGGATTAATGCACTCTAGCTATCATAGTGTAATTAAACTCCACTTTGTTCAACAACCAACTCTGTTACAAGTCCTCTAACCCATTGCACCTCTTTAACTGCATCTCCGATTTCCATGTACCCAGTTTCTATAGTACCCATTGACACAATAGATTGCACAAGATTTTTCAACAAACAAGCACTCCTAAAAGAATAAATATGTATATAGTAGACCTTCTGTTGTCTAGATCATTTGTAACCGTAAAATAGCCAAGAATCTATTTCACACATTCGAATGCTCTCTTTTAGAACTAGATTTCTACTTAATGACTACAATAACGGCTTGAGCCAAATCAAGCTTTATTCACACCATACCATACATAGGTATCCAATTCCTCTAGCATAAGAAACTTATGACATATTTCTTGTCTCTTCATCAGATTTAGGAAACTGAACCGTTGAGAGTTTGAAGTGAATCGCCAATGGCGTAAACTCTGGTTTTTAAATTTTAATGTTAAGCATGTGTAGAACCTTATTTATATAGCTTTTTCGAGACAAATATAATCTCTTAAAGCTTCTATCCCTGATTATCCCAAAAATCTTTTATGTAGCACCAAAATCCTTCATTTCAAATTCTCTTCCTAGTAACCCTTTCAACTCAACAATATCATTCAAATTGCTCCCAACAATGAGCATATAATCACATATAACTAGAGTAATATAGGAGAATGGCCATAACACAACATTCACAAGCACATATGTGGTACCATTGCCCAGGAGCTTGCATCAACCCATATGGACACTTATGTAATCTGCACACAAGCTTCTCGTCTCCTGGCTTCATAAAACCTTCAGGTTGCTCTGTTTAGATCTCTTCCTCTAATCATGAAGGAAATGTGTCTTTACATCCATGTATTTATCTATTATACCTGACACATCAGCAGCTCCCTATCTGACACATCAGCAGCTTTTTTCATTTAAAAAAAAACATATTTACCTTTTTAGAAAAAAACACATATCTACCTAAAGGTGACTTCTCACTATCTTTCTGAACCTTCATTCTTCTTCTTTGATGACTGCTACCGATTGTTCTAAATCTTTGTTCTTTCTTATTTGATAACCAATTTCTCTCTTTCTCAGAAGATTGTAAACCGTGTGTTTCTTCATTTCACTTTCGTTTTATATGAAGCCGACTTATTTCTCCTAACCTAAAAACACCTAACAGAGAGAGAGGCGGAGAGGACAAGGAGACGGTGCGAAGATTTCCGTTTTTTAAAAGCTCTCCTCGGTCGTTCTACATTGGAGCTTCATTCGTTCGAAGTGAATCGAATCCTCCTTATTTTTTTGGCCGTTTGTTGTAGATAAATTTGGGAGAAGGCTAAATCAATTTTTTTTAAAACCACCATGCCCGTCGATTCCATCACCCCTGATTGTCCCATCGTCGAATCCGGTAATATCTCTCTCTCTCCTTCAGGACCATGTATTACTTTATAATATTTTATATGGATGATCGATCTGATTATTGTTTCTTGAAGACTGAGTAAACTCTGAAAATGGGCTGTCTCTGTTTGTTTCTTAAGCTCCTATCTACTCGATAATCTTCTAAAATATCTCTCTTGTAAAATATCTCCCATTTATGCTTAGCGAAGAATTTTTTCCTAGATTAATTTTTTCCCATTTGTTTCTTTTTTGGCTTACATGCTAAAAAAGTTTTGATTTTTATTTGTTTTTTCCCCTCTGTAGAAATCTTATTAGATATCTTAGAGTCTCTTGCTGCTGGCTTCTGGATTTGTCCAGGTGCCTGTAATAGAAGGCGCTGGAGGTACCACAATCGATTGGAACAGGAACCCACTTCTGTGGGAAGCTTCATCCAGCGCAGTTGCTACAACTACGTTTAATATTCCACAAAACTCTGTTTCTTGCTCTCAATAACAAACTCAGAGAAACAAAAGATGTCGCAACCCCTGAATGTGGAAAAATTTAACATCTACACGTTTCCTTTGGTCACATGCTTTAATGTAGTTGCAGCAGGAGATCCAGACATTGATCAGCAAGCATTGGAATAACTTGAGTGGCTGTGAAAAGCTTAACTTGCAGCGCAAAAAAAAATTCAACCCAAAATTGCCCAAATTTATTGCGTCTCCGCTGCCGCCGCCGTTTCTGTTGGCATCGTTCAAGGAAGATTTGAAAGGCGAGGAGTAGTCATGGGAGGGGGAGGAACCAGCAAATCCATAGCAGTATGGAGAGACGCGATTTTAAGCCATTACCTCCATCTCCATTGAAGGAGGAGAAGCCACTGGATGGAGGTTGAGTCGGAGGTGGCGAACCTTCGGAGAAATTGTCGTAGCTAATTAATGAATCGTCGTGTTCTGACGGATAATGGGTCTGAGCGGGAAAATCATCTTCATCAAAACTCGCCATTGTAAAGGAGCTGGTTTGGTTCAAAAGGAAGAAAGAGAATCGACAGTTGTTGGATGATGGCAGCCACCGAAAGTCAGGTCAGATTTCTATTTTCGTTTGAATGAAGTCTCATTGCTTTAGATTCTTTCTAATTATGTTTGATTGGTTTTCGATAACTTGAATCTTGCTATGCTCTTCTTCATGAACCAATTAAATTGATTTGCTATACTTTTCTCCAACTTAAAATTCACTTTTTAAAGCAACAAGATCGGCCACTTGTTTACTTGTGCTACTTCATCTTTATCTCCTCACAAACATCACATCAATATTGAAACAATAACCATAACGCAACGCCTCATAGCCGGGTTTGCTTTTGATACTATGTAGTAGTTTAGTATAGATTTTGTTTTAAATAGGATTCGTCTGTTCATGGAGCATAAATAACGTAATTCGAAGAACTCGGTAGACAATATAAACTATAGAAATTACCATTAGCTTGACTTTGTAATTTCAGAGATTCTAAACAAAGTATCACAGTTTGACTAAAGCCTTAACAAATTCCATATCCTGCAGATCCTTAACCCATGTTTTTCTTTTTCATAAACTGTTGTTAGAGTTTTGATCTGGAGAATTTACATCCCATGGGTTATGCCTACGGTTGTTTTATGGATTATTAGCGAGCTTGAATTGCAGGTGGTTAAATATCCTCTAGATTTTTTTTCATTGAGTTTCGTTAAATGGAAATCTGATACCAAAATCCACTCAGTTTGATTAGAATGTATTGTTTTGCTTCTCTTCTCTTTCATTTCTAGATAAATGATTCGTTATTTGATATTTCACTCTAACAAATGATATGTATAGTTCCTTGACAGGTAAATTCTTCCTCAATGAAACAGGTAACCAAGGAGCTTAGACGATGTGTAAGGGGGACTAGAAGCCATCATATTGAGGTGGAAGGAACAAAATTCGAACTATATAAAAGACAACCATAGTGGACACTGAAACAACTTGTACAAGAAACTAACCAACCAACCAGAGGTATGCTTTCTTCTTGAAACTTGAAAACGTTAATTTTTTCCCTAAAAATTTATGGTCAACCTGTACATTTTTGGAGAGTATACTTGATTTTCAAACTATTTACGGTGGTGCCATTTTGCTGATGTGTCACCACCACAATTATTCTCACATTATTATAATTAAAATTTCCTTCTTTATTATATAATATGTTTTTATCCATTTATTCATCTTAGCTACTTTTAATAAAACCAGATAATTATGTTTTAGTTTTTGGATTCTATAAAATCGAATTTTTTGTTATGTGATTATTTATAAATAATGAAATAATTTATACACAATTTATTATATACACAATATTATTTTATGTTTATGTGAAAAATATATTTAAATTAAAAAAGACTTAGATAAGTGTGATTTCAATAAAAAAATAACTAAACCATTTTAAAAGAATATTAATAATTTTTAGACCACTGTCTTTTAAATAAATCTGCCCATTGAAAACAATTGGTGAACAAATTAAAACATATTTTCTAGGTTAAAATCAAAATATTAATAATGGGATTAAATAACCGGTTTTTATTAAATTTGATTTTCTGATTCATTTCTAAAAACTTATCTCTAAAACAAAAATATTAGCGAAAAAAAAACGAAAATTCAATCAAATGGTCTAAAAATCAAACAAAAACTTTAATCAATCGTTGACAAAAAAAGAAAGAAAAAAAAAACTTTAATCAATCTATTAATTTCTTTCTTAAATAATAAAGGTACTATTAATTGCAAAGATTATATTCAATTTAATTATGGTGTTTTAACAAGGAAAAGAAAGTGAGATATGGTACACAAAAAATATTTTAAAAATAATCTTATATTTCTTAAAAAATCACTAGAATTAATGATTCTCATTAATAAGACCTACCCTCTTTAAATTATAAAATATGTTATTCGATTTTGCTTACCTATTTTACATATATTGAATTTTGCTTAGCAAGTAAAATATTTAAAATTTTACTTGATAATTACTCTCATTAATAACACCTACCCTCTTTACAATAATAAAAAATTAAATTTGAATTTGCTTACCTAATTCAAATAAATCGAATTTTGCTAACCAAGTAAATATTTAATAATTTTATTGATTGAAAACCCTATTCTTCCTCTACTATATAAGTAGTTCTTCTATGACCACTTATATTCATCATTTCAAAAAGTCTTATATTTTCTCAATCTTTAATTTATAGTTATCATGGCATCTTTTAACTCTATTTTTCAAATCATATTATTATATATTTCAGATATTGTTTTTATAATCTATTTCTGATCTCTTCATTTATCCTTCTAATTATTTTAATATTATACAAATTTTAAACTCTTTTCCACTATATTTTCAACATAACAATTTATTATATAAAAAATTGGAATAAATTTTTTACTATAGTTTAATTTTACAATTAAAAAAACTAAATAATAAATAAATTCAAGTTCACTTAAACAAAACTGAATATTATTTTATTAATCCCGTTTGTTAATAAGAATTTAACTAAAATTTAATATTAAAATAATTAGAAATCATTATATTTTAAATTCAAATTCACTTACCCAAAAAAATAAATCTTTCACTCCGCGCAGGGCGCGGATTATCACCTAGTTATTATAATAAAAACGAAACCAAAATAGAAAATGTTTTTGTATTTAGGAAAAAAAAGTTAAAAAAATGTGTAACTGAAATTCAAAAGATATAACTAAGACATATTTAAGTTCATGTTGCGTTTCATGATTTGGTAAAGAGAATTTAAGATGTTTGGTTGGAAAAAAAAAATCTCTTTCTATAATGGTCTGAAATGATAATAAGCTTTCCGGTTTCTGTACTTAACTACTTAGTCAACTTATATGAAGTTTAGTCACAATAATAAAATATAATTATTGTGATTCATTGCATTTATCCTTTTAACAATTAGTTATTCTCAAATATACTTCCTCTGTTCCTTAAAGGATGTAGTTTTAGGAAAAAAATTTGTTTCAAAAAGAATGTAGTTTTCAATTTTCTATGCATTTTTTATGAGTTAATAATGATAAATTGTAAATTTCAATAAAAGTAATTGAATTTATTGAATTGCTATTGGTTTAAATTTATAGGAAATTGTTAATCACAGAAAATCATACATTTATTATCAAGTTTTAATGTGTTTTCTTAATATGTGTAAAAATCCTAAAAATACTTTCTTTAAGAAACAGAGGGAGTATTTGATATGGTACAAAATATTAAATAACATCTCAAAATCATCAAACAATTACTATATATTTTTCTGTGTCCAATAATTATGTACTCTCCTTTCGAAAAGTCATCTTATATGTGAACCACAACCTATTATAAATAACCACTTGTGCAAAGTTTAGCCATTCACTTCATCTGAACTTTTCTCCACTCATTTTACGTTAGTTTCTTTGCACTTACAATTCAACAACTCCTTTTTATCCATTAATCTATTCAAACTCTGATTGGTATAATGTTTTTTTTTTAGATTCGTACAAATGCTGACATCAATTCTGTCACACAAACTCGAACAAGGAAAGTCCAAGCAAAACATAACCGTCCGTCTTTTACGTTCTTGGGAAGTTAGGAATTTCAAACTCAATGGAGCACTCATGAGTTTTGATCTACTACTTTTAGATAAAAAGGTACCGTACGACCACGTTCCGCATTAATAATTGTTTCATATTCCCTGCAAATCTGTCCATGTAGTATTTTGGAGACGCGCTTAAATTG
The DNA here is from genome assembly GCA_020283515.1 of Alliaria petiolata. Taxonomy (NCBI): domain Eukaryota; kingdom Viridiplantae; phylum Streptophyta; class Magnoliopsida; order Brassicales; family Brassicaceae; genus Alliaria; species Alliaria petiolata. The sequence continues at coordinate 344,365,701 of JAHZTW010000001.1, forward strand.
CTTCTGGTCATCCTTGATAAAAGTCAAAACGTTTGAAAGAATGTGACTTATGCCATTAACAGAAAAATTGAGATTAACGTTTCGCACATATATATTAGATCCATGTCCCTAGCTAGAAAATTAATCGTGGTTTCCGTTTAATTATTTCAGTCACTAAATCATCTGATGATAGGGAGAAACAATTAGCACATGGATGCATAGTCTTTGTAGTTATATGCAATGTATGTATCATAAGATTTGGGAGATATTTCATTACAGGGGATCTGGTGGGGAATGATTACGGGAGTCATACTTCAAACCCTAACTTTGATTGTTCTTACACTTAGAAGTACTAACTGGGCTTCCGAGGTAACACAATCACAAAATCTCTCTTTTTCCTCTAAATGCTCTAAAGTCCTTTTTTTTTACTCTGCATCTGTTGCACGTGGAAAATGCAGCCCATAGGTTAGAAGCTTCAGAAAATAAAAATCAAGAGATGGCTATCGAAGGAGTCTAAGATAACAGCAACTTTGTTAAAATCTTCCCACTCTCCTCACTTTGAAGATAGAGTTGGACATTATGCTAAAAAAACGTACTATGTGATACTGTACTAAAGCTATCTAGAAAACACATCTCTTTATTTTCTGAGAACACCTCCTAAATTGCCCTCGGTTTGACTTGGAATATTACTTTTTATGCCATCGGTACGTTTGTATTTTCTTTGTTATGTATTATGTCTCATTAAAGGTAATTTCAACTTAATTTCAAGTTTTTGTTTGGCAACAGGTTTAACAAGACCGAGTCAGCTGAGTTAACTCGATGACTTGATCAAACCCGACCCGAAAATTAAATGGTATAACACGCGGATCCTCCATCACTTAAATTAAACCGATTGTATTCCAATATTCATTGGTTTAGAAATATCATTTATTTACCTTCTTTTACAGTAGAACCTCTATAAATTAATACTCGATAAATTAATAATCACTATAAATTAATAAATTTTGCTGGTCCCGAGTCGGTTTAGAAATATCATTTGTTTCTTGATGAATGTTAAAAGTTTAAATCGAAAATATCTCTATAAATTAATAAAATATTAATTTATAGATAAATTAATAACTCTATAATATAATAAAATCTCGAAGTCCCAACATTATTAACTTATAGAAGTTTTACTGTAGATTCACGTATTAATCTATTTGCCACCAGATTTAGCGGACCAAATCTTCCAAATCATTAACTGCAAAACAGAAACGAATTTAACTTCCAATATTAGAATACTCAAATATCAATTACACAAATCTCGGAGCGATATATATTGCAAAAACCGGTAATATATTAATAGTGATTCCACTAAATATCGTGATACTCAAAGATTTTGTTAATATAATCACTAAAATTGTGGAGCAAGCTTCCTATATTTTTAATTCCAATATTTCTCCAAATATTTTGGATCTTATTTTTTTGTTGGTCAATTAGTTTTGATCTTATTAAGAAATTATAAAATGTCAATAAAAATAAATGAGAACCCTAGATATCTTTCACTTATAAATAGTTTCATCTCTCTCCCATCGCTGCATTTTCTCTCTTTTTGGGTTTCATATAGATTGCATTATGTTCGTTTAGGTTAAAAAATCAATTTACGTTTGCAATCGTCACATATCCTTTTCTGCGTTTATCTTTTGAAGGTTTAAGGAGAAAGTTTGGCCATGGAAGAAAATAACAAGAGATGTTCAAAAGAGTTACAGTCCAAAACAATATAATCATAAAGGTACTTCAAATAGTTATGGAATTTTTTATTTTCTTCCAGTGTTTTCTAACATAAATCCCAGTGTGTTCTAAAATCACTTCTACGATTTGGGGGAAGCTCGATTGTTAAACTGGTATTATGTTTACCTCTCCGGTTATATAAAAGCTTATTGCTCATAATCTAACACAACTCTGTAAATTCTAATTACAGGTTAGGTGAAGAAACCTTTCTCTTTAAAAAAAGACTCTCAGGGATTTGGTTATAATTCCGGCTAGGATCACGAGGGTTGTGATTGATTTAGTCGAGTCGGAGAAGGTGAATTGAGGAAGGGGTTTAGTCGAAAATGTTGGAGATGTGAAGGCCACGACGGAGACGGTGGTTTTAAGGTTTTTGAGGGGAGAGGTTGAAGGTTGGTTTATGGAGAAGAGAGAGACGGGATCGAGGAGATCGATCCATTACAAACTTTTTTATTTTTCTCAAATATTACAAACTTTTTATTAGCTAACTTTACAAATATAATTCAAATAATAATAGCCAATTATAATAAATTTAAATTAGATTAAATTTTTAAAAAATTGTGTAAGTTGCATTTTCTTAATTTTGTTTAAATAAAATGATATGAGTAAAGATGAACTTCTGTACAACTAGCCCTTAAAAATTTAGGAACCCGTGACGGAAATTTACAAAATTTGGGAATTTAATTTTTCAATTCCTAAAAGGGAATCCGATAAGAATGGGACGAAAACAGGAGTAGTCCGAGAAATTCACTTACCAAAAATCTTTTCCCAAACAGTTAATTATTTTTGATAATGATCAACTTTGTAACATATATTTTGGGTAATTTCGGGAAATTTTATAAAAATTTTAAATTTTAAGTTTTTAATCGGGTATTTCGGGAACCCGACCTCATTTCCGTTCCCTTTCTGTACCCTTTTCGTATCCGTTTGAATAAAATAAATGGTCTCGAATAGGAATTTTTTTGAACGGAAATAGAAATAGGACGGAAAATTCGAAACGGTATGGATGGGATCCGGGAACCCGTCCCGAAATTTTCAGGCTTATGTACAACGACAATGAAAAGTCGATTTTGGGAGGAATTTTTTCAATAAAGTTTGGGGAATTTTTATATTTTTTAAGAAAAAGTTTCGTGTGATTGTAGCTCACTTTCGTGACTGAAAATGGTAACTACCGATTTTCATTTGATTATTTACGATTTTTTTCAAGATTTTTTTATATTGTATATCCATTTGTAATTTTATAAATTACCAAAAAATTGAAATTAAAAATTTGTTAATAATTTTTGAACTAATAATAATGACTTGTTCAAATAAATATTAACAATAAATCTAAAGTACAAATGGATATACAATATAAAAAAATCATAAAATATGATAGGCGGATATTTTTATAGGTTGGCCTACTAAAACAAACATATCAAATATGTTAACCTATCACAAAACATATTAAATAGACGGGTTATTCCATTTTTACATTAAAAATGATTAAAAAATTACATACAAAATATTACATCCTGTTACAAAACGAATTAAATGGACGGGTTAATCCATTTTAAGTTTGATCCTACTGCTTATGTGTTCCAAAGTATATCCATGGTGTAATGGAGGAATCACTAATTGGATAAATATTAGTAATACGTGAAATTGTTTTTAGGAGCCGAATTGTAATGATATCAGAAAAAATTGCGGACCTTTTATTTTCTATTAGTTTTGATTTTTTTATTCTGTTTTTCTTTATAAAGGTAAAACCAAACAAAAATTACTTTCAACGATATGTCATGGTAAATAAAAAATATTTATTTTATTTTGATTTAAAAAAGGCACTCAAAATACGAAGGACATGTCTGTAAAATAATTACAAGATGTGATTACTTTCTACTATTTTTCTATATACAAATATATAATTGCACCAAAAAAACAAGTTTACACATATATGGTAAATATAACTTTCTACCATTTTAAACACATTATTTTATATAAAAATATATCAATATATCTCATGCATCTCTCATTATCTTTTAAAGAAAATATTGTCAAAACACAAATAAATATCATTTATAACTCATAAACCAAAACAAATACCCTGCCCGCACTCATGGTTATTGAAAGAAAATAATTTCATAGAATTATTTTGTTTAAATTTTATATACACTAGGAGAGAACCCGCGCGATGCGCGAGTTTTATTTTAATTTGAGTTTTTAAAAATATATTTTATATTTATATTTTGATTATTGATTTTATATTATTTTTAAAAAATATTATTTTCTACTTTATTTTTTGATGATGTGTATAATCTCTTTCATACATTATTTCACGAATTTTTATTTATACTTCAATTTTCATACTATTTTCATTTGTCTAAATCTTGATATTATGATATTATTATTTTTTTCAATTTATTATTTTGAAGCTTTTTTGTATATCTTTCATTGAATCCATATATTTTTTTCATTTTTTAAAATTTTGTATATTTTTGTATCCATTTTTCTTAATCTCTATTTTTTTATATAATTTGTTATCTTCTCGATTTTTATTGATTTTATTGTTTTGTTTTATGATATTATGGGTCGGAATTACCTTTTTAATTTATTCAATATCATAAAAAAAATTCGATTTGTGGTCGCGTAGACAGCGGTCGCGACCAAGGGGTCATAGGTGCAATGGTTTCTTAATGAAGAATCAAATCAGAATTTTTGCATCTTCTTATCTTCTCGATTTTTTATTGAATATTTTGTTGTGTCTTACGATTTATATGTTGTAATTAACTTTTTAATTTATTCAATATCATAATTTTTTTTCAGTTGTACCAAAGTTAATTATCCTAATTTATTTGCAAATAAGTATAAAACAACATAAAAAATAGAATGATATATATATATATATAATTATGTATTATATAAGATTTATATATATGTATGTTTTTAAATTAAATTTGAATTTCACCTACTTACAATAGTTTTTAAATAGTTGAATTCAAATTTCATAGTTTTATGTATAGCTAATTATACATATGTTAATTTTTATTTATGTTGCATGATGTTTAAAAAAAAAAAAAAAATAACTGCTTATATATTTTATACATGTGGAAAAATAATGTTATGATTGACTAATAAGAAGAAACTGTTGTGACATCTTATAAAGAGTCTCATTCATCTGTTATATAGTAGATGATGATTTGTGATTTATGAATGTGTTATTTGTTTATTTTTTTCAATGATTTTTGTTGTTGTTGAATATGTTATTTTATTATTTTTTATACCGTAATAATAGACATTTTATTATATACATAACAGTTGACACAATTTAATCTGAAAGAATAAGAAAGTGAAAATTGAAATTGTTTATAATTATGTTTAGTCTATATCTTTTTATCATATATAGTTGGATGCGTTTAAATTAGTAATTAACATGATCGCGACACGTGGTAAGTGAATTGGTTAGATTTCGACATGTGTTGCAATTTGAATATATTATATAGTTAAAATTAAATTTAATGAGTAGTTAGATTTTAATAAATAAATGAGTGTTAGTATGTTATCGATTATGAAAAAAAAAAAAATTAGCTGACTTCATTGTAAGAAAAGATAAGCTGAAACACTAATCCTTTAAAAAAATATAACTTGAATGCTTTTTTTTTGGGTTTTGTGAATAAGATTTTATTTGTCATTAATTACAATAGATATTGTATATAATTTAATGATTTGATAACTTATAGGTGGTGTTTGTTTTAAATTTTTTTTTTTTTAATTCTATAATTTATCCTTTTGATTTATTTTGTTATGTTATTTTCAAAGTTGTAATGTATATTAGAACACCATAGTTTTTTTTTACGCCTTTTACTATTATTATAGTAATTTTCGCAAAATTTGAGAAGGAGTACTTATGGCATAATGGATAAGACTGTTGATTTTCATTGAGAAGATTTTGGGATCGAATCCCCTTAGATGTGATTTAAAAGTATTTTGTTTGGTTCGCATTTAATGCCAAATGAAACAAAATTTAATAGGTACTAAAATTTTAAAATTTTTTCTTAAATAAACTAAAACTCACATGAGCAAAATGTGAAAAGAATAAAAACGGTCAGAGTTCTTTCGTTTTCTTCCACAACTTGTTTAATTCCCACTAACTCATAAAGTTAAAGACTCGTATTTATAGCTTATGTTTCTTTCTTTAGTCCGGAATTTTTAAAGTTTAATAAATGAGTTTTATCTCTATACCTTATATTAATTTTGGTTAATTTCAACTTATTGAGATTTTGATCGATTTTGATACATGATTGCAATTCGATATCACTATGAAAAATATTATAAATCAATATTAGACCACACATCTAAAAAAAAATTTACGGGGATCTGCACATCCTCTCTGAGGCGTATATGAAACGATATTCATCAAACTTGTTGGATGATGCAAAAATTATGATTTGACTTTTCACTAAGAATGAATTCTTGTGATTGAAAATTGATGAATGACAAATAGTACCCCTTGTATCTATTTCATCTATGCGGACTTTTTGCCTATCCCACAAGTATGTGTACAGCTTGATAAATTGAAAGGGTTATTTTTTGGAGAAATTAAAGAAATTAAGGTGTAAAATATATTTACCATTTAACTAATTATGAATGGATTAATACTAACATGAATGTAATAAATTTAAATTTGTTATTTCACTAATCAGAAATTTGGAATTTTGACTCACATCAGAAATTCAAATTTGAAGTCTAAATTTACATATAAAATATTTAAAACTATCAATGGTATCTGCTTCTCATTTAATGTGTAGAAAATTGCAGAAAAGAGCGAATATCACATATTTTTAGAAAGAATAGCCAAGAAGTATCCATGACCTAATGGTTAAAATGATTGACTTTTAATGAGAAGATTGTGGGTTCGAGTCTTGGTGGATGCAAAAGAAATTTTTAAAAATTAAATAAAATTAATTTTTAAAAATTAAATAAAAAAGGACAGGTGGTAGGCTCTTGTGTGATGACGTGGCACTCCCACGAGAGTTCCCTTCTACTTTTATATAGTAGATTTCATAACTTAATTTAAATTAAATATTAGTACATATCACCAACCTATACCAAAATACACCAATTTTACATTTTACACAAAAAACACATTCATTATCATATCTCATATATCTTATATATGGTCCAAACGGGTACATCACTTACCCAAAAAAACACCAATATAAACTTTCTCATTTTCAGGTTGAAAAAAAAAAACTTCTTCGTATTCAAAACAATATGTTATATTAAAATATATCATTATATCTCATACCTCACAATAATTATATATATATATATATAATTTATACAATTTGTAGTCAAAAACTAAAATAAACTTACATGCAACAGGTTTAACTCCGAATCATAATCAAACAACAAATAAGTCGAAAACACTTTTCTTGTCTACCACAAACGTTATATTTTACAAATAATCAATGAATCAAAGAAACCACAAAGTCTCTATATATAATTTCTACAATCTGATTTCGCAACTTTAGTTAGAAAAAAAAATATTCCTACCCTCACGGGCGGGTCAGGATTTAGTCTTCTTTTATTTAAACGCATAACTACATTTTTATTTTAAATAATTGTTAGACAATATATAAAACTCTCTTTCAAGTACTAAATTCTATTTAATGACACTTTAAACTTAATAATATGATGATTTTGAAAAACTAAAAAAAAAAATATACATACAATTTTCATATTTTATTTTATTTTTTTTCTTAATATTAGTGTTTATTTTTCTTTTCAGGGTATAAATCGGTTAAATGCCTTTTTTAACAAGTTAAAAATCTCTCATTTCTTTGTAAATTTAAGTTATTTGTTTTTAATATAAAATTTCGTTAAAATAGTGAAAAATTGCTTTTTTATAAGTTCAACAAAAAATTCAGGAGAACTCTTCACTTTGATAAAATTATAATAAGAAAATAATTAAAACTATATGGATTAATTTAAACAATATATATATTTTACATAGTTATAAAATAAAAATTAAATCATACTATTTAAAATAAAATATTATATTATATACAAGTTCAAAAACATATAAAATACAAACTCGCGTGTACACACGGGTCAAATTCTCAGGCCTATGTGTGTCTCACAAGAGAATGACACATCGGCACTCACCCATTTGACACATCAGCTTTAAAAAATACTTAAAAAAATTAATAGTTTGATCAAATTTTCTCTAATCCATCTCTTAGGAAACCCTAACTAATTTTGGGAATTTGTATTTATATTAATATAAGCCAAAGAATTATGAACGTTTTTCTACTCCTTTCTCTTCCACGTTAATGCAACGCTTCCTATCCCATCATGCTCTTATTAATTAACCCTTAATTTGAGATTTCCCATATATAGCTTATGATATAAGGAATATGGAACATGGTGTTGAAACACTTCTTCTCGGCCCCTACTCGGATTTGCGTGGTCGACCTAAAAGAAGCACACTGCACGTAAACCTTCTCGATGCTAATAATTCAACTCAGCAATTTGGAAGAGAGAGTATCTTGAATCAAATACCAACATTTGAATATAAGGTGTAAATCTAAAGTTTTGTTTAATTTAGTTTTCGTTTTGGGGTTTGTTTTCTATGATTTGAAATCTAAATTTTTCCTTCTTGACATATTATATTTAGCTTAATTAAGGAATTTGAAAAGTAGTACTAAAGCTAAAGCATAGGCACGAAGACAAGTTTTAAGGAGTCACAATAGCAGATTCGCAAGATTAGAAATACTCTTTTCGAAGAACGTCAAAACTTTGAGAAAGGTTCGTAGAACATTCGTTTCTCCTGCTTTTTGTATCAGTTTATGTTATCGATTCTTGGAGAGTTACTTAGTTTCAATAGGATCGTTAAAGGGTACATATATAGTATGTATAGCTACATGGATTTGGTTTTATAGTCTAGTCGTATGGTCGCCGACTTCATCCGTAGAAAAGTATTTCAGATTCGATATGATCCAAGCTTGATCAATTATAAACGCTCCAGCAAAAGTGATAAGAAGACGAAAAGCTTGGAAAGGAAAAACTAGATGAATATTGGTGGAATAAGCACTAAGATTTAAACTAAAAAGGACATTTCTTAAAAAAAATTTATTATGTCTTGAATAATATATAAACATGGACTATTTGTTTAATACATTAACACCCTGAATTGGGCAAGGGGATAAGGAAGAGGAAGCATGGAGAAGAAGGAGAGGGTTGGTGACATGGTGTGAAGAGGAAAGCTTAGGAAGTGGAAGATATGATTGTTTCGAAGGAAAGATTTGATGACGAGAAATGGTTAATCATTAATTATAACTATTTGTGTTTGGAATTTGCCATTTAAGATTAAGAAGGAAGCTGGTCTTGAAAGAAATTAGTAATTGGTGACGTTGAATCCATGAGAAATTAGTAATTAAGAAAGAAGCTGGTTTAGATTTTTTTAGATAAAGACGAGCAAACATGTTGGTTTTTTTTTTTTTGGGTGCAAGCAATTAGGTTGGATTCTTGTTCATCGGTTTTTGATTTCGTACCTATTTTATAAGTTTAAGACAAAGAAATTCAAGAAAAACTTTAGTATAAAAAATTGTTAAAAAAAAATAAATAACATGTAAAACTATAAGTGAATAAGTGTACGGATAATTCATTTATATATTCATATGGTTAACAATCTCAAATTATACCACCACTGTATTTAAAATAAAATATTATATTAATCACAACTTTAAATTTATATAATAAAATATAAACCCATGTGCATATGCGGGTAATCACCTAGTCTACTTAATGACTACAATAACGCCTTGAGCAAAATCAAGCTTTATTCACACCATACCATACATTAGGTATCCAATTCCTCTAGCATAAGAAACTTATGCCATATTTCTTATCTCTTCATCAGATTTAGGAAACTGATCGAACTGTTGAGAGTTTGAAGTGAATCGCCAAATGGCGTAAACACTGGTTTTTAATCTCTTAGAGTTTCTATCCTTGATAATCCCAAAAATCTTTTATGTAGCATCAAGATCCTTCATTTCAAACTCTCTTCCTAGTAACCCTTTCAACTCAACATTATCATTCAAATTGCTCCCAACAATGAGCATATCATCACATATAACTAGAGTAATATAGGAGAATGGCCATCAAGATACCTTTCATAAACACAAAAATCATACGTATATCTGTGGTACCATTACCATTGCCCAGGAGCTTGCCTCAACCCATATGGACACTTATGTAATCTGCACACAAGCTTCTCGTCTCCTGGCTTCACAAAACCTTCGGGTTGTTCGGTTTAGATCTCTTCCTCTAACAATGAAGGAAATGTGTCTTTACATCCATGTATTCTAGATAAAATTCCCAACTAGCTACTAGCTCCAACACAACTCGTTTGGAAGTGTACATAATCACATGGGAGAAAATCTCATCATTGACCCCTTATCTTTGTGAGTAACGTTTATATACAAATATTGCCTTGAATTATACTCCTTTCTTCTCAGATTCGCTTGGTTCCAACCTGAAAATCCACTTGCATCCATTTAGCTTCTTGCAGTTTGGTAGACATACAAGATTCCAAGTTTGATTCTTGCTTAGGCTTCCATTTTACTCTGTCATGGCACCCATCCATTTTCTATATTCCGGCAAAATATAGTCTTGTGAAAGATAGATTGATCACTTCTACCAACTATAAGAGCGTAGTTAACAATGTCTTCATATCAAAATGATTGGTGGTTTTGACACACTTTTTGATCTTTTAGGAACTTAAATCTCCTCTCCACGTTTATGTTCCACCTTCTGCACCACCTACCTAAAGACCATGCTCAGCACTTACTGCTGGTACGGTTGTCTAGACTCATTAGACCCCTTCTGATCTGTTAGGAACTTAATTCTCCGCAATGGTAACATGCATGTATTTTGACCTCGCTTCGCCTGTTGCACCATATACTGCTCATCAAACACAAAACCTCAACTGAACATTGTATTCTTAGCCTTAGGAGCCCATAACTTGAAGCGTTCCACACTTTTTTTCAAAGCTTCTAAAGATGCACTTCTTCAAATTTTAATCTAGCTTTGATCTTCTGGAATTAAAATGTAAGTTGGACATCCATAAATCCTGAAGTATAACTTGCAATGAATCTGCAAATAATCATCTCAGACATAGACCAATAGCTGCCAAACTAAGATTAGATGTTTATGGACAGACATTCCATTGATTCTGAGTTTTGGGGCTGAAAAAGCTCAAAATCAAATCAACTCAACGTAGAAGAATCGAGTAGAAGAATTAAACCCTGAAGAGAAACCGAATCCCGAAAATTATCAGAATCCACAACCGAATCCCTAAAATTACCCAAATCGCAGAATCAAAACTACAAAAAGATTTTGATACAAGATCGATGAAGAAAAGGGCAAATTGTTCCGTTTCAAAAAATCATTGATTAAAAAGGAACAAACTTGAGATCGATTTCGTGAAGACTCAGAAGGAGGAGAAAATGGGCGATAAAGATTTAGAGATTCCAGATTTACTAGCTTGGCCCTCCAGTTTCTGGTTTTAGAGCTCGGGAAAGATGAAATTTGGAGAGAGAGAGGAAGGGGAACAGGCATTCGACGGTACGAGCCCTGTGCAAGGAAACGTTAATATTTCATTCGGTTACGTTCGGATACTTAATCGGGTATCGGTTAATAATCGAACCGAACCTTTACCCGAAGTTACCAAGCATCACGCCCCATTCGGTTAATTCTTTGGATCCGAACCCGATCTGAACCGGTTTTTTCGGGTCGGTTCCGAGTCGGTTCTTCGGGTCCGGATATTGTGCCCATGAATAAATGTTCTACAAAATATTGTATATCAAGAAGTTTTCAACAACATTATGAGCGAGGGAGAGATGATAGCAAGACCTTATGTAATATGCCTACGGTTTTTAAAATTACTAAACTATTTTTAATTTCCAGATTTAAAAAGTTTGTGTTTACAGACAGAACTCAGCAAGCGAGAGTATACTCTTGGATCAACGATATACCACTCTTCACTCATGTATTTCACTAACTCAGTGGCACAATCTACCTCACCGATCATACACACAGCATCGATCAATATCCCGAAAGTAGATTCCTCTAACCTCACACCTATTCTACTAGCTATCAACAAAATCTCAGGCACCATTTTCAGACTTTGTCTCTCTCTCTCTCACGAGAACCAAGAGCAGAGCATTGAGCGTGTAAGCAGAAGGCACGCACCTGAAATTGGGGATTTTGAAGAACACGCCGATCGCTTCTCCGATTCTCACCCATAAGCAAAGATGACGTCTATTAAAAATGGATTCGGGTGTATCGAACTTCTCGGAGGTTACGAGGTGATTGAGAAAAGATGCGATGTTCTTCGGCTGAGAGGTTTTGGATAGGGTTCTGATAACGAATCTGTAAGCTTGAGGCGTGGGTGAGCAGCTATGGAGACGGAAAGAGCTTATGAGTGTTCACATAACACCACCGTTCTCGCTCGAGCCTGAACCTGAGAGCAGGCCGCTTCTTAGCTCTTCCATGGCATATTGCTGCTTGAGATTTTCGTTTTATTTCGTTTTGAAGGATGGACGACTGAGGGATCTTTCGATAATTTCTAAGGAATTTTGACATGTGGTCGGAAGATGTGGAGGGTTTGTTTTAGATTTGGTGTTTGTAAAATATATCAGAGGAACCGATTCGATATTTAACCACCGACCGTTAAAGAAATTAAATATTAAAACCAGTAATTGCATTCAATAAATTGAAAAATAACTCCAATAATCAATTATACTAGACTATAATTAGATTGTTGTAAAAAAAAAAAGACTATAATTAGATTAATGTTAATTAATTAATGACTCTGAAAGTATTAATTAGATTAATATTCAGAGTCAACTAATATTGAGTGTTCAACTAAAAAATAACCACTAAATATTTATGAACCAAAAAAATACTTATTATAAAATATTAGATAAATCTATTATAATTTCATAAAATTCTACAATAATACACATAATCATGTACTAAATTTATTAGGAAAACAAATAAAATAGAGTTTAATTTAATTTCTAAAAACAAATTATAATTTACAATAAATATTTAAAACAAAAATTTAAACTACCAACCCGTGCGTTGCATGATCCATATCTAATATAAATATAAATATATAATAACTCCAGTAGCACATTAAATCTGATTTTTTTTTCCAAGTAAAAGGAAATAAGAAATAGACAGTCATATTGCAGTTGTAACTCTTAACTTGTGGGTAACATAGAGGGACTTTAATCTCAAATATCCTCCCGTACAACTAAGAAAATCTAATTGCCCCTCTCAAATCTAACTACCCCTCCTATTAATAAATTGACTCTTTACCCCTTCATTTAAAAAAATCAAAAAATAAAAAATAAAAAAACTGGATGGTTTGGTAGAAAATTTAAATCAAACCAATTGTAAAATTAATTATAAACCAACCAAACCAACCACCAAAATTTAATTGCACTTCTCTTTGTCTTCTTTCTCTCACGTTTTCACCATTAATAAATCAGAAGCATGAAATTGAAGGTTAGTTGTTGCTACTTTTTATGTTATTTTCGATTTCATGATTGAATTATCAAGTTTATGTCATAGACAAAACAATCCCAAAGCAATTAATACATAGTTTCTTCTCAATTAGGGAATTTCATAGTAAAAAAATTATTGATTTTTTTTGCTCATTGGAGTCACTGAGCTAGTTGGGTAAGACTATTAGAAACTGATATTGTTAATTAAATGAGATATATTGGTTAACTGAGCAATGTATCGTAATAAATTGTGATGATTCGTATGATTAACCAAATTTTCTGGGTACTACTGGTACGACTAGTACCACTCGTTTTAAGTACAACTAGTGCAACTACATTTTAGTTGTACTCAAGTCCAACTGGGAAAACCAGTACGACTATGCTTTTTACAAAAAAAAGTCAATAACACAATTTTTAAATATATTTGTAAACATGTTTCCACATAAAATAGGTCATAGAACATGTTCAAGCATATTTGAACATTTCGTAGTTATATTAATTTGATCCATGAAAATGTGATGTCTACACAATTTACCGTATACTTTTAAGGTTACTTAGGAATTCTTAACCACACAAACATAACTGGACATATTTAGTGAATTTAGTACGACTAGGATTAACCAAACTTTCGAGGTACTATTGGGTACAACTAGCATAACTAGACATATTAAGTGAATTTAGTACGACTAGGATTAACCAAAATTTCTAGGTACTACTGGGTAAAACTTGTTCTTACAAGTATTTTGATATAAACATATATCCATGTGTGCATGCAATTGGTGTTGCCATCCATATGAGCAGAGATAGGGAACTTCATCTACAAGAGTTTTGCTCCAAATATTATTTGGTACAGCTATGGGCATTGACATACTTCAAGACAATCTATCCAGTTCTTTATATGCCTGAACGGGTTGTACCTGTAGAGATACAAGCACAAGAAGTCTTACCAGTTGAAGAGGAACAAGTGGACGTTGGGCTCAATGGTTTGGGATTGATGGTAGTCAAGAGTAATTTATGTCTTTGTTTTAAATATGTCGGGTATGACTGGTGCGACTAGTACCACTCGTTCTAAGTACAACTAGTGCAACTACATTTTAGTTGTACTCAAGTCCAACTGGGAAAACCAGTACGACTATGCTTTCTATAAAAATGTCAATAACACAATCTCTAAATGTATTTGTAAACATGTTTCCACATAAAATAGACCATAGAACATATGCAAGCATATTTGAACATTTTATAGTTATATTAATTTGATCCATGAAAATGTTTGATCCATGAAAATGTGATGTCTACACAATCTACCTTATACTTTTGAGGTTACTTTGGAAATCTTAACCACACAAACATAAAAACCATGAAAGTTTGTATTTTTTACAAGTTATAGCATTAGAAATATGTTAAATGTAGTTTGTTTACTAAATTTCACAAGTACAACTAAAAATGTTTAATTTAGAGTATGGTACTACTGATTACAAAATTTTATATGGATTCAATTTTTGTTTTGAAATTGGGTACAACTAGAAACTGGGTACAACTATGTTATAAAAAACTGGATTCAATTTTTGTTTTGACGGCGCAAATTTGAAAATATATTCATTTTCTCTTTTGACGGCGCACGTGACTTCGTATATCCATTTTTAACTTTATTTTAAACTTCATGACACATGTTTTTTTGCTGCCACACGTTTTATAAATTCAGTTCTAGTTGGTGTAGTTCTTCTAGTTGTACCGTTTAATTTAACACATAAAAAAAAGACATGCATAAAATATATATGTCTAAATCCTGAAAAACATAAAGACAAATTCTAACATAGCATACATAACTTTGGGTTTAATTTTGGTCTTCTGGTTTTTAGTGATCAGAAGTAGAAATAGTATCTATGTAAATCAGCGTTGGTTAGTTTAAGAATTTGAAAAACAACCCCCTTTCTTTATGATTTGATGATGCTTCAGGAAATTGCAGAGAAAGAACAATGATTTTTTTTTTTCAAAAATTAGAAACATCCACAAGTAACCTTTGGGACAATTCCAGTAGCTCTGTATTTAACAGCCATTTCTTCTGATTTAAGAATGTCTTCTCCACGCTTAGCTTCAATCATTGCTCTCCTCTCTTCTGCTTCTTTGTGAATCGCTGCTCTCCTCTCTTCTTCTCAGCTCTGTTCCATGCCAATTGTTTAGCAAAATCAGACAAAGAAATTATAATCTTGTGCTTGTATAATACCTGGAGAAAAAGTAAGATATAACAGAGCAAGATAAGAGCTTGTAGGTTTGGTTACTAGAGAGAAAGCAAGAGTTGATTTATTACGAAAGTGCATTTCCACTAAGCAGACAGCTTAAACAACAGAATGCAATTATACATTACTCTCCGAAGATAGTTTGAGAATTAAGGAGACAGGATGAAATGGGCATAAATAAATACAACTTCCATTAGATATTCAACAACACTGAGGTAAAAACTCTACTCGTACACACTCCCATTCTAAACACACAGCTTTTCAATTTGACTCTTCATTTCTGGTACTCAAAGCATGATATATCAATCAACACATATACGTATGTTAAAGAGGATTGTCATTTGCATTCTACAAAATATCATATCTCTAATATTAATCATGACAGAAAATCTAACATAGCCAAAAAATTAGCATGATTATAGAAAACCAAAAGGCTGTTAAACCGAGCCACTAAAAACAAAGGAGACGTCTACATACCTTGACAAAACCAGTACGGCGATCGAGATTGAGATGAAGACTCCTTATCTCCCCAAAATCACCAAAAGCATTGGATAAATAGTCCTTCTGTGCCTCATCATGAACTCTGGTGACCAATGGCTACACATAAACGCAAACAACAAATCATCCACAACACTTCTCTGTCTTATCTACCATCAAATCATAACCAGTGTGTATTATAAAGGAGTCAGTATACAAAATAGTTTGTATCTCTTTCTCCCTCTACAACCAATTTCTACTTTCTTCTTGCTCGAAGAAACTATGTTCAGTGCCTCATTACAGTTGAAATACTTAGTCGGTCCAGCAAAAGGAGCAAGAGATATATAAAAAAACTCAAATTGAATTCTTTGAGAAACCCAAGAACAAATGACTGACAAAAATCAATTTCCGACGCAAAGAATCAAGCGATCGCACGTTACAACTATGTAACTAAAACAAAGAGAAAGATCAAAAGTGGGAGAGAGATTGAGAGAAATTACATCGCTGTGGGCCAAGACCGCCATCGGAACCGAGTGATTAGAAATCGCGAGCGGAAAGGCGGCGCTGGCGATCTGAATCTCTCTCCTCTTGAACCCCACGGCCTTTGGTCTTCCTATGCGTTGATTCGCCATTTGCTCCGGCGATAGTCGATTCAAGCCTCGGATGCCCAGCGCGTGGGGAAACATCGGCGGCGTCAACTGCTCCAGCATCTTCGTCCATAAAGTCATCCTCCTCCGGCTCAAAATCATCGGCTTCAGATTCTATGTTCGCCATAACTTCCACCGCCGTCGATGCCGATCGAATCTCTCTTCCCGTATATTTCTCAATTATATTATTCGGTTGAATCTCTCCTTTTTATAGTAGACGGAAAACCAAAAAAAAAAAATTGAAATTCCACCGAAGATCCTCGAAATCGAAAAGAAGGATAGGGATCTAGCTTAAAAAACCCAGGAATGAAAAATCAAAATCAACGAGAAGTGAACCTCGCTGACTCTCTAAAACCTTGTCGTCTAGCCGATCGATATATCCCATTAGGTTGGTTTGTAATTTAGAAGAAGTTTGATACCCTTCATCGTAATTTCACGTTTTTCTGTTTAAAATATAAATCAAAAAGAAAATCAAGGGGCATTTGAGATTATTCTTATGTACGGAGAGGGACATATTAGATTAGAGTCCAATATAGAGCTTGGCCAAAAGGAAAGTTGAATTCGTGAGTCAGAAATTAAATTTATATGTGATACAGGTTTGGTCAATAGGTATGATTCAATTTCCACGGACTATCTCAATACGGAAATTTCCAATTGCTTATCAAAAAAAGAAGTTCTTCATCTGATTTCCTCCTTTCCGGCAGACGACCATGGGCTTACACAGCCATAGTGTCGGTTTGGTTTTTGATTTGTTCTATCTTGTTTTCTCTTTGGTTTTTTTTGGGCTTTCGTTTAAGAATTTGTGTAGAGAGAAGATGGTTAATTTTAGCCTAATAAGTCAGATCTGAGCGGATATATCTTGCCGAGGAGAAGGAGGCACCAGATCTGTTTGGTCTTTGATGTTGGATCGCTTCTTCTCGCAGATCTAATCTCATATCTGTCCCCTTTTATGGCTTTTCCCTTCCTTCTTCTTTTCGGCTGTTGGAATCCATGTTTTTGGGTTTTTTAGGTTTCTCTTTCCCTTCTAAAAAGTTGGTTCGATGTTTCTCAGCATGTTATGATGCTTCTAGATCTGCGAGTTTTTCCTGTTCTTCGATGGTTTTCGTTGTGAGCGCTTTCTACTCTGATTTTCAGCCGTTTTCGTTCTGTCTGCGGTGTTAATCGGTTGGTTAGACTTCGTCTTTCTCCAAATCGGTGGTGATTTGAGAGTTTCTATGGGGCTTCTATCTAGGTGTATCAAGGATACATGAGATTGTGTTACTGCCGCATCCGGAAGTGGGTTTGTGAACCATAAGCGGTTCGTTCTTGCCGGGTTATGAAGTCTACGTTTCTGGGTTTCTGTGTTTCAAGAAGAAGATGGTACCGTTCGGTGGGCCGGGGGCGACAACAGTGAATCTCGTTCATGAGTTTCCAGAAGAGTTTTAATTTGCAGTTGTGGAGCTAATTTCATTGTTTGAGGTTATGTTGAATTTTCTGTTTTAGTTGTGGTCTTTGCTTTTGGGAATGTATCACAACTCTGTATCGTTCTGTATCCTTCTATGTTTTAATATAAATTCAGATGACAAAAAAAAAAAACCTATGACGAAAGAAGGAATAAATGCGGTGATGTTTGTTCTATCGTTTTTTTTTTTTAGAAAACGCTATATTTCTTCTTTTATTTTTTCATATCTAGGATTGTAAAAAAAAAAAAAATAAATAAAATAAAAAAAAAAATAAAAAAAAAAATAATTGTTGAAGAGTCGGATTTCACAGGAGGAAGAGTCAGGGCCAGCCCTGGGCCCAAGCAAAGCAAGCAGTGGCTTGCGGCCCCACTATTAATATAGATTTTATCGGCCACATTTTCATCAAAATCTTCGTTAGTGTAGTGGTAAATTCCTTTGATAAGTAACTTCAAGCACAAGGGTTCGATTCTTTCCTCTCTAATTTTTGTTTTTTTTTACTTTTTTCTGAAAACCCATAATTTAATAGGCCCAAAATTTTTTTTGAGCTTGTGTTCTTCGTAATTTCAGGGCCGGCAATGGGAAGAGTCCACGTTTAAAACCTTGCAGTGCATATTCGAGTGTAAAATTTCTGGCTATTTCATTGTTGTGTTTACTGGCGGTGACGAGTGTAGAAACTATATTACCAGGATCAATGAAAGAACAAGTACTTAAGTGAAGTAACACTTTATTAGAAATCACTTAAGCAATCTTTGCAGATTTACTTAATCAAATTGGTACAACGTTGCAACAACAACTTGATACTGACCAATTTCTAATCTACCCTGCACGACAGTGCCAATCCCATTTTTCCAAGAACTCTACTATATAGATTCTTCAAAGCTAAAATCCTTACAATCTCAAACGGCTAACCCTAGCCTTTCTCTCTTAACCCGTATATATACTACGCCCACTCTCAAGTCTCTATAGAAAATCTTGAATGCTCCGAATCTTCTGAATCACCAAGTTAAGGCAACTTGAACTCTTCCTTGATCCTCACGCTTAGTCGGTTTGTCCAATTCCACGTCACCAACTCAAATCAGCTTTCTTCCCGCGTCATGTGTGTTCCACACATCTCCTGTGTTCCAGAAAGCTCGATCTTACAATCTCCCCCTTTTTCGCTGAATGTGACATCTCAAGCATCCTGCACAAGAACCTTCAAACAGCAGAAACTATGCAGATGCAAAGGTATTCATAGATGGCCAAATATCATTCAAAGATGCATAGAAATCCAATTTTTCAAACAAAAACTAACCAAGAGAGCAAACCGAAAAGAACCACAAGGAACAGAGAGTCTTAAGCTGACTGATGCAAAATAAAAAATAACTCTCAAGGTCTTAGGTCTAAAACGAAATCAATCATCACGGCCATTCGCTGATCTTTCACCCGATGCCTCCTCATGGTATGAATCATCATAGACTGGCTCCGATGGGATCACATCTTCATCAGAATCCAAGAGTGATTCCCTGACAGGTCTCGTGGTAGTCAAGGTAAAACCGTAATCTCCCCCTACTTGAGTGCACATTTAGATAAAAATAGACAGGTCAACAACAAGCAGTGATACACACAGTATCATGAGAAGAGCCAACTTACCTTTGATTTTTCGTTGAATTTGACGGATGGAGAAAGTCAATTCGTCGAGATTTTCTTGAAGAGAAGGCAGCCACTCCGGTTCAGGAATCCCCGTGCTTCGTCCAGCTTTGGAGTCCATGGTGATCTTTAATGGATATCCTTCCAGGTTACCATCCCCTCGGTGTGATGGCACAGTCCTCTGAAGCTTCAACAGTTGGTAAATGAGGCTTTGAAAGTGCAGAGTTTTGTCCACAAGAGTAGGCCGCTCAGTAAGACGAATAATCTGATCATAGACTAGCTTCCCAAAGTTAAACTTCTTCCCCAAAAGTAATGCACAAACCGGAGCCTGTCCTTGACTAGGGTGGTCTTGTTTCTCGTGGGCATCCAGTTTTTGCAGCACAAACGATACAGAACACCTGCCCTTTTTGAGAGATGACAACAACAGACTCCTGTCCACTTGAATATCTGCCTCTCAGTAAGAACTTCAATAACTTCATGCAGATTTGTGCTTTCCCAGTCACCAGTTGGAGCATCTTCTGGGAGTCCCACCATACGATTAATAAAAGCAGGAGAGAACTCAAACATCAACCCTCTGACAGACACGAAGGTATTTCCATGGCGTGATTCCAGATCTACCAGATTTGCATAAAGTTCTTTAACTACCTTTGGACATTAAGCCTCAACATCCAGAACAAAGTACATCATGCCAGACCATGTCAGTACTTGCCTAACTCCTTCTAACTTAGGATCCGTAAGCGGCATGTACACCTGATCGAGGAACTGTAGAAGGACTCATACCTGATTGTTCACCATCGACGGTCTGGGTCGTAGATTTCGCGGAAGCAGAAACTGTCTTCTCAGGAGAATCCCACTGGACTTCAAGGCAATCATCATATAGATCATGCATAATCACTGGAGCTTTGCCATCACGGTGAACAGAGGTCGTATCTCGAAGAGGCAGGAAAGCATTAGCAAGAGTTTTATTGTCATCAGGAACAGAGCAGTGGACACAAACAGACTCGAGAAGAGCCTTACGAGCCTGAGATCTGGTGTGAGACGGAATCATAGTAACACAGAGCAAAACAGAGACACAAGAAGGCAAAGAAGTGTTAGGGTTTCTTGGTGACACAAGCGAGAGATTTGTGGCACATGAAGCGTCAATTTTTTGCTTTATAAGGAGTGCCAAACCCTAAAACACAACTCAGAAACACGATTAGTCCATAACACTGGGCCTGACAGGTCCATTTAACACTTAGCCAAATAAACACCAAGAGAGATGCCTAGCTCGTGCAAATAAACACAACTATGTGTGACACAGTTGTTAACACATCAAACGATCAATTTGTAAACAATTAGTGAGGACCCCATGCAAATTAAACAAACCATATATACACCTAGAGAACTAACCACACGTTAAGACATCTCAGGATTTTTCAATCTCTGCATTCGAAACCAACACTTTGTCTCTCGATGTGTTTGTTGGTGGATGCAAAGGAGAGTGTTTCCACATACTTTACACTAAATCATATGCATAAAAAGTTCATGAAATAGCAGCAGAAACGTTCAAGAATGCAGCAGACACTTAGCTGAGTCGCTTTCACACCATTTGATCAACTACTCAGTAGCAAAACATACTCATTATGCATACAATCTACGTGTGTTGGATTCAAACTTTGATAAGTCTGGAAACATAACCTCTTCTCCGCTTTATTTTTTTTTAACTTGTCCCCTTTTGTTTTTTTTTTCAAAATTCAAACACCAAGGAGAGAGTCACTCGCTGTTTATTGGTCTCCTCTTAATGAGTTATGTATGCAGCTTAACACTCAGCCGAACTGATTTTGCATACGAGTTACTAGTTTTTATAAGACCTAACTCAGAGGATTCCACTTACAATGAATGACTTTTACTCCTGCCCAATCATGACAGTGATCAGCTTCAGCTAAAGTGTTTTAGCATTATGAAGTGAGTGTCAGTCATTTTAGGCCTTTTCAAAATACCACAAATACACTCCTCAGTCTTATCAAGAATTCTTAGCACCATCCGAACATTGCACAAGGTCAGATGCAAAACGTTTTATCGTCCAGTTCCAACTTGAGTGTTCATCTCACGGAGCAACACTATATAGATCTTAACATATAGTACATATCACTACAATAGGCAGTTGACTTACGAGAATGAATTTTTTTATTTGTTTTGGTTTGGCTGTATATAATCTATCGTTTTTCTCTGCAGCTCCACACCCTTTGCATCCATAATCAGCAAACATTTGTCTCATCCAGAGTAACTGAGTACATCAACTACCAAGGGCTATGTATTCAGATTCTGCCGTGGAGAGTGATACACAACTCTGCTTCTTGCTATGCCAGGAGGTCATGTTGTTTCCAAGGAAGAAACATCCCCCAGAGGTGCTTTTCCTATCATCAAGACAGCCTGCCCCGTCGGCGTCGCAGAAACCTACAAGATTTTCGTTAGTCTCCTTAAAAAAATTTATCTCAAAGTCGAGTGTACCTTTAACATACTTTATAATGTGCTTGACTGCATTTAGATGTGATACTCGAGGAGATGCTTGATATCTTGCACACAGTCCAACACTTAGACTCAAATCTGGTCTGCTAGCTGTAAGGTAGAGTAGACTGCCAATCATGGCTCGATAGAGCTTCTCATCAACCTTCTCCTCCTCACTATCACACGATAATCTATTGGTAGTGCTCATCGGTGTTCTAGTTGTCTTGGTTGTCTGTATGTCAAATTGTTTCACTAGATTCCTGGCATATGTAGCATGAGGCACAAAGATCCCACTCTGAGACTGTTTCACTTGCAGACCAAGGAAATAATTCAACTCATCAACCATACTCATCTCAAATTCCTTGGTCATTGTAGAAACAAACTGCTTCACAAGCCTCTCACGGGTGCTTCCAAAGATAATGTCATCAACATATATTTGAACAATAAGAATGTCCTTGTCCACTTGTTGAATAAACAAGGTCTTATCGGCACTTCTACGAGTGAAATTAGTATCCAAGAGGAATTGAGCCAATCTTTCATTCCATGAGCGTGGAGCTTGTTTCAGACCATAGAGAGCTATGTTTAGCTTATAAACATGGCCAGGAAACTTGGGATCCTCGAAACCTTTCGGCTGAGCAACGTAGATTTCTTCTTGTAATAGACCATTGAGGAAGGCACTCTTAACATCCATTTGAAAGATCTTGATATTCAGTATGCAAGCAATTCCAAACAAATTCTAACCTTGCCACAGGAACAAAGGTCTCATCGAAATCAATTCCTTCAATATGAGAGTATCCCTGAGCTACAAGCCGAGCTTTGTTTCGAACTACATTCCCTTCTTCATCAATTTTGTTCTTGTAGACCCATTTAGTTCCTACAACATTTATTCCCTTTGGTTCAGGAACAAGTTTCTAAACATCCAATCTCCAGAACTGTTCGAGTTGGCCATGCATAGCTGAGACCCAAAATTCATCATTCAGAGCTTCCACGATGTTCCTTGGTTCAATGTGAGAGATAAAACAGTCAAATTTTATCATTTCTGACATGAGACAGGCTAACTTAACCATCTCCTTAAAGTCAATCTCCCTTTTTCTTGTCAGTCTCTCATCTAATACTCCTCCAATGACGTGATCAAGTGAGTAATTTTTTGGAACTTTCACAGCCTTAGTTTCTTGACGACATGCTTTATCATTCTGTAGGCCAGCTCCCTCTGAAGTGACTATGTCAACGAATCTTTCTGCTGGAGAAACTGACTTCTGGTTCTGATCAACATCAACTGACTATATTCCTTCCAACTGATAAATGTTCTTATCGTCGAACACTACATTAACAGATTTATGTATCATCCTCGTTCTGTGATTGAAAACTCGAAAGGCCATACTATGATTCGAATATCCAAGAAAGATTCCTGCATCACTCCTGAAATCAAACTTTTCGAGTTGATCCTTGTCATTTAGAATGTAACAGACACAGCCAAAAATGTGAAAGTAACTCAGATTCGGTGTCTTCCCTTACCAGATTTCATATGGAGTGAGATTTGTTCCTAGCTTGACATACACTCTGTTGATAATGTAGCAAGCAGTATTGATAGCTTCAGCCAAAAAACCTTGGTGACACATTGTTCCCATGAAGCATAGCACGAGCCATTTCCTGAAGAGTTCGATTTTTCCTCTCAACTACTCCATTCTGCTGTGGGGTTCTTGGAGCCGAATACTGATGTCTGATCCCTTGGCTGTTGCAGAAGCGTTCAAAGGTTTCATTCTGAAACTCTCATCCATGATCACTTCAAATTTGAACAATGCTTCCCTTCTGAGTTTTCAATTGTAATGCCAAAATCTTGAAGCTCTCTATAGCTTCAGACTTCTCTCTCAAAAATCTAACCCAAGTGAATCTGGAGAAGTCATCTACCAATACTAAAAATGTATTTCCGACCAACTATGCTTTCGGTTTGGATTGGCCCCGTTAAGTCTATGTGAATCAACTCAAGAATCTTTTTAGTTTTGATCTCACTGAGTGGTTTATGCTGAAATTTAATCTGCTTACCTTTGCTGCAGGCTTCAAACACTGTGTCAGTAGGAACTTCCAACTTTGGAATTCCGCGCACTATCTCTGCTTTGACAATCTTACTTAGACCATGGACATTCATGTGTCATACTCTCTTATGCCACAGGTCAAGCTGAGATTCTTTAGCTTTTAGACATAGCTCAGATTTACTATACATATAACAATTGTTTCCTGATCTTATCCTCCGCAGAACGACATTACCATTTTCATCAATTGCCTGACAATCCACACGAGTAAAAATCTCTTTAAGACCTTCAGCACATAGTTGACTTATGCTGATAAGGTTTGCCTTTAAACCATCTACATAGCATACGTTGACCAACTGAGGTTTTTCTGCAGAGTCCATGTTGTCAACACCTCTGATTTTTCCTTGTCCTCCATCACCAAATGTAACTCTACCACCTTTGATTGTAGTAAATGATTCTAAGACACTCTGATTGGCAGTCATATGCCATGAGCATCCACTGTCAAAATACCACGGATTCTCACCTTGTATTTCAGTGGACATGTATGCAACAGTGCTTGTAAGGTCCATCTCGTTGCTTCCAGTGACAATATCAGTTACATGAGGTGCCCTTATGCCAAGAGTCCTTTCTCTGGATGGATTTATCTTCGCTATCCAGACTTTAATAAAGCATGTCGGTTCATGATAGCATTGATTCATTCATCAGGCTTGTCTGATTCCTTTCACTTGTATGAGCTTAGGACATTCTGACCTGAGATGTCCCAGAAGGTTACAGTAGTAACATCGCCTCTTGATTCTTATCTTCATCCTCTTCGCACTGTTTGTCACTTGATGATTCCAAGGGGTAACTTTTTCAGAGTTTTTGTTTATGACTTCCTTAGGCTCATGTTGTAGTGATTCAGTGGTAGTTCCTCGAATGAAGTTAGTAGAGCTACCTGTAAAGCCATCGAAGCCTAAACCCCAATTGTTTTTAGGTGGTTGTTCCATAGACAAAATCTGATCAAGGTCTTTGGTTCCAGAATTCCGCATCCGTATCATCTTGGGATTGTCATTCAGCTCATTAAGCAATTTTTTTGCCTTTTCTTCTTCTTCAGCACAGGTTGCGATGATGCGCTTTAAATTCACTTCTAAAACTCTTTTCTTCTCTTTTTCCTCCAGAAGCTCCTTTATAAGTTTTTCAACTTCTGTCTCGGTAGTTGAATTCCCACTCATCTCGCCTACTAAAGGACCATATTTCTCACATTCTAGAATGTTCAGCTGGGCTATCATCATAGCTTTGTCTTTGATAAGTTGTAGATTTTCATTGCTAAGAGTCACATTCTTGTTGTACAGATCACTGTATTCCTATTTCAAGTCGAAATCTCCTTCATTATCAGTGTCAGACTCTGAGTCTGAGCCTTCATCCTCATCAGATTTTCCACCCTTAGAAGTGAAAGCAACAAAGTTGAGCATCAATTCTTCATCTTGAGACTCGTCACCATCTGTGTCACTATCACTGAAATCTACCAGAGATTTTTCTTTACCCTTTTGCAAACTAGAACATTCACTCTTAATATGTCCATAGCCTTTGCATTCTGGACATTTTAATTCCTTTCATTTAGCTAATGGACACTCATTTCTGAAATGTCCAAATCCTTCACACTCATGGCACTGCAGCTCCTTCTTCCTAGTCGCACGGTCTCCATCATATCTCTGTCCCCTGTCTCCACGATCTCCATCGTATCTATGTCCTCTGTCGCCATCACCCCGTTGGAACTTCTTAAAAGTCCTGTTTTGACCTTTCTCAACACGCTTCAGCATCTTATTGAAGTTTCTAGCCATAAGACTCATGTTTTCTTCAATTTGCTTCACTCAGTCAACCTCACTTTCAGTAGTGAAAGGTATCCCTTTCTGCACACTTGGCTGATCAATGACTGTTGCCATTTCCTCTGCCTTGAGCATCCCACAAAGGTAGTCAAACTTAAGATCATCAGTGTTCTTGGAGTATTTGAGCACAACTTTATGAGCAAAGTATTTTGCAGGAACACGTAAGCAGCTTGTTTACAAAATTTTTCTCTTTGTATTTCTTTCCCAATATTGAGGCTTCATTTGCTATTGTGCTGATCTTGGCCATGAAACTCGCAATGGATTCATCTGTACTCATCTTGAGATTCTCAAATTGAGATGTCGGATGATCTATACGAGTCCTCTTTACACTGGTGTCACCTTCAAAGTGATTCACCAGAGTATCCCATGCTTCCTTAGTCGACTCCCATCCTTGGATAAATTTGAACTGATCCAGATCAACAACTCTAAATATGGCAGTCACAGCTTTAGAGTTAAACTTAGATGCACTTTTATCAGCTTCTGTCCACCGTTCTTTTGGTTTTGGTTTCACATAGGTACGTAGTGTAATGGCCTTGTCTTCAGACTTTTCTTTCACAAGAATCGTAGGTGTTGCCCAACCATCTGTAACTGCTGTCCATGCATCTTTGTCAATCCCACAAATGATGTGTCTCATACGTGCTTTCCAGTGACCAAAGTTCCCTACATCAAGCACCAAGGGTTTCTGCACAACAATGAGCACTTTCATAGTATCCATGGTTGTCACAGGATCTCGACCTGTAGAATATATCAAAAGATCTTAAAAAAAAGGTGACCTGCTCTGATACCAAATGTAGAAACTATATTACCAGGATCAATGAAAGAACAAGTGCTCGAGTGAAGTTTCACAAACTAAGCACTTTATTAAAAATCACTTAAGCAATCTTTGCAGACTTGCTTAATTAGATTGATACAATGTTGCAACAGCAACTTGATACTGACCAATTTCTAATCTACCCTGTACGACAGTGCCAATCCCATTTTTCCAAGAACTCTACTACTTAGATTCTTCAAAGCTAAAACCCTTACAATCTCAAACGGCTAACCATATCCTTTCTCTCTTAAACTGTATATATACTACGCTTACTCTCAAGTCTCTATAGAAAGTTTTGAATTCTCCGAATCTTCTGAATCACCAAGTTAAGGCAATTTGAACTCTTCATTGATCCTTACGCTTAGTCGGTTTGTCCAATGCCACGTCATCAAAATCAGCTTTCTTCCTGCGTCATGTGTGTTCCACACATCTCATGTGTTCCAGAAAGCTCGATCTTACAACGAGTTGAAAGCGTGATAGCTCTCCTGAATTTTTGACAGTCAATTTGCTTTCATTATGATTTTCACATTTACTTTATTAGTGCAACAACTAGTGTGTTTCTGCACATCTCTCTCTTTATTATTATTATTTTTTTTAATTTGGATTAGTAACGAATTTTCAGAACATTCTCAGGCTCGGTGGTGGTCGAAAGGTCCTGTTCAATAATAGGACTAAGGATAACGACAAAATGGCAGAGCAACTTAAGCAGCTTCTAGCTCATGTTGCAGATATTAGAAAGCAAAACGGTGAGGCACCCTATACCTACAAGTTGCGTTACAATATTAACGTCAGAAAAGTGTGCTTGACATATGCATTCAATATGTATTGCTCTCTTGTTAATGTTAAGATTTGCACACGGCTAGTTTAAATATGTAGTTTATTGAATTTTGGTAAGCTTAAAGCTTTCTCATTTGTTGGGTGTGTATCCAATGGGGGTCTCGATCAAATGAAACAGATGAGTTCATTCTCTGGAATGGCCTTGGAGATGGCTTCTCTTTTTTCGGAAGAAGCATCTGACCTTCCGCTGGAGATGCAATAATGGGGTTCAATATATCGGACTGAAAATCATGGAATGACAGTTCGACCCCATCCTAAAGTGACTTGCGCGTTCATTCTGAGGAAATCACTTATCTCTTTGCATTAGACACGAACTTAGGAGGCTCGTAGGTCAAACTTGTATATCGTATTTGGCAGAAAAGCATCGAATAGGTTTGAGTTATTGCCTTCTTGGGAACCAAATAATTGCCTCATGTGGAAGGTAGGATAATTTGGACTCTTTTTGAAGCACTATACTCCTACCTATCATACGTCGAAATAGAGAATTCTGATTCTTCCATCCGGTCTTGTTGAGCTTAGAAAAGCGCTCCTTTCTCACATATGTACTATATTACCTTAGTAAAATCAAATGGATGCTAGTGGACACGGGGAGGCAAAGAAGTTCGACATGACACTGGTTAGATCTGAGGTCGAATATGTCCAGTTTCGCCCTATGGCACAGAAAGATTTGAAACCTTGCATTTCCCGCTTCCCTTCGCAGGAACTTTTTTACAGAAAATTTGGCTATGAAAATATGGTCATGAACTACATCAGTGGTGGTTGTAGTGTTGTAGGTTGCAGCGTAACTATGGGATGAGATGGTGAGGAAACTGTAGTATCATCGATGTCGTCAATATACTGAGTGGGAGCTGCAAAAGGAAAATAAATTAGTAGAATATGACATGAGGAGTCGTATAAATGTGAGATGTGGCTTGGGCAAGACAAAAGTATGCACTCTGCGTGATCGAGTACCCAAGAAAGATGCACGGGTCGATCTCGCATCGAGTTAATTGGATGCATATAGTCTTAACCATAGAGAACAAAAACACCCGAAAACACGAAGTTTTTGAAAATTCGGTGGGTGGTTATGTAACTTTTGAAACGAAATTTGAAAACCAAGAATTGGCGTAGGCATCCAATTAATAAGATACACAGTTGTGGTAAATGCATAAGTCCAACAGTACTTGGGCGTAGATGCTTGTGACATAAGAGCGAGACCCGTTTCGAAAATTTATCTATGACGTCTCTCAAATATAGCATTATGCTCAGGCGTGTGTGAAGGACTTGTCATATGCAAAATATCATGAGTAGTTAGGAAAACCGTGATACCAATAATATTCACCCCATTATCACTATAAAGAGTACGCAGTTTTTGTTTAAATCGATTTTCAGCTAAAGCTTTGAATTTGATAAACCTGAGAAACTTGTGATTTTTGTTTTAAAGGGTATAACTAAGGATACCGAGTAAAATAATCAATGAAAATGAAAATAAAATTTAAAACCATCAACTAAAATCAAAGGAGATGTCCAAACATCAGAAAACACAATATCTAACGATTGTGAAGAATTTAACCTAGATGTGGAAAACGGCAACTTGTGCATTTTAATAATCAAACAAACATGACATGGCTGAGCCATCAAAACGTTTGAAATAAACGGTAAATGAAATTTAGAAACAACCTTTTTAAGAATATAAATAGCCGGATGGCCTAAACGAGAGTGCCAATCCGACATAATAGTCTTCATGACAAATGCAAAAGCTAAAGGTGGCGGTGTGGAGGAGTTGTTTTTCAGCCACTCATAAGTGCCATTCTTAGGTTTGCCTTCTAGACGAAGAACCCTCGTGCATAAATCCTTCACCTGTAAATAAATTGGTTTAAAACTAACGACAACTCTATTAGGTTTGAACAATTGAAAAACTGATATCAAGTTTTTATCAACCGATAGAACACAAAGAACATCATTGAATAAGAATAGACGAGTAAAGGATGGAGTAGAAAAAGAACCAGTGTGCGAGGTCGCCAAGGAGAACATCATCGCCTCCACTGTATGAATTGTGAAAGGTGAAATTATTTCGGTCGGATGTGTGAGACGCACCGTCGACAAGCCACGTCGAGGAATCATACATCATGGCAATATTTGCACGAGGTTGCCATGATTTTTGTCGTTGACGTGGTGGCCATGGCTGTTGATTGGGAGATCACCATGGTGGAGCCCTGGGTGGGGCAGACGCAAATTTTCTAATGATACAAAACTCATGGCAAAACTTGGCACTATTACCTTGGGCCACAAGCTTGACAACGACTAAGGTACGGCTTGGATGAACGATTGTAGTGCAGATTTTGAGATCCACAAGGATTCTTATTCTGGTGAGAATTTGGATGTTGATAGTAAGGTTGTTCGCGTTGACGAGATCTACAAAATTAGCAACAATTGGAGCAGAGGTGTTGGAGTTAGAACACAACAACATCGCCTCGCGATCAACAATCGTTCATGGAATTAGGTGTAGGAGATAAGATTGTCATTGTAACCCCATGACTGTCCCTACAGTGAGCTCCCACGTCCTTTCTCGGGTCCGCGGACCTCACCCCTGTTTACTGTCGGTGCGTTAATCGGGAGGCTCGAAAATCATGAAATAATGATCCTGCAATCACCACATGATCTTTTCCTGTGTTTTATCCTCACTCACATAATATCAGAAATCACTTCCCGATAATTCACCCATTCTAATCCTACTCCAGCTCAGACACGCTTAATTCTGGAGTTCTCTCGAAACCAATGAATGAAAAGATAAGTGCACTTTGGGGACATGGGTAGTCAAATCAATTCTTTTAATCCTCTCCCCATATATATTCATATTCTAAAATCGGGGTGTTACAATAACTATAACATCCGACTGCCCAGACCGCTC
This sequence comes from Alliaria petiolata, assembly GCA_020283515.1. Classification (NCBI taxonomy): domain Eukaryota; kingdom Viridiplantae; phylum Streptophyta; class Magnoliopsida; order Brassicales; family Brassicaceae; genus Alliaria; species Alliaria petiolata. The sequence goes on from JAHZTW010000001.1 coordinate 344,396,351, forward strand.
CTACTAGTGGGCTTCATGTCCTATCTCGGCCCATGGGCCCCCTCCTGCCCGACGGCCAGTTCGTTAGCTAGGAAGCTTAAAAGTCATAAAATACATACAATCATCACGTGAAATTTTAACGTGTGTTTTTCTCACTCAAACAATATCTGAAATCATTTTCTGATAGATCATCCATCCGCCCCCCCCCCCCACACCGCCCCTACCAGTGGGCTCCATGTCCTCTCTTGTCCTGTGGGTTCCACTCCTGTCTGACGGCTGGTGCCTTTGCTGGGAGGCTCAAAAGTTATGAAATAATGACCTTGCAATCACCATGTGTTTTGTTCTCACTCACATAATATCGAAAATCACTTTCCGATAAGTCATCCATCCAAGTCCTACTCCAGCTCAAGCACGCTTAACTTTGGAGTTCTCTCAGAACCAGTGACTGAAAAGATAAGTGCACTTTTGTGACATAGGTAACCAAATCAATTTTTTTAAACCTCTTCACATATACATTCATATTCCTGGTTACAGCACATCCGTTCATACTACCACGGTCGTTGACTGCGTCGATCTCGGGTTTGTAATCCTCTGTAAGTCTAGCCAAAATTTGTTCGGTAAGATCCTCATGTTCCATGGGTCTGCCGAGGAGAGAAAGGTCATCGGCTTTCGATTTGATCATACGTAGGTACTCGCTTATTGTTTTGGTGCCTTTGACGTAGGTTTAGAGTTGGTACTTGAGTTGTCGGATGTGGCCTCGTGTTGGCTTTCCAAACATTTCGGCAAGCAGATCCCAAACTTCTTTGGTGGTGGCGGAAGTTAACACAACAGGTTGAATCAGAAGAATGAGTGTGCCGATGATGGCGCTGTAGAGGAGACAGTCTTGACATTTCCAAGGAATATAGGCTGGATTTGGAGTGGAGACACCATTGACAAGGGTCGTAGGTGGTGGAATACCATCAGAGGCATTGTTGAACTAATGTAGTTCATGTCCTTCAAGCAGTGCGCGGATCTGACGACTCCACATCAGATAATTGAGTTTGGTGAGTTTTGTTACACTTGACATGTTAACAGAGAAAAGAGTGCTTTGCAGATCATTTCCATTAAACACATAAGGTGCATCGGTGACGTCATTGGCCATAGTGAATTGAGTGAAAAAAAAAAAAAAAACAGAGATGGAGCTTAGAAGTATGAGAGAGTAACACTAACACAGAGGACAAGATGAAGAGGATGAGAATTACTAAAGAAAAAGAAAGAGATGTTAGAAAAGAGTGGAGGCGGCAAAAGAGAGAATAGTTTATGACCTATTTGGCTCTGATAACATATTGAGCTTACTGAATTGATGATTATTATTGATACAGAGAGCTCTGTTAAACACAAAGAGAGAAGAACTATACAAAGAACATAAAACAATACTCTAAATATACTCTAGTAAATACAGCGTAATTATAGAGATCCTAACGTATACTTTCTATATATGTTCAATATTGAGAACACTTGAGTTAAGGTGGAGTTTTCGTTGATAATTGTAGCTAAATGTTATTGGTTCAAGTGGATTTAACTTGAACCGGAGGATTAACATCTGTGTTACTTAAACCATCTAATGAGTAGCTTTTAGGTGAAAGGGAGGGTTTACTAAACGGAGAGAATGTAGTGAGGGCTTTGTCTTCTCTTCCTCTGTAACAAAACATTCATCTTCTTTAATCCTCTCAAAGCTCTTGATACTGCGAGAAGCTTAAGCCACTCTGAGATAGTGAATTGCTGGGTGTGACTTTGAGACGCAAAAGATATCATTCGATAATTTCAAACTTGTTAATTGCTTGTGTTGCTATGCTTTTTTCCTTTGTTTCTTGTGTGTTTATCACGCTCTCTTAGCTTGTGATTCATGTGAATTTCATCTTGAATCCATTGCCAAAATCATCACCAACATATACAGTTTTTAAAATGTAAAAAACAAATCTCGGTTTCTCAGGAAGTGAATGACACTACAAGAAAACTGACGATTTGCGATGGTAAAAATGGTCGCAAATCCGTCGCAAATCGGGTATTGCGACGGATTTGCGACGGCGACCCAAATGTCGCTAATCGTTAGCCGCAAATTAAATTCCGTCGCAAATCCGTCGCAATATTTGCGACGGAGAATATTCATCGCAGATCCGTCGCAAATCTTGTATGCCGCAAAGATGTCGCAAATTTGCGACGGCAATATTGCCGTCGCAAATCCTGAGTGTCGCAATTATGTCGCAAATTTGCGACACATTTGCGACGGAATATGCCGACGGCAAATCGTCGCAATACGTCGTCGCAAACGTGTCGCAAAAAAAAGTCGTAGCAATGTCGTCGCAAATGTTTTCCATCGCAATGTCGTCGCAAATCAGGAACCTCGCAAAGTCATCGCAAATTTGACGTCGCAACGCCGTCGCAAATTTAATAATAAATAATTTATATAATAATTATTAACGAAAATTATCTATTAATTAATATTAAAATTTAAATTTAAATTATTTTCAAAATATAAAATTAGAAAATAAATTATAATTTAAAAAAGAAATTTGTATTACAAAATAATATTCATAAAACATAAAATTTTATTGTTCAGAAAAAAAAACTAAATTTAATCGATAGGGGGATCATCGTTTGCGTTTGACGGACCGGCATCCGAGCTACGGTAAAGTTCTGCGAATGCCGAGTCTCGTTGTGCCAGAAACTCGAAATACCTATCGTAGCTCTGCATCTTCTGGTTCTGTGATTGAATCAATTGGGCTTGGGTCTCGATTATCTCCTGAAGAGCGGGATCTGGTCCGGTGGAAGAAAAAATCGGAAGAGTGACAGCCTCAATATCTGACTGTAAAGAACCCACTCCGAAGATTCTTCCTCTCGTACGGGGAGCGACCTAAAAAATATATAAATATATATATGTAAGTATAATTAAGAAGTTATTAACTAAAAAAATAAATAAAAATTATAATGAAATTGAAAATACTTACGTCCAGATAAATTTGGTTCTTCTGGGTCGTACTAAGTGAGCAAGATGCAGTGCTTTCTGGATCATCAGGATCAGCCTGAGTCATTTCTTGCATCCTCGCAGTGACGTCGTTGTATAGCTTCTCCGAGCGTCCATCGACAAAAGATCCATCCGGATTTTTTTTGGTCTCCTCGAGAACCGCTAACAAATCCGGAATTCCTGTTCCGGTCCGCCCAGCCTACATAAAAGTTGAAAACATTAGAATGATTATAATAAATTATATAAAAAAATGTAATATAGAAAATAAATACTTACTATCATTCGGCCGCGTCCTTTAAAAGAAATCTGACCAGACCGATGCTTAGATGGTTGCTCTCCAGGAGGAGCACTGAAACGGGCTTTGCGGGCATTGGCGCTCTTCTTCACGCTCCCTGGCTCATTCCAAAATGTAACAAGACCCTCCCAAACTGACGAAGCAATCCATTCGGGCTTCGCATCATCGCCTAGCCTTTTCCACTTTGCCTTCCAACGTCCCACATGGTCAGTCATCCGTTTCTTCAACTTGGCCTCAAACATTTCACTAACTTCTCCGTTAATGCTCCAATCCCAATGATATTTTTGCTACAAAAAAAAAGTTATTAAAAAATAGCTTAAACATAGGAATAAATAAATAAAAAAAAAATCTGATACTTACAGCAAATTGTTTGTACCACCGGTTGATTGTCTCTTTCGGAGTTTGCGACCAATTGGCATTAGCTTCTTTGAAATCTCTTTCAAAGATTTCTCGGATCTTAGCAGCCACACATGGATCGTAATCGAACCTGGAAAAAAAAATTAGAAACTAAAAGATTTGCAATAGTTATAATTTGAAATAATTAAAAAATATATTTTTTAAATACCATTTGGTGTCGGGAGGACGTTTTGGATCAAGTCGCATCAGGCGGTCATGACCGGTACTCTCGAGAAGGTCTCGAATATCCATATCTTGCCAACGCCAATCTTGCAAATGTTCCTCCGGTTGAGGAGGAGGAGGAGGAGGAGGCTGTGCGGGAGCTGTCTCAGGAACGGGCGCTGAAAATGTGGTTCTCACCGATGGAGAGGTGAAAGAAGCCCCTGGAGTAGACGGAAAAGATCGAGGTCCAGACCCTCCAGACCCTCGTGACATGTAACGAGAAAAGTCGTTGTTCGTAGACATCTGCAGAAAAAAAAAATTGTTAGTCATAGAATAAAAATGAAATAAAAATCATGTTCGGTTTATAAAAATTAAAATTTTATAAAATAAAATTAAAA
>JAHZTW010000001.1:344403511-344442648 GCA_020283515.1 Alliaria petiolata
GTGATCCTTCCAATAAGGGAGCTCCCAGAAGATACTCTTTTTGTGCCAATTATGAGATACAGTATATCCGTCCGGCATGTTTGCCGGTGTGTGCCAATTTCCCCCACGCTTACACGTTTCTTGAGCACCGTATAATTCATCAATTTGCTCTAACAAAGTATCCCCTGAAAGATGAACAGGTGGAGGGAAACGGACAACCTTGTTCTTCTTAAACAATTTCTTATTTTTCCGGTATGTATGATTCATGGGAAGAAATCTACGATGACAATTAAACCAACATGACTTCCTTCCATTCTTCAGCTGAAACGCATCTGACCTATCCATACAATATGGACAAGATAATCTTCCATGCGTAGTCCACCCCGATAACATTCCATATGCTGGGAAGTCACTAATAGTCCACATTAACACTACACGCATATTGAAATTCCTCTGCTGCGAGTAGTCAAACGTGCGAACACCACTATACCAGAGCTGTTTCAACTCATGAATCAAAGGTTGGAGGAATACATCAAGTGCTCGCTTCTGATGCTTAGGACCAGGCACTATAATACTCATGAACAAAAATTCTCGTTGCATGCACATATCCGGAGGAAGATTGTATGGCGTCAATATGACAGGCCATAGAGAATATTGCCTCCCAGACATTCCAAATGGACTAAATCCATCAGTGCATAAGCCAAGATAGACATTCCTGCATTCGTTAGCAAAGTCAACGTGTACCGTCTGAAAGTGTTTCCACGCCTTTGCATCTGACGGATGTGTAACCTTCCCATCCACCGTAGAATGTTGCGCATGCCATCTCATTGCTGCCGCAGTCCTTTCCGAGTGGTATAATCGTTTCAATCTATCAGTGATTGGCAAGTACCACATCCGTTGGTACGGGACACGAGTCCTTCCAGTGGTTTCTTGATATCTCGGCTTCCCACAAAACCGACATTCATGCAGTTTGTCATCATCTTTCCAAAAAATCATGCAATTATCAATGCATACATCAATCATTTCTGATGGTAACCCAAGATCCGAAACCAACTTCTGTATTTCATAGTAATTTTCAGCAGATAGATTATCTGCTTGCAAATACTCTTTAAAAAGTTCAGCCCATGAATCCATGCAACTCTCAGTCATATTATTATCACTCTTAATTGTCATCATCCTAGATGCCAATGATAATTTAGACTTCCCTTTTCTACATCCATCATAGATGGGCTGGTTTGCAGCGTCTAACATATCATAAAATCGTCTAGCATCTGCATTGGGTTCTTCCCGACTATTATCAACAAATGAGGTTGGTGGAGCTTCATGCATAGCATCTACAACCATATCATGATATCTATTCCCTTGTTGATACCCTTGATCAATATTTCCAAATATATTAGACCCAGCATCAAAATGATCATTACTAGGCTGCTCAAAACCCTGACCCGCGGTACTACTACTTCCTGCACCACTACCTTCCCCATGCGAAAACCACACATAGTAATTTGGCATAAACCCTCTATTATATAGATGCCTCTTCACAGTATCAATTTCTATATATGGTATATTCTTGCATTTTCTACATGGACAGAATATTTTACCATGTTCTATCGCAAATGGTTGGTTTGTTGCCTGATACAAGAATCCTCGCAACCCGTCCCGATACTCTTTCGTCACTTCACCACTCTCCAGATCTCGTTGATTGTACATCCACGATCGTAATGCATATATGTCATTATATTTCGAAGACATTTTTCCCTCTTACTTTTTTTTTTTATGTTTTCACTCTTACCTTTTTTTTTATGTTTTCACTCTTATTTTTTTTTCTTCTCTCTTATTTTTTTTTTCTTCTTTGTTTTTTATTTTATTTTTATATGTGTGAAACAACAATCAGAACTGAGCTATTTATAGATTCTTATATTTTATTGCAACGTATTTGCGACGAATTTGCGACGGGATTTAGCGACAGACTTGCGACCAATTGTACATTTGCGACGGCTTTGCGACGTTATTGCGACGGATTTGCGACAGTTGCCGACAATTTTGCGACGATTTACTCCTGCATGTGAGGTTAGGTGAGACTTATGGAAAACGTGGTTTACCAACTTTGTCTTCATCGCAGTTCCCTCGCGATTCCGTCGCAAATATTGATTCGGATTTATCGCGTCGCAAATCCGTCGCAAAATTTGCTACGGATTATTTCCGTCGCAAAATCCTCGCAATTTGCGACGGATTTGCGGCTGTTTCGTCTACCGTTGCAAATATGTCGCAAATTAGTCGCAATTTGCGACGCGTTTGCGACGACCCTTGTCGTCGCAAATTTGCGACGTATTTGCGACGTTTTTTTTGTACTGTCGCAATATACACGCAATTCCGTCGCAAATTTGCGACGGAAAATTGCCGTCGCAAGTTTCCATCGCAAATTGCCTGTTTTCTTGTAGTGTGATAAGCTCATGGAACAAGAAACGAACATTGAAGCTTACAAAGCAATGATGAAGGACACATTAAAAATAGAGCACGAACGCACCATAAACAAGATCATGATGTTACATATTGTAAATTCGTATTTATAAACTTCGTAAATATGTATACTTATTCTATATTGCAAGCTGTTAATTTAGTATTTTCTGGTTATCTTCCAGGTGGAGAATGATTTAACACAGAGTGCAGCATCAAATAAAAGAGGGATGCATCAGCTGGAAAAAATTTCAGCTATATGACACTCTAACCATGAACAATGGTGGAAGATATGGTAAATTTGTATTCATAAACTTGAATACTTGAATACTTATTCTCCACTGCATTCAGTTAATTTAGTATTTTCTGGTTATCTTGCAGGTGAAGAATCCATATATGCATCAGCTGAATATCCAACTAAAGCTGCTACACAGAGAAACCATGAATATGATGAAAAAGATGGTAAATTCGTATTCATAAACGTATTTTATTTTATTTTTGGATTATTGAGAAATTACATGCTCAAACCCGTAATCCTCCCAAACCTGAGACCAGAGCATGTAATATTTTCTCTGTCTCAAACGTTACTCGATCATGCGACATGTATTTATAAAAGTTGTAAATGTGAATACTTATTCTTCACACTGCATGCAGTTAATTTAGTATTCTCTAAATATCTTTGAGGTAGAGAATGCGTTAAAAATGAGTGTTGCAGCACATCAAAAAGAGAAGCATCAGCTGAAAAATACACTTCAGTTGAATGATTCACAAACCATAAATATGATAGCACAGATGGTAAATTTGTATTCCTAAACTTTGTAAAAATTAATACTTGTTGTTCACTGCATGTAGTCATTAGCATTATGTGGTTATCTTTTTGATAGAAAATGCATTAAAACAGAGTGCAGCAGATCATGAAAGAAATATGCATAGTCAGAAGGACCAAGGCCTATCACCGTGCAGCATTATGTGACTAATGTCCCAACTCAACTAATAAAGAACGACCATATTTCCATTTTTGTGTGGTTGTTGTCCGAATTCCAATTTCCATTTATTTTTCGTTTACTTCTTTCTAATAAACTTTCGTATTGCAACATAAAATGTTGTCTCAGTTACACGTGCAATGCTTCTGTGCAGATAAAGTGGATCTAAATTTATTTATGAGACATTTACATAAAAGAACATTTTCATCACTTCTCTTACAAAAAGTACATTCCCCAACTAAGAACTTTGATTGTAGTTTTCACTATTTTTCACATGTGTTTTGTCTATTATGCCTTTAATTAAATTATCACTAGAGAGTCATTTACATAGAAAACCACTTTTTCAATTTCACTTACAGAAAAGAGCACTTTGCTCAACTAGGATACTTTCCTATGCTCTTCTGTGCTTTTTGTGTGCACAATGTCTCTTTTACCCTTAATAAGATTAAATTCGTGCACGAAAGCGGATGGAAGTATAAGATGTGGATGTAGTATATGTTTGGATGCTGAAAGGAGATGTAATGGATAAGTTGCAACATTTGAATAGTGATGTAGAATGATTCGGGTTGGGTATGGATGCGTCTGTAGTCATTTTCGAGACTAGTAACCATCCACAGATCTATGTCCATGTGTACAAACTAATAGTGGATTTATTTTTATTTCGGTGATGTGGATGGGTATTTGTGGATAATATATGAGCAGTAGTGAATCAGAGAAGTATAGAGACAGATTCTGTCATAAGGTATCCATAAAATAGCATCCATGTAGATCCACCGTAAGAATTCCATAAAACGGCGTCCATGGGTTGAGATTATGTTAGATTTGTGTAATATTTTATATATTATGGTTTAGGTCGTCCATGAAATGACATCCACATGAAGTGGCATCCACGATACGTCCAAGAAACACGAAACAGAATGACATCCACATGAAACTTTTAGCAACAAAAGAGCTAGAGAACTGTGAGGAATTTCCAATCCCAACAATAAAAGCCAAAGAGGAAGACAAATGAGTGGAGAAGGTTGGAGTTTTGTTTGGTTTTTTTTTTTCAAAATTGGTGAGGAATTAACAAAAGAGTATATTTGACTTTTCAAGCTAGAGAAGTACTCTAGTTGAAGAACGTGCTCTTTCTTGTAATTGTGCTTTGATAAAGTAATTTTTTTGTAATTATCTCTATTTTCTTTTGCCCTTTTTCACCTTTTTCTCTCTTTTGTAGTTTTTTTTCTTCTTCTTCTTTTCATCCTTTTTGTGGACGGATTTATCGAGTAAAATTATTTGTGAGGATGGTGTAATTAGTGCTAATAGTGGATGAGTTGGGTATGTATACGTTCGTAGTCATTTCCGAGACAAACCACCATCCACGGATATATGTCCATTGATACATATCCATGTGTACACACTAATACCCATACATCTGAAATCCCTATGTAAACATAGTATCTATTTAGATACGCTCGAATGACCCCTTCTCATAATGAGAATGTATATAACCTTATTCCGGTCCACCTGAAACTAAGCTTAGTTGAATGTTTGAATTTGGTAAGTATTATATTGGCATGGATGGTAATTCATGGATATCATATCATGGATAGTCTTAGCGGAGGAGTAACTGAAAAAAATAATTGTGGGCATATATATCTTGCAAAGCACACAGTTTTGTTCATCCATTTCTACCATTTCATATACGGGTATCCACATGTACAACCATCAGACATGTCTAAAACTAAGCTTAAAGATGAATGTTTGAATTTGGTACGTATTATGTTGGTGTGGATGGTAAACCGTTGATATAACAACACTGATATGGATGGAGGAGTAATTGAGAAATGTATCTATGGGCATATATATATATGATAATACATACATATTTATTTATCTTCATCCATTTCGACCATTACATATGCGAGTATCTACATGTACCACCACTAAACATGTCTTATACTAAGTTTAACTTCAACATGTCTAAAACTAAATATTGTGCAACCACTATACTATATCCATACACAGAAATCCATATGGCAGGTGGATATATGTTATGTCCATCCAGTTCGAAACATCCACGAATTAGAACCTCACAAATACCATTTTATTCAACTACGAACTTATGTTATATTGAATCTTGATAAATATTTCATTTTTAGTTGTTAAAAAAAAGAGTAAGATAAAAAGAAAGAAAAAGAAAAAGAGAAAAAAATTACTATTGTCTTTTCAATAGCTCAAATTACTCTAATTGCATAAAGTGTTTTTTTTATGTAATTATTACACTTCGAAAAAGTGCTCTTCTTATAATTAAATCTTTATTTATACACTCGGTGAGGACCGCGCATATACGTGGGCTTACTACGTTCCACCTTTCTATCTTACTAATCAAGAAAAACAAACTTGACTCCTTGCAAATGATCTTTGTTGAAACAGTCCACAAGTTTCTTGAGCTGAGAGTTAAACAGCACAATTAGCTTGTTGATCTTGTCATTGCATCTTCCAGTTGTTTCGGTTATTGTAGCGGGCTAACTCGTATGGTATACAACCGATCTGTCCCACTGCGGTCACAATTTTCCTAGCTCCAAATTGGTTCAATCTCTGAGAGAACAAACAAAAGAATCATATGAGATATGCCAGAACAAATAAAAGAATCATATGAAATATGTGTAAATGACTAATCAACACAATAATAACACAATGTCTCTCCAACATGCTGACACCTCAGCTTATTAAATCATTCTGAAGCTGCCATGTCAATAAATAAAAAAACTTTAACCACCAATCAAAACATTTTAATTATACACATCATTTTCTTACCCACAATCATCATCTCTTTGGTTTCAATTCTTCCTCTCGCCTTCTCAGCCGCTGTGAATTAAACACGTGAATTACGGTTTTTTTTTAAGACGAGAGTCTTCTTCCTTGACGGAGCTAGACGATGGACTGATGCGCAAGATGGCCATTGGTGCAGTCTTCTCTTATTTCTCTTTTGTATAGTGATTAACTTTGCTAGAATCCAGATTCCAAGATTAACCCGTTCAATTTCGTTGTTGCGTTGACAGGGAGGAAAGATATTTTCGATGGGTTTCCATAGGACTGATGATATATTGGTTACATCCAACGACGATGATGCAGTTCGCCCAGATATTAGAATTCGACTGGAGAGTCCATGAGTGAAGATGTACAAAGAGTCACCTTTGCCCAATTAATCGATGTAAATTGGTGATTGATTCAGGGATTTACCGACTTTGATAGGCGTAAGAAGTAAATTTGATTAACCCTCCCTTTTGGTGCTGCCGATAAAATTCGAATCGAGAAATGGTTTTAGGAGACCCAACATCATAACATGTTCGATTTTAGCTGATCTTAACCAATCAATCAATTGATTCAGAGTTCTAAAGGAAGTCATTTAGAAAATAATAACAAAGTGGAGTCATGTAACGTTTGAGCATCCTGCAACTTTCGATTCTTTAGCTACGGAGGAGAAGAAGAATGAAGAGATCAAGAGCAATCTGATTAAGTTTAGTAAGAGCAAAGATTACAAGAAGATTGGGAAGGCTTGGAAATGAGTGTATCTTTTGTTCGGACCACCTGGGACCGGGAAATTGACCATGATTGCTGCGATGGCGAAATTCTTGGAGTACGATGTTTATGATCTTGAGTTGACAACGGTTAATCTAATAAACAGCTGAGGTGTCTTTTGATTGAGACTTCGGGGAAATCGATTGTATGATTGAATATATCGATTGTTCGCTTAATCTCACGGGACGGGACATAGAAAGAAAAAGGAAGAAGAGGAAAATAGAGACGAGAAGAGCACAATGGAGAAGAAGATAAAAAACGAAGGTGAGAATAAAGAGAGCAAATTTACTTTATCAGGGCTATTAAATTTCATTGATGGGTTATGGTCGTCTTGTGATGGCGAGAGGATCATTGTGTTTACGACAAACTTTGTGGACAAGCTAGATCCGACTTTGATTCGGAAAGGAAGAACGGATAAGCATATAGAGATGTCGTATTGCGGTTTCGAAGCGTTCAAGGTATTGGCGATGTGGTGGAGAGTGAATTTTCTTGATGAGATAAAGAGGCTTCTTGAGGTTGAAGAAATCAAAATGACACCAACAGATGTTGGGGAGAATCTGTTGCCGAAATCAGAAGGGGAAGAAGCAGAGACATGTTTGAAGCGTTTGATCGAAGCTTTGAAAGAGGAGAAGGAGGAGGCAAACAGGAAGGCTGGGGAATAGGCCAGGCAAAAGAAGGAAGAAGAGGGAAAAGAAAAAGAAAGAAGAGCCAGAGGCCAAGGAGGGGAGAAAGAAGAAGAGATTGAAGAAGAGGGTAAAGAATAGCACTGAAATTTAAAGGAAATCTATGTAGCTTTGTATATACGAGAAACTGCTGGATTGTATCAGCATTCTTGAAGCATTGTAGTCTCATCTATCCTATGAGAAAATACAAGAGGGGATCACAAAGAGAATCCATATGGTTGTATAGGACCAAGAATTTGTCAAGACAGAAAGATTTTTCATAGTTCTCTTTCCTCTGATTTTTAAGTAAATCAAGAAATAAGAAGATGATGAAGAAAAAGAAAAAGGATAAGAGAAGAGAAGAACATGATGATAATTGTGCTTATTAGTATTTGTGGTTTTCGTATAAACTAACAGGAAAATCAACTAATTGTCTAAAAAAATTTAAAAGTTAAAAAAAAATCCGCAGCGTAGCTAATTACCTATGGAAGAAGCAACCAGAAGAGAGCTTTGGGTTGGAGCAGCCTAGCGCGGATAAATACCTAGTTGCTTAATAATACTCTCTATAGAGTTTCTACTGTATAATCAATTAAGGTCAAATGCAAAACAAAACAAAATACCGTGTCCTAAAATAATATAAATTTTATGTTTTAATAAAAAGTTTCAAATTTATTGTAAGGTATTCTTAATGAAATTTATTAAGAAATCATTTATCAATGTATATATACTTTTCTTTTCACCCACTGCTTAATATTTTTTTTCATAAGACCTGGAAAAAATATTCGACTCCGGATCTTCAATTCGCACCTTTTGCCTCCTATATGAGCCGGCCTGACCTTTAGTAACCAAAATGTAATCGAAAAGTTTAGTAACAGCATAGACGTGCCGAATCCTGTATATGACTACTAAATAAACTAAAAAGATTGGATAGTTATACGGCTTTGTGGAGACAAAGTCATCTTAAGATTACAAAGAAACATAGTCATCTACAAGTTGTCAAGTTACCAACAAGATTTACAATATTAAAATAGGCAAAAGAGCTAGCTACTGTATATAAGTATCATCGAGGATCACCACAAAGTACCATCAGCTCTTGCCCCTTCGCAACCAGAGGTTCTCTCTCTACCTATTCCTCCTTCACGTTGTTCCTTATTAATTACCATCAATTGATTTGCTTCGTCGTTTATTCTGAATAATCATAGTAATTACGAATCTGATCTTGATAATATGTCAACATTGATGTTTTAATTCCTATTAATTGCAGACGATTTATTCACAACAGTTACTAATTATTTAATATTTATATACAAAAGATTAATCAAGCAAATCCACGGCAGAAAAAAAAAACCATGACACAAAGGGTAGAAGCACAAGGAGGACCTGGAGGAGGTTCTTGGGACCATGGCATTAACACTGGTCTAAGGAAAATTTATGTGGGAAGAGATGACGCCTGTGTGAGTTATCTCAAGTTCGAATATTTCAGCAACGGCACGTTGAAGTCACATGCGCATGGTATCCAGAATCAGAGACATGAACCACAAGAGGTCTTACAAAAACTCTTTCATATGATTTCTTTTCTATATAACCAATAGATCACAATATCGAAGATTATATTTATAGGGTCATTTGTTTAAATAGTCCGTTTGGCAATTTTAATGTGAAAAAAAAGATCTGTTGTAGGGAAAATTGTAAGAAAAATCTATTAATGTGCTTTCACTCTGCCGTTAGCTGTCATTAGTTTACTTTTAATCTGCTATTAGTTAACATTTAGTCTACTTTCTGTTGGCATAATAAATTAGTCTGACATTACTCTGCATTTAGCTAGTGTGCAATGAGAAAATAGTTATAAGGGTACCGATGCTATTTATAAAATGTACTATTTTTAACATTTTCCCTTAGAGGACGTAAGGTTTGATATTATTTTCCTATTGTGGGTTATTTTGGAGTATTTCTTCTATATTATATTATACTTTATTTTTGCTGGATGACGTACTGCGAATATAATTACAGTGTGTGGAGTCGTCAATTGCACAATAAATTACAGTGTGTGGAATAGTCAATTGACAATAAATTAACAAATGACCCTAAAACTTTTTTTTTTTTTTTTTTTGAAAAAATGACCCTAAAACTTTCACTGATTTTCTGTTAAAAAAGGTTTTGGGTTTGAATATTACGTTTGATTATTGTATACGGAGGTCTCACTAATCCTCAAATTTATAAAATAGTGAAACCAAATTGACCTAGCACGAATTTCTAAAAGTTAATTCAATAGATTACCGCAGATTTCATATACACAAAACCAAAACTATATACTCAGAATATATGTGTATCTATAATACCTTGCAAAATCTAAGCTAAACAGATTTGTTACTGCAGTTTGTTGTCGACTATCCAAATGAATACATCACATCAGTGGAAGGAACTTACGCTCATGTAGATTATGTTAATACCATTGTGATAACGTCGCTTGTCTTCAAAACATCAACGGGAAGAAAATCTCCGAGGTACGGGAACCATGGATTCGTGCTCGAGAATAATGGTCGGCCGCTTGTAGGGTTCCATGGGAAAGCCGGACACGCTTTAGATGCCATCGGAGCTCATTTTGCACCTGACACATCATCATCAGCGTGGGCTCCGCCTAAAAAACTTGCGGCGCAAGGTGGTTCAGGAGGAGGCCCATGGGACGATGGAGTTTACAGTGGTGTAAGAAAAGTTTATGTTGGAAGAGATGAGTGTTGTGTAACTATAGTCAAATTCGACTATGTCAGCGCCGACGGTGAACTAGAAGAAACACGTGAGCATGGCAGGGTTAATCAAAATCCACATGAGGTATATATATTTTCATCACAAACTCTTTATCTATGTGGAGTTGAACTTGGATCATGAGCCAAAGTAGAAATTTTCTCGAATGTGATAGTGACAGTACAAAGACATTATTATAAAACCACTAGAATACATCATCACCTATAGGCTATAGTGGATATGATAAAGTACTGTACGAACATCTATTACTATATACAGTATTATTAGATTTATCACCATCTATAGACATTTAGCACATACTTCTTTTGGATTGGGAACCAAATGCGATGTTTTCTCTAGGATTATTGAATCAAGATCTTCATATCGGTTGACCTAATCTTTTTTGAGTTCATGACAACTCTTTATTAATGGAGATCATCATCTATGTAGATTTTGAATCGCTATCAGAGAAAAAAGACTTTCAGTTTGATTGTATTTTTGTGTCGTCTTACGTACACGTCCTTGAATTTTATGTTTACATGTTTAATTATTGCGTTAGATTAAAATGAGGGATCATTTTAAGAATTATAAACGTAAACATAAAAATCAAAAACTTTGTTTGAAATTACAATTTTTACAATATATTATGTTTGATAGGGAAAATTTAACGATCAATATTGTTTGTTTCTAAGAAAACTAATTATAATAATTGATGATTGCAGTTCTTACTTGATTACCCAAACGAATATATAACGTCAGTGGAAGGAACACAAGGTCTAGTGGTTCGTTATTCAAACTACGACATCGTCACGAGTCTTGCCTTCACAACATCAAAAGGAAGGACTTCGCCAACATTTGGAGCTACTAAGTTCGTGCTCGAAGACAATGGTCGTCAGCTTGTGGGCTTCCATGGACGGTCTGGAAACGTTATTGATTCAATTGGGGCATATTTTGCAGCAGCGCCATCATCTTCTTGAGCACTGAGTAAGTTTGTTTCTTTTTTCTACCTTTTTTAAATAAAAAAAATTGTTCAAAGACAAATGTCGTATATTCTTCGCTTTGTTGTTGTTGTTCTTTTGTATGTATTATAAAATTGTTGTGTTATCTATGAATAATTTTTTTTTATTTTGCGTTTAAATTCAATTTTTGTTTTCCTTGTCGTCCTAGAATCCATTTTAACACCTCTAGCAAATACTTCTACTGTTAATAATTATTAAAAAAAAATCTTCCATATATGAGATTATATATCATTATGAGTAAGAACTGTCAACAAATGCACACTCTTATTGATCATTCAAACATCAAATTGTTTACAAATGAAAATAATAAATTCTTAATAGGGACATTGCAAGAGGAAATTCCGCTTTAGCATTACTACTTTGCGGTTCACAAACAAATATAAAATCCGAGAAAAGACATTATATCGTCTCAAAATGCATCACCTCTGAAGCAAAAACTGGCCATTATGTTGGACATAGAACTCATGGGTGCATAATAGTTTGCAAACTTTCTCATCAGACACTGCATTGCATATGCAGCTCTAGGTAGCACTAAGTTCCTAGTAATTTGGATTCGGCGATAATTTTTTTTTTTTCCTTCTCTTACCAATTAGTTTTAAATTGAAAATCAATAAAAATTAATTTAGTATCAAAACCAATTCGTTAACGCAAGTAGATGATGATGCACTTTTCTACAATAAAATTCTACTTGCGTTAACGAATTGGTTTTGATACTAAATTAATTTTTTGTCTTTAGTAATTAATTTTTTTTCTTTAGTATCAAAACCAATTCGTTAACGCAAGTAGATGATGATGATGATACTAAATTAATGTCAACCCTATCCTGTTGGCTGTTGCCTAGGCTCCTTGATATGTGGGACGATAAAATGTGATTGAAATTAAAACTTTCAGATATTAATACTGAAAACTTCATATATGCAGCTTTAACTTTACGGGATTTGTACTTAAAACCATTTGAGTAATGAATTGGCTCATGCATGTTCACTATATATTATTTCTTTATTTTAGGTCTTTTTACACCTTTGATGCAGAATTTCTAATGCACTTACTCTAGATGATGGTTCTAAAATGAAATTTGGATGGACCAGAAAAACCATCATCTAGAGTAAGTGCATTAGAAATTCTGCATCAAAGGTGTAAAAAGACCTAAAATAAAGAAATAATATAGCGAACATGGCTCAAAGCGGACAATATCATACTAAGAAGAGAGTTGAACATGGGCTTGAAAAGTCCAACAGTATTCTCATTTGATGCTCACAACTCACTAGCCTAACGCTATGAAAGCAACCATTTTTCACTGTAAGCTGCTAAATGTATATATACTTCTATCAAAGTCCAAAGCTCAAAGCTTTTCAACTTTTTCTTACGTAATATATGAAAGGGTGAAGGAAAGTTCCCCAAATGGCCAATGATCAGAAGAATGGTGTGTCTCTTCCAGCGAAACTAGATCATAAGAAGGAAGATATGGTATGCCAGCCACATCCACTCGAGAACATAGTCTTGGCTGGGCGTATGCGTGAAGAAATGGTGGAAATACATATGCATGAATAAATGAATAAGAAACTTCAGGAATGCTGCATCCTCTGATCAATCATTGTGCGCACTTCCCCACACTCAGCATTCTTGATTAGAATAAAGAGACATTGCCGAGACTTCAATATTCCCACTTTTGAGCATGCTTTTGAATTTTCGACATGTTCTGATTCTGCTTTTGTTTTTGTTATAATTCCTTATTTTTAATTTCCCTTAACTGATGTGGTGATTTTGTAACCTTTGATTTGCTTCTTGTTTGCACTATAGATAAGTGCTTATGTGCTTTGTAAGGAGACTCGTTTTGTTTCGGAAGTCAATTCTTATTCCAACCAATGAAAGAATACATCATTTCCTTACACAAGATGCCAAACAGCCTATTTTCCTTGGCTTAATTGTTTGATCTATCCATTTAACAGCTCTTAAGCTCCTCCCAGCTCAGCTTCCGTCTCTTCTACATCTTCTTTGGTCGGATTCAACTTGCCCTTCACCTCACGTAAGAGAAACTGCCTTAGCTTGATAAATCTCTGACACAAGTTTTTTTATGTTTTGGTAAAAGTTTCCATTATTGTTAATGGGCCGGATAGAATTCTCATGTTCTGACATATAAAACTTGGTAGGAGTCTTGGATTACCTATTAAGATTGTATAATTTTATGGAAAGACGATGATAAGTTGCATGAATGTTGATATTGTGGGAACCTGAGATATAAGCTGATGGGTGTGCATACACATCCTCTAGCCAGAATTATTTGCAGTTGTCCTACGAACAAAACTCAAGGAAATGGAAGAAATGGTAAAACTCATAAACTCAATTATTAACACTATTGTTATAATTGTCTAAGACTCTAAGATAGCACCGCGTGAACGAGCTCTAGATTTTTTTTTCATATATAGGTGGAGATTTTAGAAGAAGCTGAAAGAGGCAGCAGCTGCGAAGGATTGGGTGATCGATGAGCTAAAGGTAGAACATGCAAATATGCGGGCTAAGGTTGATTACTTTCATCCAGAACCATGCAACATTCTTTGATGGTCCATGTCTCATTGATTTAGATCTTGTAAGGAGGACTAGTCATCCGACTCCCAACTTCTTTTTCAATTGTTTCCTTCGCGGGTCTGCTTGTTTATTGCTAGTCAAGTTTGCATCTGAATAACAACACTTTGTTCTTTGATCAGATATTAAAATTTCTTGAAAGACTTTTGAGGTTTCTCTGTTTTGATTGGGTAATGTGTACCAAACAAAAAAAACACACTAAACACATATTTTACTTCTTTGAACATGATGATAATCATGGCTTAGAATTCATTGTCTTTCTGCCAAAATTACTCGAGGGATAGACCATTTAGTTCAGTTGGAAAAGTAACAAAGGCAAAACATAAAAATCACAGGATAGAATGACACTTAACGAGACTATATTACATGTTATGTTTTGGTCTCTGATAAACCCTTAAAGAGTTTATATCAGGAAGAAGAGAGCTGAATGGCACAATAGTGAGACCTCTGACAGATCTACTTAAAAAGATGAATTTGAATGGTCAAGCAAGGCTCAGATCACTTTTGAACAATGAAAGATGCAATGATGTATGCACATGTTCTTGCCCTACCAAATTTTTAAGAAATATTCATCGTGGAATCGGATGCTTCGGGTTATGGAGTAGGCGAAGTTCTGATGCAGAATCAGAGACCGATTACTTATTTCAGCTCCGGATTGTCAGACAGAGAGCAGATCAAGCCGATTTATGAAAGAGTGCTTATGGCAATTGTGTTGGCAATTCAGAAGTTGAGACACTATTGGGGAGAAAGTTTGTGGTACATACTGATCAAAAGAGTCTTAAATTTCTCTTAGAACAGCGAAAAGTTTCCATGGAATATCAAAAGTGGTTGAAAAATTTACTCGGGCATGATTTTGATATCATATACAAGCCTGGAGTGGAAAACAAAGCAGCTGACGGGTTATCTCGGATTGCATCAGAAAAAGCAGATCCTAATACTTTGTTTGCTTTGACAGTTCCAAAGAGTTTACAGCTACAAGATCTGCTGAAGGAAGTGGACACAGATGCTCATATACAAGACTTATGTAAACGGATTCAAGAAGGAACTGAGCAGCGTGCATGGTACACCATTGTGCAAGGGATGTTGATGTACAAAGGAAGGTTGGTCATATCTAGAACCTTGGCTTGCATTCCTTTGATTCTACAGGAATATCACGATGGGTTGTTGGGAGGACATTCTGGAATCTTACAAACCCTTGAAACGGATTCAGACATTCTTTTATCGGAGGAAGATGAAAAAAGACATTCAGAAGTATGTGGCTGAATGTGATATATGTCAAAGGCATAAGTATTCTACTATGTCTCCAGCAGGGTCGCTACAACCTTTACCGATTCCATATAAGTTTTGGGAAGCGTTATCCATGGATTTCATAGAAGGGTTACCAATGTCTCAAGGAACAAATGTGATTTTTGTGGTGGTTGACAGGCTGAGTAAATTTGCTCATTTTCTGAAGCTGAAACATCCATTTACAGCAGCCGATGTCCCTCACGAATTCGTTCAAAAGATTGTCAAACTCCATGGATTTCCACTGTCTATTGTTTCAGATCGAGATCATATTTTTCTCAGCTCATTTTTGAAAGTGATGTTTAAACAAGCAGAAACCAAGCTGAAATACAGCACTGCTTTCCATCCTCAGTTCGATGGTCAAACATAAGTTTTAAACCGCTGCCTCGAAACCTATTTGAGATGCTTTGCTTCATCACATCCAAAAACTAGGGCAAAATACCTTGCATGGGCGGAACTCTGGTATAATGCAAGCTACCACACATCAATTGGTACAACACCTTTTAAAGTCGTCTATGGACATGAAAGATAATGCTGATAATTGGAGTTTAGAGTGGGAGATCTGGTCTTTTTAAAGTTTCGACCCTATCGACAACAATCTGTCTATAAATGATTGTGTCAGAAATTAGCTGCTAGATACTATGGTCTGTTTGAAGTATTGGCTAAGATTGGAGCTGTTGCATATTGGATGAAACTTCCTCCAGATTCAAAGATTCATCAAATCTTCCATGTATCACAGCTGAAATCGGTGTTAGGGGCTGCTCACGAGGTATCACTCTTACCAACTTCTTTTTCCACTGAAGATGAGTTAGTCACTGAGCCTAGGGACGGAGCCAGGTAGTGAAGAGGGGGGGGGGGGTCGGGGGGTCAGCTGACCCCACCAATTTTTTTCAAATTTATGTTTTTATTTAATTAAAAATATTATGCATTGTTTGACCCCACTAAAAAAAACTAAAACATTAGAAACAAACAAAATATTTGGGCTCATGGTTTTAGTTTGAATTTGGACTAAGTTTTCTTTTAAACCCATTTTACATGAATAATTATGGATTTTAGCTACCAACATATTTAAAAAATCATTAAAAAAAACCTTTTTCTGTTAGTTTTGTAAATTCTTTTTTTGTTATTGTCAACTTTTTGTTAGCATCTACACGTTTTTTTAATTTTTCATCTATTTTTGTTAATTAGAAAAAAAAATCGTATTTTTTGATAATTTATAAACTATAGTTTTTTTAATATATTTTTTTGCCCACAATAAAAAAAAGTTCGACCAATCATTGTGCCCGATGTGGTAATGGATACGCGATACGATCAAGCTGGCCACCTGGAGGCGTTGGTGAGCTGGACTGGCCTTCTTAATCATGAAAGAACATGGGTACGTGCTTCAGAGTTGATTAAGCAGTTTCCCCATTTGTCTCTTGAGGACAAGCTTCATTTTCCCGGGGAGTATTGATAAACCCTTAAGAGTTTACATGAGGAAGAAGAGAGGTGAGTTGGAGGAAAGAGTGGATGAAAATCAAGCTGAGCTGGACAGTTGAATAAGTTGACTGCTGACGTGTTCGAGAGTTGATGAGTATTGAGTCTAGACCTGGGCATTTTAACCGGATCCGAAAAACTGAACCGAACATAAACGAACTAAAAAGTACCGAACCGAACAGAAACTGACGTAATAACCCAAATGGGTCCTACACTTCTATACCCGAAGAACGAAACCCGAACCTGAATCGAATCGAGAACCGAATGAGTATCCGAAATACCCGAAATACAATTATATACCTAAAAATATTATTTATAGTAAAACTCAAATAACTAAAATATTTAAAATTATAATTATAAATGAAATATATTAGATAATTTTAAACTAAAATAATTAAAATATTGAAAAATCTTTCATTATATTTATTAAAATAATTTTTTTGGCAAAATTCAACCAAATAACTTAAATATATAGAATATTTGAGTTTTAAAAAAAATATTTAAATAAATTTTGAGTGATTCGGATATCCGGAACCGACCCGAACCCAATTAGAACCGATCCGTACCCAATCCAAAAATTATAAATATACGAATGGATCCCATCCCTCTATACCCGAGGATCCGATACCCAAAAAACCCGACCCGATTGTATCCGAAAAATCCGAACGCCCACCCCTATGAGTCTGTTATTCTTTTATCGAGAAATTAGATCAGGAATTACATGAGAGGGTTGTTCTCTGTAATTGACAATCTCCAAGAGTGTGATCTTGAGATTGAGAGGATATCGACTTGTCATCAGAGAGTCTCCGTCGCATTTCGTTATTGTATTTCTTTGTTGAGTGAATAAACGATCTATTCTCTTAACAGTCTCACGTCTACGGAATTACGGTTTCACGTACATAACCTTCTAATAAGTGACATTTACCTAGAATAACCTTACTCTATATGGTTATGACCAGATTAACACCCCCTCATGAGGGTGTAACTAGAATAACCTTACAAAGTTGGTTAAAGACATAAGGATACAAAAGTTGGGAAAATTTTCGAAAATGCCATTTAAAAAAAAAGAGATTAGATTAAAGTAATTAGATAAAAAGTAAAAGGTAAAGAAAAAAAAAGTATTTGGCAAACGTAAAAAAAAAAAGTTTTCGGGAGAGCTCTTTCCCTTTTGCGACGGCGGAGGCGATTAGGGTTATCCGGCGAGGGGTTCGGTTAACGGGAGGAGAGCGGCGAAGCGATTAGGGTTATCCGGCGAGGGGTTCGGTTGACGGGAGGTGGTCGATATCGGCGAAGAAGGTAAATCTCTCAAACTCCGACGATTTGCACTATAATTTTTTTACGATTATGTTTACGGCGGCCGGTGGTGTCATATAATTTTTGGGGGTCGTGTCGGACGTTTATTTCGCCGGAGTTCTCCTCACATATTGGCGGGAGGCGGCTTGAGAAAGATAAGCCTAAATTTGTTGATTTTTTTCAGATCTGTAAACGATTTTGGGTGAGTATTGGTGGCGGAAGTCGTCCGACGGTTTCGAACCCTCTGTGGTAAAATCTTTGTTCCAGATCTGGTAAATTGTGATTGGTCTAAGCGATAATGTGGTAGATTTGTTTTAGATTATTGAGGTTTATATCGTTGTTTTAGATTTGAGGTTTATATCGTTGATGGTAGATTTAGTTATTGGTATTACTTGAGGTTAATCTACCACAATCGTAAATACCTTTTGGTGGTAGAGTTATGTGTAACATTGTAGATAAAGATTTGGTGGTAGATTTACTAGAATAATGGTGGTAGATTTGTTTTATTACCGACATATGTGTGAATGTAGTTTAATCGATCAGGTTTTGTATTTTGAATGGATGCGATGATATATGTATTGACATATATGTTTCATTTTGGCAGCATAAATGGCATCTTCAAGCAGAGGAAGGGCTGATTACCCACGGAGGTTGTTTCCGCCGGGGAAATCTCCTGTGCAAAAGAGGAGTTTAAACAATTATTGTCATTTGACGGATTTTGGGATGATGTTGGAGGCTGTTGGAGATGAGGTATACAACGAGCTAATGCACGGTTCTCAGGTTGGAGTGATTTTGAAGCTTGCAAAGAAGCCTTATGTATGGGCTGCGAAGACGGTCCATAACTTCGTCACAAACCAATTGTATGTGGACAGGATTTACGAAATCTGGTCACTTATTGGTGGGCGTCCAATCCGGTTTTCGCTTCACGAGTTCAAAGATATTACCGGCCTCAATTGTCAGCCTATAGTGGATGATGGGTGGGACATTGATCACAACGAGTTATGGGCGGAGATTGGTGTTAATCCGGGGGTGGGGCCTAACTGGCATGAGTTAGTTCATGTTTTTGAAATTTGCAAAACATGGACGTTTGAGAAGAAGAAAAAGGTGGCATTGCTTTTCGTATTGCACGTAGGAATCTTTGGCATGAATCGGAATTGTCGAATCCCTTTGGAGTACGCTAAAAGAGTGTTGGATGACGCAGCTTTTGAGAGCTATCCATGGGGTCGAGTCGGTTTTAAGGAGTTAATAAAGTCTATTAAAATTGCATCGTTGGGAAAACTTAGTTACACATTCCATGGATGTGTCCATGCCCTTCTCATTTGGGCATATGAGTCAGTCCCAATATTGGGAGAGAAATTTGGGAAGCGTCTAGACAATGCCCGTATATTTCCGTGTCCTTTACTTCGATGGCGTTCGACAAGAGAGCGTTACAACCTTGAGAGAGTTTTGGAGGAAGAAATAAGCACAACGCCTGATAAGAAGGTATGTTTGATTGTGTTCTGTGTTAGTAGATTTGTAGTTTTGTCTAGATTTGCGAATCTGTGTTAGTAGATGTGTTGCGGTAGATTTGATAGCGTTAGGGTGTGGTAGATTTGATAGCGTTAGGGTGTGGTAGATTTGTTTGCGTTATACATTATGCGTTGGTAGATTTGTTATGGATAAGTTTCGCGAATCTGTGTTAGTAGATGTGTTGCGATAGGTGATGGTAGATTTGAATGCGTTAGGTTCTGGTTGCATAGTTGGTACGTGGTGTGGTGATTTGTTCGCGGCCTTTGTTTGCGTAGGTAGATGTTGGTAGATTTGTTAGGGTTTGTGGTAGATTTGATAGCGTTAGGGTGTGGTTGATTTGTTTGCGTTGGTAGATTTGTTTGCGTTGGTAGGTTTGTTATGGATAAGTTCTCTAACAAACAAACTCGTGCAGGTTAGGGTGAGACATCTATTGGAGGTGCCGCGGGAGGAAATATATCCGATTTGGCCAGATGAACCTTCAACCCCAGATGTGGATCCGAAACTTCATAACATGATCACCGATATTCTCGATGGTCGTTTGGATGAGACGGCATAGGATGTGGGTGGAAATGATAGTAAGGAAAAGAAGACACCTAACAAGGATAAGAAAGAGAAGAATGAGAGGAAGAGGAGAGAAAAGAAGGAAGACGAGAAAGAGAAGAAGGACACTAAGGGGAGAGAGGAGAAGGAACACGAGAAAGAGAGAAAGGAGAAGAAAAGCAAGAAGGAGAAAGAGAAGGAGGAGGAAAAGGACAGTGAAGATGATTTTATAGAAGACCCTATAACGAAGAAGCGTAAGGTTAAAAGTCCTCCTGGATCTTCTAGGGAGAAGAAGAAAGAAAAAATGACGAACGAGAAGGAAAAGGATGTGGAAAGTAGGAAGGATGTCTTTGATACTGAGATGTTAATGTCCGTAGGGGCGTTTAAGAAAAAGGTCAAAGTGACGAAACCGAGGGAGGAGGAGAATAGTGGGTTACTACAGGCAATTCAGCTTTTGGCATCCAAAATTGACGCCATCGATGACAAGGTCAATTCTTTTGTGTCGAAGGAGAACGTTGATGTTCAGGGAGGTGCAAAAGGACCTTTCGTCGAAGGAAAACTTGGATATGTCGAATCCAATGCAGATGGAGCTTCGAAGAAGAAGGATCGGGTACGCAAGTCTCTCTTCTAGTACGCAAGTTTATGTTCTCTAACTTACTTGCCTAATTAATTTTCAAACTTTGGTGTGTCTCATACAAGTTTGTTTCAAACTTAAAACTTGAATTTAAGGTTTACTTTATCTACTAAACATTGCATATTTTTATGGGAATGTAGTATGTATTTATTCAGTTTAATGTGATTTTCGAGGTTCAGGCAACAAAGTTAATAAATCTCTGTAAAATATAGATATCAAAACACTTACTAATTGGGTAATTGTCCAGCAGTCTTGGACGGTTGAGATGCAGGATACGTCTGATCCGCAATTTCCAATAGCAAAAGCGGTTAGAACTCGAAAGTCGCAAGAGCAGACACTACGTAAAGTCAAAGTAGAAGGGCGTGAGTCGAATGTGAAAAAAAAAATTGAGACTGTGAAAAAGAAAGAAGTTATTTATGAACAGAAAGAGGTGCCGCTTAGAGCAGACCAAATTAAGATTCCACATTTGGTTGACGAACCGGAGAACGACATGTTACAAGCTTTGGAAAAGCTTATGGCGCTCCCCACAGTCATTCACCAACACTCTCCCAGGATTCGAAGGGGGCGCATCATTGCAGCCACTCAATACTCACCCTTCGCTGGGAGTTCGGTTGTGCGAAGAGTGATGGGTGCTGGAGCGGATGTCGATCCTTCGTACAACCCATTTGAGGAGGTCGAACGGAGAAAATTGGATTGTTTGATCCAATTTATAAAGCAAGATTTGTAAGTCCTTCCAACCTTTTAATAAAAATTATGGTTATAAATGTAACATGTGTAAGAGTTTGTATTTTCATCAATTAGGGAAAAACCCTTTCGACGAATCAATCGCAGCTGTTGAATTCTACCTGACGCTCATGACGCCTAAAGAAATGTGGCCTACTGACGAATATGGATGGTTGTCTGGGAAGGTAAATTGTATTCACGATTTGGTAATGGTAGATTTAAAATATTGTGGCAATGTTTGATGGTAGTAGACTTTTTACTTAATGAAGGTAGACTTTTTAGATGAAGATCGTAGACTTTTTGTTATTGATGGTAGACTTTTTGTTGGCGGACTTTTTGTTGGTCGACTTGGTGTTATTGATGGTACACTTTTGTTATTGATGGTAGACTTTTTTATTGATGGTAGACTTTTTTTATTGATGGTAGACTTTCTAGTTGATCAATGGTTGCTGGTAGAATTTGGATGATGATGGTAGACTTGTAGGTGATGGTAGACTTTTTAGTTGCTGATGGTAAACTTTTTAGTTGCTGATGGTACACTTTTAGGTGACGGTAGACTTTGTAGGTGATGGTAGAATTGTTGATGATGATGTTTGATGGTAGACTTATTTGGTTAATGTGTAGGATGATCGTGAGACTTATCTATGTTCCCTTTCGTGTTTCAGCATATGAGTTCTGGATTTGATATGCTCAGATCAAGGTCTTTTCGAGTTCCATCTTCGTATCGGAAGGGACGGGTTGCATTTCTGGACCCTTTCTTCTCATATATATGGTGTAGAGATTACTCGACAAAGTATCTACATGACGAGGAGAATTGGATTTTCCCAGAGGCGTATATCAACGTTGCGAAAGGGATTTTAAATGATTCGCCTTTTCCACCGAGGAAATGGGGTGAGGATGTTGATTTCTTGTACATCGCCCACAACATGGACAACAGACATTGGGTGGCGCTTGAGGTGGATTTTGCTAAGAGGAAGATTCGAGTGTTTGATTCTGTTCGTTGGTTATTCAATGACGCCTACATAGAAGAGTCAGTTAATCCATACACGAAGATGATTCCTCTCTTGATGAAGCAGATTGTACCTCCTGAGAAACGGGGTAAAATTCGTGCGCAAATCTACACCACTTACCGAGTCAAAACTGCTCCACCCAACACACAAACTGGCGACTGCGGGGTGTATACATTGAAGTATTGCGAGTGTTTAGCTCTTCAGCATGGCTGGGAACCGCTTAAAGATAGTAACATGCCAGGTATTCGTCTAAAACTGGCAGCAGAGATATTGGAAGAAGCAGATGCAGAATACCATTTTGAAAGATCTGATCCTAACCCAAGAGGTGCATCAGATGATAGGTATCCATTTCAGATAGGGTCAGCCAATTTACGATGATGTATGTAGTCTATGTCTTTGTATATTATGGTAGACTTCTACTTCGCTAGACGTATGCTGATTTTTAGGAAGATTTGAACGAACTACTAAAACCTGTGTCTTTTGTGATGGCGGTAGACTTATAAGCGCCATTTGATTGTTGTAACAACTAAACTAAACTAGTACCGGTGGTCTTTTGTATGGGTTTGTAATGACGTAGCTTTATGAAGTGCGGTTCTATTGACCCATAAGCATCTTGTACATCTCTATTGACCCATATCTTATTACACACACTGAGTTTGGAAACCAAATCACAGAAATAACCATGTTCTTCGTAACGGAAGTAAAGTAAAGGAGTTGTGAAGCAGAAATCAAACCCTACAGTTAAGCATCGCAAGTTGTCCGATTATGTCCACGTTCATGACACCGAGAACATTTGTGCTCTTTCCTAGGACGTTTTTTGTTCATTGCCACTTCAAATGCTCCCTTAATACGCGTTTTCTTAGGCCTTCCTGGAGGGTTTCTGTACTCGGGTGGGAGACACACTTTTGTGCCCACTTCATCAGGCAAAGGTAATGCAATATCTCCTGGTAAAATAGTTTTGGAGTAGGCGTTCGACAAATAGTTCGTATGATAGTACGGATGCGTAAGGTTGATGGTTGTAACCGTATCGGGATTGTGAGACTTCTTCCACGCTTCAGCCGCTTCAATGGCATGGACACAAGGAATTTTATCCAAATCAAACTTACGGCAAGTACACGTTCTTTCTAAAAGGTTGACTACATGCAATGTTGACGCAGAAGTGACTTGCGTTAGATTGTCATCTATCTCTTGTACTCCCAAATGCTTCGCATCTTCAACTCTAACCTGTTGAGGAAATAGAAAGAAGAATATTATAAATCTACCACCTGTTATGTGTGTTCACACAAAACAAACCTACCATGACGACGTACCGCAAGCAACTTTTCCACTGCTGTTGTCAAAGATGTTTCCATCAGACGAGCAATTCGGCGTCGTTTAGCAAACCACCTTGTTAAAAGCATCCTAATATCTTCCAATCGGCGAACAATAGGCTTACTTCTAGCACTAGCCAACACCTTATTCAGTGATTCTGCTATGTTGCTTGTTGTGAAGTTATATCTATCCCCTTCAAAATGAGCACGACTCCACTTACACTCATCAGCTTTTTGCAAATAACTATACAGTTGAGGATTCAAAGCCTGAATCTGTGCATAGTAGGCATTGAACTCTAGTTCCGTATATGCCGTAGCTGCCTTTTTCACAAGGCCAAATGT
This sequence comes from Alliaria petiolata, assembly GCA_020283515.1. NCBI lineage: Eukaryota > Viridiplantae > Streptophyta > Magnoliopsida > Brassicales > Brassicaceae > Alliaria > Alliaria petiolata. Next base: position 344,427,622 of record JAHZTW010000001.1, read on the forward strand.
TTAACCCCCTCTGAATTTCAACAAAATGTTCTTATACAAGTGATATGTGCAAATACCCCGGTTTGCTAGGGGATACACATTCCTTATGGCCTTTCCTATAGCTCTATGCCTATCCGATATAATGGCTAGCCCTTGATCATCTGGAATGACACGATTAAGTTGTCTAAAGAACCATTCCCATGACTCTTCATTCTCAGTATCTACAACACCAAACGCTATAGGAAATATATTAAAATTTCCATCTTGCGTTGTTGCAAGTAGCAGCGTACCTTTGTATTTCCCATGCAAGAGCGTCCCATCTACCACAACTACTTTCCTCATGTAGGGGAACCCGTGAATGCTTGCACCAAATGCGAGGAACATAAACTTGAACCGATCTTCATCGTCAACATCAAGCTTTATAAGTGTTCCCGGATTAGCTTGCCTAAGTTTATTATAAGTACGCCGGTAGTTCTTCATAGCCACTTTCCGCAGTGCCACCAACTAATTGACGTGCATATCGTAAAGCCCGATGTGCTTTCCAATAATCGACCTGTAAAAAATAAAGTCCTTAATATATGCGTTATCAATTATACATAAATCTACCACAACTTCCTACATAAATCTACCACAACTTCATAAATAAATCTACCAGAAAAATCTACCACAACTTCCTACATAAATCTACCACAACTTCATAAATAAATCTAGCAGAAAAATCTACCACTACATCTTCATAAATCTACCACTACATCTTCATAAATCTACCACTACATCTTCATAAATCTACCACTAAACCCTTCATAAATCTCCCAAAAAACTGTCTTCTTACCTTAAGTCCGAATCGTTTAGTCAGAGCATCTGCGACATGGTTTGGAAATATAGTGGGTTCAACACCACCTACATAGTCTTTATACAGACGTCCTAGAATCTCGTAAGTTGCATGGCGGTTACGGAGTGATCAGACCGTTACCGAACATGTGTGGGTGCAGACATACGTCTTAATGTGTAGTACACAACCATCTCCTACGGTTGAAGCACGCACTCGCCATTTGCATCCTGGAACCCAACACTTTACTGTCAACAGTGTGGGGGTTGAATATCCAACGTCGAAATCAAATTTTTGTGTAACGCTAAGAATTTGCAACCGCGTCATCAAATCTTCTTTTTCGCATAAGTCTGGCCGACGGCTAAATCTAGTGAACTAAGCTCCAGGTTCAAGACATCCGGGATATAATGTGACACTTTTTTGTGGTAGATTTATTACCACTTCATCTTCTACATCGATCAGAACTCCCTCCATCTCTTGATTTTCCACTACTCCCGTATTCGTCGTCATCCGAACTAGCACCATCCGAATCTTCGCATCCGTCATATCTCGAACTCAAATCTTCGTCTTCTTCCACATCCTCGTCATTTTCGACTTCTTCATCTTCTGCTATATGATATTCTTCGTCTCCATCGTCTTCTTCAACCTCAACATAATTGGATCTTATTGAAGACTTTTTCCCAACACGACGGAGATCTTCTGCTGCTGAAGAACTTCCGTCGACTTGGTTTTTTTCTTTTAGCTGAATGCACAAGCGAACCGGATCTTCTTTCAATTGATCGAAATACCCACTCAACTGTCTATTGTTTCCCACAAATACAGGTGGTGTATCTTGAGGTAATCTTTGCATAAGTTGCTTAAACAATATATAGCTCAGCTGCACTTCTTGATATCGAGGATCGAAACCAAAATCTTCATGCACCATTTTAAGAAAATCAAGATAAGAGGTTTTTCCATCAACCCGTAATATTCTACATCTCTTCGACTTGTCAATGACAAAGATCCACCGATTTTTCTCAAAACTCCATTCACCACAAACCAATATTATTTGCTCCATCCCCCTAATGTGAAAACAGAAAAGAGACCACTCGAATGGATCCAAAAATTGTATGAAACGCTAAAAATAATGACAAGAAATTTATGTGGGACAAATTGGATTTGACAAGATATTGAGGAAGAAGATGATGATGAACGTCAAAAAAGAGGGAGGAGAAAAAGACGGCAACCCTAAAGTACAACAATGAATATGTGGTTGCCAATTTTTTTTATATTTTATATTTTTTTATTATTATTAAAATTAATAATAATCACACATCCTCCTCCTCCTCTTCTCGACATTTTCGCCTGAAACCGGAACTCTACGTTTCGTCGGCCGCCCTTGTTCCACCATCAACACCGGATCGGAAATTACATACTCTTTCGGATTTGTTTTCAAGGATTCAGTAAGTTATCCCTATCATTTGTTGTCTTCTTCAATTTTAGATCTAGTTCCACACTTTTTGATAAAATCTCCAACTAAAGTCGATTTTCCGGCGAGCGTAGCCGCCATTTCCAAGGTTGATTGTTAGAGTTGGGGAATTTTGAGATTTTCGTTGGAGATTTCGAGATTTCGAGCTTTTGAGATTTCTCAATTATCTGTCTTCTATATAAGTTCATGGGGTGATGGTAGATTTTCCATCAGTTGTGGTAGATTTATAATATACGAATGCCACTTTTCTTCTGTAACAATTGCTCACTTATCTGTCTCATCTCGCTGTTTATCAGCGGAGAATGGAAGAAAATAGTGGACTCCAACAAATAAAAGACCTACTACCATCGATTCTACAAAGGGTGGGACGATTTTCTGCGAAGGACGCATGTCGTGCAGCTTGTGCGTCAAAGCTACTAAACTCAACATTAAAGGACCCATCCGTGATGCAAGCGCTAAACCTGTCAGACTTCATTGCTGACCCAAATTTAGTCGATGTTTATCCTCGGTTCTTCAACTTGGCTATGTCATCTGCCAATCCTCAAGCTTTATACCTCCACGGGATGCGGACAATAGCAATAGCCAAAGACATCAACAATTCTGTCAGCTTTTTCAACAAGGCTTCTAAAGCCGGGATAGACCAAGCAACATTGATGATGGCTACTTGCGCTACCGCATATGGCCAATATCCAAGAGCATTGGAGCTGTTGGACCGAGTTCAAGGCTGGAGATCACGCATGCTTTACATGGTTGAACTCGGTGAACAGGTTGCTACAACCAAGAAGGCAATCCAGAGTGACTGTGGAGGTTTGTTGCCAAGTGTATTCGGCGCTGAAGATTTCCCTCCTAAGTGCTTTTTCAAACACAGATTAATGTGTTGTGAGATGTGCTACCTTTACATTCAGTACCAACTGGTTAGATTTGAGTTCTAATGTAACATGTTAGGTACTACTTACTACTCTGTTTTAGATTTCAGCGCTATCTCAAAGTACTACGCCAATGTAAAGGTAGCGCTCTTAAAAATAGTAAGGTGTAGTCGGATGAAGTTCCTCTCATTTTCTGATGTAATTGAATTGGTTCAATCTCTTCTCATATGGTAATCACAAGTTGCTTTTAACTCTTCAACATACTAATTTCATCAATTTTAACATAACAAACGTCTGTTGGATGCCATACCATTCCTTATTTTCCGAAAAGACTTAGTCTAACGTCATCCACCAAGTGCAATTCAAATACAAGTCTACCATAACATAAACACAAAGTCAAATATCTTCCACCAAGTACAACTTAAAAACAAGTCTACCATAACATACATTCACATTCGCTGACCATCGAGGTTACTATAGTAATTAAAAAACCTTACAAATCTACCACTACATACAATAGGTTAATCTACCACCACGTCTTATTAATCTACCACAACTAATTAAATCTACCGTCAAAGAAATAACTCTTCCACCAAGCATAAATCAACCGTTCCACGGTTGAGACCTAATAAGTCTGCTACTACATTAAATAACTCTACTAGGTAAACTGTAAATCTACCGTCGTTACAAAATAAATCTACCATTTCGAAAACAAATCTACCACGGATGTCGGTCATGGAAGAGGCAAAAAAATAAATATTTTATCGTTGCAATTAAATCTATCATTCATAAAACAAAACTACTGCTCTGAAAAAGTCTACCGCCACGTTATTATGGATCTACATTAACAAGTCTACCAAATTCTACGCTGCGCTTTCGTGCATTGACCAACAGTAATAAGTCTACCGTCAAACGCCTTGCGTACGTGGCAACCCAAAAGAAATGGCATTGTCGTAAATATCGTTTTTCTCACCAAAGGCTTGAGGGACATTTTTGGTACCCTATGTTATTTGGGTAATAAAAAAAGATGTGCATCAAACTAGCCGAATCACTATTTTTAAAAGTTAGTTTAGTAATCCACCCTTCTAATAATCCAAAAAATGAAAAAAAATATATATACTTGAGGGATAGACGAATTATTTACACTCAAGGGCACTTTGCCAAACTCATATTACATTAAAAGGTACTTCTAACAACTAAGACACTTTGGTTAGTTGTAATTACAAAATTCTCCCTGATTCAATCTTTAACTGTCTCGAAATATTTATACTAAGAAGTAAAAAAAAAACTTTTCATTGTCGTCAAAAAAAACCTCATAAGACCCGAGGTGCTCTACGGGAAAACCTTATTTCAAAAGCCCAGAGATTTTTCTCACCTTTCGGCCAAGTCCCCAAAGGCAGCAAAACTCATCGCCGTCTTCCTCCCCCCACAACCTCCTTATCCGATTCCTCAATTTAGACCTCATCTTTCCACCTTCGAAAACTAATTTACCTCAAAGCACAAAAATCCAAATCGACCAACCATGGATTCCACCGACCCCAAACAGCTCTTAATAGGCTCCAATCAACGATATACTTCATCCAATTAATCATAAAACAGAGTAATCAGATTCAGCTCTGTCCACTTTTACTTGTTCACCATACGTGATTTCTTTGATTTGCTTGGGTATGAACCATTTGAAGCTATAGTTCAAGTAAACTCTTCTCTCTCTTATTTCATTTCCTTTTGTCTCTTATTTAGTGAATCTGACTTCACTATCTAGCTTCTTTGATTCTTTTTGTCTATGAAAATCATGTCCTTTCTAAGTTTTATGAACAATCCACACAAACTTGTCCAATCAATGATGTGCTATGAATAATACGACATGAATAAAACATGAATATGGTGGACTATGTGTTGTGAATGGTCATATATGGATGCAATGATATGGATGCATTGATATGGATGCAGCGGCATGGATATATCTATGTGGATATAACGGTATGGATGTTAATGTGCGACCATACCTGATTAAACTTTGTTGGGAGATCGAATGATAGTTTGATTTATTCTAAAACGTGTGTTTCCTTTTTGTTTTCTTCTTGTCATGAATCTATCTCCTCTTTCGTGGTTAAACTTCTGAAATTAGACAACAATTGGTCAACAAAGTTGGTTATGATTTATTTTGTTGTTGTGAACAATTGTTCACTCATCCGGGTAGAACAAGGCTTCAGATCATCAAAGACTCGAATCTGATACCGACGCTTCAATACAGATGGAGGATTGTGTATACATGCGTGTATTTATGTGTTTTATAAATATAGAGAATGATCTATTTTTTTGGATTATTCAAGACAAAGATTTTGAGTGTCTGTGCTGATTTTTTGCTCCTTTTGTTTCTTTGTTACAGACCTATGGAAAAATATTTGGATTCAAGACACATATTTTGAGTGTTTGTGCTGATTTTTTGCTCTTTTTGTTTCTTTTTTTAGACCTATGGGAAAATATATCTCATAGAGTGGCTGATGTATAAATAGACATGTCCCAAAACCAAAGAAGTCCTCTCTCATCGTTTGTGGACACCAAATGGTTTGATCTATGAGTTGATACGCAGTGGTGTGCATAACTCGATGGCAAAATGGATATAAGACAAATGTGTCCACGCCTTGATGTCCATATGGATATAAGACACCAATATCAATATAGAAGTGTGATATGAACAATGTCTTGCAGAGCTGGGATCCTACACTTATGAATCTTTGCACATGGTTCCACATTTGTTTGATGCTAAATTGACATCTTGTAGATTTTTTATTTTGTTTTCTCCATATCAAATGGACTATGTAATGTTCAATATGAAATGGAATGTGTGTTTATTTTGTTTTTCAAGTATGTTTTATTCACATCTTTAAACTTGTAAGTTTCCATTTTAGAAGAAAACATGTATGCGTTTACAAATTTGTTTCAAAGAAAGAAAAACGCCTTAGGTCTTGTTAGGACAATATGAAATGGAATGTCTGTTCATTTTGATTGTCATGTTTTGTTCCACTGTCAGTGAGTGGATAGTAAATGTTGGATGCGATTAAGTGGTCAGAATGTATATAAACTCACATTCAATGGTCTTTTACATATTTGCAGGTCTTCTACATATTTGCAGGTACCGAGGCATACCGAATCCGCAATGCACTAAGGGACACTCCTGAGTTTGAGATCATTCAGAGCTCTTCTTTTCCATGCTTCGTATCAATAATCGTGTGTCCATGCGTTTGGTATCCATGAGATTGTGTCCATCTAATTTTGTGTCTATGAGATTGTGTTCATGCGTTGTGTTTTTGTGTTTGTGTCCATAAGTCCATATTGTCTAACATGTATACGTGTATACATATATTGGTAATTGTATCCACAATAAACACTTTGGATCATGTCCATGGGTTTGTATCCATGGGATTATGTCCAAAGTATGTAGTAACTTTTGGGTAGAGGAAGATATCGAGTAGTGTAATGGCAAATACAGATCCATCCGCACCCTTTAGACAAATTCGAAAGAGTTTACCTTATCAGCATTTGGTGATTTGAAACAAGAACCTCTGCCTCTGTCAAATTTATTTAACTGGGTCAGTAAAAAAAATACCAGTAGTGAGACAGGTTTTGATAGATCCTTGCTGGCAACTCCTTCGCTCTGTATGATTGAACAACCAAATTTAAAACGTAAATAATTTTTGAAAAAAACGGTCAATGTGAAAAACTACTTTTCTGTGGACCTACCATGATTTGAGATTAAGGGAACTACTCTGGTTGCTCTATACCTCGAGTATAGCCATTAGAGCATGACTACTAAAGAAGAGAACTGAGCTACCAAGTGCTCCAACAATGTACATCTTCAAACAGTAGTGCGGTCCCAAGGGCCAAGGTTCTTGCGATTTAACAACAATGGGGTTTAGAAATAAAGATATAAATAAATTAAGTGAAGGATCAATAGGTAACCAAAATCAGAAAACGAACCAAGTCATTAATATATCATCTATCTATCTAAAGACGTTTCTTTCTAAAGTTAGCTGTTACAGTCACATGAAGAAACTCATTAAAAAAAATCGTGAATGTGTCTCCGATCTGTTGTAGATAGATAATTCTACTTCATAGGAGACAAAGGAATTCACTTCTCATCTCATTTACGAAAATCGAAGTGCCATTGAGTGTTAAGAGATAGGTGTTAAACACTTAATGTAATATGAGTTTGGCAACTAGGTTTGTTTATTTGCGCTTTATACCTACTGCAACTGGGTTTGAACTCATGGACAACGAACTCATGGACAACGCTCGATGGATTAAACTACTCGAAGGTTGAAAGTTTTTCTACTACTTTGGTGTGACAAAGATTCTCTTACAACAACACTTCCTTACTAACCTACCGCCACAAACAACCATACACATGGACAGTAGTCAATGGATGAACAAAGTCGTGACCATGCTCTCTTATCCATGTTTGTGTGATTGTCCATTTTATGTCTCTTTACTTCACAAATCGTTTCTCCGATCCGAGCGTCGGTGACCTTGAGATACACCCCTCTTTCGTCGCTTCTCCGCCTGCAAAGTACCGAAACCATTGTATACACCTCATTTCTTTCGTTGCATCCCTCCTATGAGAAATCTTCACTACTTGTTCATAAAAATTCTGGATCTTGTAACTGACCAACACCAATAATACATCATTTTGGTTTATCCTAACAATTCATCTGAATCATAATCTAATCAGTCGGATCCAATATGGCTGTGATACTCCGATAATCCCTGCAATTTTACTTTCTTGACTGTGTAGGAAAATACAAACATCTCGTCCAAGGCGACGGAACTCATAAACCATTGCCCAAATAATAAAAGAATAAACTTACCGATTGAGCTTTCAACCCAGAATGAAACGTAGATAATCGATTGAGTCTCGATGTTGATTACAACCTCTTAGTAAACTCAGTTTATCCGTTCGAAATCAGCAAACACGAAGAACAGCCGTCGCTGGAAAATTATTATAACCGATGTCGACATTTTTTTAACTTGCGTTGAGGTAAAATAATTTTCCAGCCAACATTAACTGGAAGGGTAAAATGGACATTGTCTAGACTAAAAAACTCAAAAAGTACCTCAATTGCTACAAGTGCCTAAAATGAAAGACAAACTGATGAAAGTGCCTCTAGAGGTAAATAACTCGGGATAGACCGATCCAACTTCCAAGAAAAAAAACATTTATGGGATCAGCAAAATGACTTTACAACAGTAGAAAAAGCGAATGACAAAAAAAGAAGGTCGTATGTGCAGAGCCGTGCGAAGCTCTTTAACAGCGTAAGGCAAAAAAACAAAAATTGTTAATAAATTAATGTAGTTATTTTATAGAATTTATATAATAGTCTTAAAATATATATAGTAGTGTTATATAAATAAGATATACAAAGTTTGTTTTGAAGAAAAAATTATCGAACATCCTAACTAACCAACCCAAACAAATTTATAGAGATTTGTTACTATTATTTCAAAATTATAAAAGAAAAGTTCCAAATATTAACCATTAAACTAAATTAAATATGAAAAATAAAGCTTTAAAATTGTTTATAAAATGTTGTACATGAGGCAAATGCCTTTTCTGAAACACGGTAGGCACGGCCCTGCGTATGTGTCTAACATTTTGCAATCAGATTATAATATTTGAATCATACATAGTCATTGCTGAAAATAAGAGGAACAATACAAAACAAAGAAAGATTCAAAGTTATTTCAAAGAAAAATATAAATGGTCAAATATGAAAAGGAAAAACAACATATAGGTAGCTCTTGTTACATGTCACATATACGCATTATGCATGTGGGAGATCAAATATCTTGGTTCTTCAAAGATTGGCTAGTTCTTGAATGTTAATGGGGTAAGCGTAAGCTCGGGAGTTGAAATTAGACTTGGCCAGCAATATGTTGGCGGTCTCGGTCGGATGAAATGCGTCCCAAAACAGATACTTGGTCCGGTCACTACACGGCTGCTGCAGCGGCAAACACGTTATCTGACCATTGTTCCTCCCAACTCCACAACAACCTTTGTCCACCACTTCAAATCCTATCAAATTAAAACATAACCATTATAAGAATTTGTAAACTTATTTTCAAATGCTTTGGGTTGTGTCTATGATATGTATAACTCACCGTAAGCGGCTCCATTGGCAGCAAGATCGGAGGTACTCTTGTAGGAATCAAGAAAAACAAACTTGGCTCCTTGCAACTTACCTTTGTTGAGACGGTCCACAAGTTTCTTGAGTTGAGAGTTAAACAACACAATTGCTTTATTGATCTTGTCATTGCATCTGCCAGTACTGTTGTTGCGGTTGTTGTAGCGGGCTAGCTCGTAAGGTATGCAACCGATCTGTCCTATTGCGGTCACAATAATTTTCCGAGCTCCAAATTGGTACAATCGCTGAGAAAAACCAAAAAACAAAAAAACAAAAAAAAATCATATGAGATGCGAGTAAACGACTAATTTCTTGATGATACTCTACATTATTGATCAAAAGCCTTACAGTGAGCTGCTGCGTGTAGTTATTTATGAGAGAATCTGCATAGGTTTGGTCATTGAAATCGGTACTGGTTGAGTAAAAGTCAGGCATGAAGTAATTGTTGAGATAATCGTTACTTCCCATTCCGGAATAAAAGATACAACGGCTTAAGTATCTTTGGAGCTCATTTGTGTCTCCTCTGAAGTATCGAATCATCTGTTGAACCGCGCTAGTGTACAGCTGCACCTGCTGGTTCATAGAAGTATGCGCACCCTGCAAACATTTTCATTATAAATTCGGTTTAGGATTACAACAGAATTGATGTTGCTTTTAACATTTCTGAAGATGGGATAAAAAAAACATATAGCTTGTGTACCAAGTTGTCACCGGTCTCATCTCTAATGCCGGCTGCGCCGGATGCGAAATTCGCACCCCTTAGAAGAGCCTGCCCACGAATCCTGGAGTATGGTGGGATGTAAGTCCGAAATCCAAGAATTTGAGCTACAAAAACAAGAGAAAAATGTTAATACATTAGTACAAACTAGCCACAAAGATATAATGATCATATTGTCGAATAGAGCTTTTCCAGTGTTTGCATTTGCGTTAAAAATGCAAACTCCCTAAACGCATTGGTACACTACAAGATCATTAATGAATAAAGAGGTCAAGGTGGAGAAGATGGAAGAAGAATAAAGAGGGTGAGGAAGATTAATTCCGTTTTGAACAAAAAGAAAAAAAAAAGATTAATTTCGTAACATTTTTCCCTTATAAACATGTTTTATAAATGGAAGTTTTTATAAACGTTAATAAAATTGGTATATTTGAAAATGAACAACAAATAGTGCTATTTTTGAAAAGTGGTATCTTGAAATCCGGGAAACAAAATGATAGTAATAATAGATATGATTTAAATATAAAAAGAAGAAGAATTAGGGAAACAATATATTTGCACACTATAAGTACCAAGTGCATCAACGTAGGTGCGACCGTTGGTGAACCGTCCGGTTGCACCTTGGGGAAAGTCAATGCCATAAGGACGATAATTAGCCCTCGCAAGCGAAAGTAACCTATAAATATTTAAATTACTATGAATTTTTGTAATACATATAAATGAAAAAAAAAAATTCACAATAATACATGGAAAGAAAAAAAAACAGCTTAACCTGTTGTTGTTTCCATTATCGACTAAGGAGTCACCGAAGATGAATAAACATGGGACTTGTTGTTGTTGTGGCTGTGACACGACCGTTTTAAGACCAAACAAAACCAGACCCAAACTAACCAACAATACGAAACGGGGAATAGCCATTAAGTTAAAATTGTTAATGGATCTCAAGAAGAAATGAGTTTGAAAAAGGTTTATGTGGAGTTCACAGTTATATACTGAGCAAGTGTGATTGGTTGGTTGGTTGGTTTTGGTTCGGTATGTTATAATTGGTTTCATGTGCTGATCGATTTATGACAGTTGGTTTCTTTTTCTTTTTTTTTTTATTCTTCTCAATCTCCCTCTCTCTTAATACCTTCTGTTTTAGCTGCGGCTATGTTCACAGGCGTCTCATGCAATCTCGTGAGGTCTCAGAGTCTAATGTGTTGCTTTCCAGTTGTTTGTGTAGCAAGTCACAAGTCCATATTTATAAGTTGTAACAATTAGAAGTTTAGAACAGTACAAAAAATAAATTATTTCTTAAAGGGGAAAAAACTAAGATGTATTATTAATAGGGTTAATTTGGTTAATAACCAAAATAGGAAATTTTTTTACAAAGTAACCAAAATCTTAGAGAGAGATAGGGAGAGGTAGAGAAATAAATTGGTTAGTTTGTAGGTTTTGATTTATTTTGTGGTTATTGATCAAATTTTCTCTTATTAATAACTGTAAGGTCCTTTTTCTTAGAAGTTAGAATTCTGAATTACTTCAACAATACGACACCAAAACGGCAAACTTAAAGTCAAAAGGATCTAAACAAAAATGGATCCAAAACTCTCCCACATCGGAAAATAGCAAATGGATCAAGAAGCACCCCACCATATCTGCAATTTTCGAATATTTTTGGTCTACCAATTTGCTTTGCTTCTGAGGCAAGTAAATCTAAATTAACATTAAAGTTACTTCCAAATAAGTAGTACATTTAGGGTTGGAAAAGCACTATCTACGGTAATGGGATCCAAAGAATACTAACCCTGTTTTTGTGTCAAATTAAGTGAATAGGAGGAATAATTACTATATGAGATTAGCACTATGGAGCCTATAAAGACATTGATTCCTCTGTTTCGACCATGTAGCTGCTGGTTAACTAAAACTGCACATAATAATTTTAGACTTTGATACCAAAAGAAATGTTAGAACTAGAAGAATTTGGAGGGAGCCGCGCGAACGCAGGCTCCCACTACCACAAATAATGATGTAGGCTCTCCCTCAATGGGGAGACCTTAGGCTAAGCACACTTCCTTAATGTGCAATGGAAGTCACAAGCCTAGGCCACGAGCCTTCTTGATCACCCGTTGACCCCATCCAGGTAAGTATCTTTCACCGTTGCCTCTACGTCTCTTCTTGTACAGACTCTAGATCAGACACTGCCAATGGAGCTTCCGATGTGGGACTCTTTCCCATATTCTTGGGAAATACCATTTCAAATGGGCTCAAGATAGGGCTCGTTTACGTAGTAGTCGGACCATATGGTACCCTGAACTCTCACCAGGAGTTTAATTTTTGTATAATCTTTTCACCAAGGTTTTAAGCTTTTAAGATTGTTCCAAAAACATTAATCTGTTGGGGCATATGGAACTAAGCTTGGGTTTAAACAAAAGTGCTATCGTATTTTTGGACATAGGGAAGTCTCGTGCTTAAATGGAACTTGGAATCTTCATTGTACTTTAGAAAGATTCATACAAAACATCTCTTTAAAGACATATTTTAATCATCCTAACAACAATGTTGGGTTCATTCACAAGCTTTTAAAGATGTTCACATCTCAACGAACACGACGAGCTTTATCTTCCTGCCCCAACCCCAGCGACTTCTGTGCATTTGCAATGCCTTCAGGATCTGCATCAACGAAATCAACCGTTAAAACCCGCATACACCAAAAACATTTGACTATTTAGTCTGTTGAATCAACCCATTCATACTCACCAAAGAACTGAGTGAAAATGCGGGTGAAGAAGCTCAAGTTGCGAGAGGCATTGTATGCCATTGCAGGAGGAAGAGGCTTCACCAAAGTGTCTATAGTGAATACTCTTTGCAGGAACTGTGATAGAGAGTCAGACTTTACAACGTCAGGAAAAGGTAGACTGTACAATCTATAAAAAGAAAATTGAAGATATTCTGTGAACACCCCGTGATTGCACACAACATGCTTTCTATGTACAGACGATTCGACATGCATACAGTGTGTCATGATTCAAGTTCAATTCAAAACTGTTCCAACCCCAAGGATTGACTATTTATATAACTAAGTTGAGGTAATAGAATGCCATGTCCTAGCTTTACAGTATCTCCTCAACCAAGATATTAAGTAGTCTATAGCCAAAGTCTGTCTCTTATACACATCTAGATGTGTATAAGAGACAGTATTTAAGTTTTGGGTCTTATTTGGGCTCAGGGGTTTGATGGCGAAAAAAGAAACCCAAACCTATTCTAGAGTTCATAGGATTTAACATTTATATCATCGTCTTCATTTCATTACTCTATTTAGCCGTGAGGTTCTTCTGTAATTGGGATTCATTAATGGATTGATAAAGTAATAAAGAGTGGCGCCTTGAGTTAGCAAAACCTTTTTTCACTTTTCTTCATCCTTACTTCCTATTTCTTCTGATTTTTCATCTGTGTTCTTGAGATAATAAGCCCCATCATCACCTATAGTGGATATTATAACGACCCGAATCAGGCTCGTTTGAATAAGTTTAAATAAATTGATTTGCCTATCTATGTCATCAAAGTGCATTTACCTTTTTCGGTTTACTCCGTGAGAACTCCAGAGTTCAGCGTGCTTATGCTGGAGTAGCAGTAGGATGAGTGACTTTCCGGGAAGTTCTCTGCGGAACCGTTTGAGTAAGGCCAAAACACAGGGAAATGTCATGTGGTGATTGCAGGGTCAGTAAATAAGTCGGTCGGACCCTGAAAAAAAATAAGGCACCGACCGTCGGACAGGGACGGGGGCCCACAGCCCGGGAGAGGTGTCGAGCCTCGCTGGTAGGGGGCGGTCGGGGTGTTACAACTTGTGTAGGTTGGGATAAGTTGTAAGCTTTTGAGGCGGTTTTGCCTGTGTGACGTCATAAGTAAGATAGAGGATTCTCTTACGTTATGAATCTGTGCTGGATATGAAAGGCGTGTGGCGCACCATAGTCCATCGTTGGAGGATTGACGAGCCCTGCGTCGTGAGGACGGACAGCGTGTGTGCCGCCGCTCTATGCCACGGGTGTGCGCCGGTAATGGCGTGGATGCACCAGATAGGTCTAAGATGTCATTTCTTGATCTATGAGTGTCTTCGGACGTGTTTGTTTGTGTGTATTAGATTAAGAATTTCGTCTGAAATGATTATGCATGTGCGAGATGTATATCGTGGGTCCCTAGGACCTGCACTCACTGGATAATCCAAATTACTCATCCCTCTTTCTTGCAGGTGAGCGTCTGGCATACATGAGTAGTCATTTGACTTGGCGATGGTTTTGGGAAGACACGGATTTTTATTTTATTATTCGTTATTTATTTTAAAGACATTGTTACTTAAATTCGGATTTTATATTTAAGTTAAAAATGGTTTTGTAAGACATCTAGAATACGATCCTCGGGAATAAAGTGGCATTAAACTAGCAAGTGGTTTCTTGTGGTGAAAATTAATGCACTTGAACATGCCGTCTTGGTTACGTAAGAGGCGGGTGTTATAGATATGATAAAGTACTGTACGAACATCTATTCAGGGGCGGATCCACCTTAGTAGGTACGGAGGCACGTGCCCCGTCTAAATATATATAATTTTGTTTTTATTTAGGATTTAATATGTTAAGTAGCTTAGTTGCAATGAGTGTCTCTTTCTACCTACAGTAATTATGGTTTGATGCCCCATAGAAAATTTTATTCTCATTTACTTCTTTACTTTTTACTTTTTTCTTTTAATTAATACTCTTCCTAAAATAAAGTAGTTCTAGATTTTATTTTTTGTTTCAAAAAGATAGTTGTTTTAGGTTTTCTATGCATTTTTTCTTAATCAATGATGAAAAATTGTAAACTTCAAGACAATTAAATGATTTTTCTGAATTATTATTGGTTTAAATTTATGGGAAATGATTAATTACAAAAAATGATGTATTTATAGTCAAGTTTTAATGTGTTTTCTTAATATGTGTAAAAATTCTAAAACAACTTTCTTTTAGGAACAGAGG
>JAHZTW010000001.1:344455707-344488563 GCA_020283515.1 Alliaria petiolata
CTCCACTCATCTTACCAAATTTCCCACTCTCACCACCTACTTATCAACAATTTCCCACGTTTTGCTCTCTCTCACTTCCCTATATAAACACCTCCTCCCCTTCTCATTTCCTCACACCAAAAACCATCTTCTCCTCTTCTTAAACACCACTAAATCATCTTCTTCTGTTTATAGCTTTTTGCGCTTAGAATCTCGCGAGTCTGAAGCTACCTTAAGATTCTAAACGTCGAGACGAAGCCGTAGACACCAAAATCGTCCAATTCCGACATCGCACGCGCCCTCACGCACCGTTTGAAGTTCGGAGAGTGTGACTCACGCGCTGTCGTCTTCCGCCGCTCGCCGCCGCCGCAACCACCGCCTGCCACCGCCGGAAGCCGCCGTATGCCGACGCCGGAGCAATCGCCGGAGCCACCGTCCACCGCCGCCGACCGCCACCATTGACCGGCGTTGACCAGCCGTTGACCGGCGTTGACCAGCGTTGACCAAACCGAACCAAATTGTTGACCGAACCGAACCGAACAAGACCGAACCGTTGACCGAACCAGGCCGTTGACCGTTGACCAAACAGACAGTTGACCAAACCGTTGACCAAACAGAACCGTTGACCGAACCGTTGACCGTTGACTTTGACCGGTTCAACCCGTTATCCGTTTTCCGTCGTTCGAAGGCCGTTCCCACTCGATTTTCCGCGCCGATCTCAGATTTGACGTCCGTTTGAGCATCCAGAATTCAGATCCGCAGTTATCGGGATTTTGCCAAGGTGAGGACCGGTGGTTATTTATCTCTCGGATATTCATACTCGTTTTAGTCTGAGTAGTCCTTTGTTAATGCGCGCATACCTGCGCTGTATCTATATGAATACACGTATTTGATTGTTGTTTGAACCGGACTAGTAGACGCGTTATTAACACAATAATAATAATTGTTATATTGTTGTTGTTGATTGTTGGACTTAGTAAAATAGGTTGTTAAACGGAAAATGGTTGATTGATTTGTGAATAGTGTTTGCGGGTGTTTTCATTGTGTGAGGGAAATCACTTGTGCGGGTGGGATTAGTTGTAGGCTATTGAGGCGGTTTGGCATGTGTGACGACATAGTAATGGATGTTCGATTCTCTTACTATGTCTGTGTGTTGGATATGGTTTGGCGTGTTCGGGCACCATATTCCATCGTTTGTGGCTTGATGAGCCAAGCGTCCTGGGGACGGACAGTATGTGTGCCGCTATATGCCACGGGTGTGCGCTGGTATTGAGCGCGGAGAAACCGGTTAGGTCTAGGATGTCATTTCTTGATATATGAGTGTCTTCGGACGTGATTGCTGTGCGTATTAGCTTAGAACTTTCGTCTAGAATGATTATGCATGTGCGAGATGTATATCGTGGGTCCCTAGGGCCTGCACTCACTGAGCTTTGTAGAAATGCTCATCCCTCTCCTTTTCAGGTGATCGCGCTGGTTTACCGGAGTAGTCTTTCAGCTTGGTGATGGTTTTGGGAAGACACGGGTTTTTATTTTAATAAACGTTATTTATTTAAAGAACGTTGTTATTTTAATTCGGATTTGATGTTTAATTCTGAAATGGTATTTGTAAGATAAATTGCTTCGATTTGGAAATGTGGATTTTATGGATTTAATAATAAATGGAGTGTTTTGTAATAATTCGAGCAACTTGAGTTACAAGTTAGGGTTCGTGGCACGCCGTTCTCGGGAGAAGAGGAGACGGGTGTTACATTTTGGTATTAGAGCAAGGTTGTCATCCCGGTTCTGACCCGGGAGGTGGTGAGTAGATAAAAAAGTTAGATTTTTGAACGGTTTTCAAAGTTTCCCGGATTTTGATATATATATTTGGTGGAAAGTTTCCACACACTAAATCATCTTTTTTCTTATCACCACTACTGAAAAGCAAAAACTAGTTGTTTAGGATCAATTAAAAATTTATTTAATCCATTGAACGACTCATTTGTTAATGTTACTAATTTGTTCATTCATGGAGATATCGAAGAAGATTAATT
The DNA here is from genome assembly GCA_020283515.1 of Alliaria petiolata. Lineage (NCBI taxonomy): Eukaryota > Viridiplantae > Streptophyta > Magnoliopsida > Brassicales > Brassicaceae > Alliaria > Alliaria petiolata. The sequence goes on from JAHZTW010000001.1 coordinate 344,457,717, forward strand.
TTGCTTTAGAAATTACAAATCCATGTTTGCATAGATAAACAGAGGTTGTTTTTTTGACAAATAAACAGAGGTTATTCAATTCTTAAGCGTATTTTTATATTTTTATTCAGTGAGATACGTTTTTTTTTTAAAAAAAAATATTTAGTTTACCTCATGATTGTTTTGTTTGAATCATTGGCCTTTTCTCCCCGAAAGACAATAACATTAAATAATAATGTTGGACTTGTTCATGAAGACTTGATAAACAAGAAATCAAGAATCAAATGATCTTCTATTAAAAAATGCATTCGTTAATGCAGGTCCTACGAAAGCCAAGATTCAAAATGTATAATTGTCATAATTTAAATAAGATAATAACATCTTAGTGATGCAAAGATAAGCAATTAAAGATTTCGGTTAAGAGTGTTATTTAACGATCCAGTTCGTTTTAAAAACAAAGGATCGAACACTAGACAAGAACAGAATAGTTTGTTGGTAAATAATGAACGAATTAGGATGAAATATATTTAGTCCAGAATGAAATAAAACAAGTAAATAATTACAAAGTTTCAGCCTCGAGTGAAAAGAAATATAAGTAAGAAACACAAGAGTTTGAATCCGGATGAAATGTTCAAGTGTTTTCGTATATTAGAATCATTCTTCTTACATTACTTCTCTTCTCTTTTATATCTCGAGTCTTCTTCTCTTTTACTCATATAAGTCCCTGTTCGTTTCTGTAGTTAGATGCTACATCTGGATATTGCATTGCACGCTGCATTTGGATGCTGCATTTAAATACTGTTCGTTTTTTATTCTGATTGTTACATCTAGATATTGTATCTGAAAGCTAGTATGTTCGTTTCTGATTTTAGAACAGCATTCAGATGCAACTAATTGAAAAAGACTAAAACAGACATTATTTTGTTTGAAAAGAAATTAAAAATTATCACACTTACATAGATATATTTAAAATTACATTTGAAATTAAAGAATTACCACATTTAAATAATTTTTAATCTATATTTTAGAAATATATAAATAATTTAATATAATTTTTTATAAAAATATTAGAAATTATATTTTCTGAATTTATATTTTAATAATCTTATTTAATTTTAATATTTTTTTAAAAAAATACACTAGTAATTTTTAAATACACAAAAAAATTAAAAGAAGAACGCGGTTTTGCGGTTTTATTATTCTGATGGAAAATATGGTTTTATGGTTTTGGCATGAAAACACAATTTTATAGAAAAATATGATTTTGCGGTTTTGGCGAAAACACGATTTTGCGGTTTTGACGGAAAAACAAGATTTTGCAGTTTTGACGAAAAAACGTAATTTGCGGGTTTGACAGAAAAAACACGGTTTTGCAGTTTTGACATGAAAACGCGATTTTTCGATTTTGATGAAAAATTACAATTTTGCAAGAAAATAATATTTTAATAACAAATATAAATTATTAATATGTATTAAGAATAATAAACGTAATTTTAGTTAGGTTTCTATCATAAGGGGTATTTTAGTCTTTTGTTTTTTAGATGCATCCGAACTCTACTTTTTCTACCATCTCAAATATCCAGATTTTTGGATGCAAAAACCAACATGGCTTTAATTGGTCAGATCTGCTATTCAAGTGCCATTGTACACGCATCGGTTTCACCATGGTTACTATTTCGAGTGAATTTGAGTTGATTTCCTCTAGGCCTGTTTCTCTTAATATGACTGTTTAATTATTTTAAGCCCAACACCAACACAAAATCTAAGAAAAAACTAATCATGCGTTACCCATTCGAGTTTGGTTCGATTCTTTCGGGTTTCGGGTATTTTGGTTCAGGGGTGTAAAACCCATTTGGGTATTTTTCTTCTTCGGTTTGGGTTTGGTTCGGGTTCGGTTCGGTTCCATCCGGATTCGGATCGGTTACCCAAAATTTATTTGAAATAACTGGAAAAATCGAAAATTTCGGGTATTTCGGGTATTTGGTTAAATTTTACAAAAAAAATATTTATTTTTAATAAATCTAACTTTTTATTTTGATATTTCGGGTATCCATTCGATTCTCGGTTCGGTTCGGATTCGAATCAGATTCCTCGGATAAAATTTAGTATCTATTTGGGTATTTACGTCAGTTGCGGTTCAATTCAGTATTTTTCGATATGGTCACCTGACAACCTATAACTAAAAACTAAATATTATAACTAAAAACTTTTCTAAGCCATATTTTCGACACAAAACTTAACGGCGGCGACATATAAAAAGGTTTTCCAGCTCGATCCTTATGGCAGGCTGGCTAGGGATGGTAAAATGCCTTAGCCTCCCATTTTGCTCCCTCATATACTTTTTGTTACTTGTACTCCCGCACATAGACTTGAGTTGGCTTATCAATCACATGTTCAAATTATACAATATTGGATCAAACTTTTTTTTTTTTTTTTTAAAAGGCCATATTGGATCAAACTTACACTGAATTGATGTGTGTAGTTTCTTATGAGAGAATCTGCATAGATCTTGTCGTTGAAAACGATATTGGTTGAGGAAAAGTATAACATATGAAGTAGTTATTGAAATAGTTAATCGGTACTTCCCATTTCCCAAATTAAAGATACAACGACTTAAGAATTTGTAAAATGTTCGCTAACTCAACCGAAGAACTTATGCTACTATATGCGAGCAGAAGTTTCTCTGTTGACAAACAACATAACATAATTAATCTATTCCGCACACTTGTTTTATTTGACATGATTTGGTGTGTGGCTATATATATATATATATCTGAGATTTTTCAATACTACCTCGCGAGCTCATACTTGGAGATACACATGAGATTGAATAGTTGAATTTTCGAATAAATTTGGGATCTCACCCATTAATCAAAATCCATCGTTTGGATGGTTTGTCCAAAGTCAATACCACCACGTAGAATTGTTTTCTTAGTTTTCTTTTGAAATTAGGTTTATATAGGCCAATAACAATACCACCAAATAGAATTGTTTAGTTTTTTTTAAGAAAAGAACGATGTTAGGGAAATTCGTGTTTGGTAATTTAAGTGTTAACCAAAATCCATCGTTTGAATGAAGTTTGTCCAAAGTCAATATATACCACCAAATAGAATTGTTTTCTTAGTTTTCTTTTGAAATTAGGTTAATATAGGCCAATAACAATACCACCAAATAGAACTGTTTAGTTTTCTTAAGAAAAGAAAGATGTTAGGGAAACTCGTGTTTGGTAATTTAAGTGTTAATTGGGGAAGATCAAGACAAGACAGCTAAGAATGATTTTTTTCCCCACCACCAGCTAAGAATGATTAGGAGTGAGAATGTAGATATATTAATATACTAGATTAGGACCTGTGTTTTACGCAGATTTATAATAACAAAATTTTAAACCCATTAAAAGATTTATTTTTATAAAAAAAAACAGAAAACAAAATCGGATTACTACTTTAAGAAAATATATATTAAAAACACAAAATTGAAACTTAAGAGTTATTTATTTATTTTAATTCTCATATGTTTTCAATTAAAATATTCAAAACACAGAATCTGCTGCGGACCCTAAGCAACATTAACCATATTTCTTTTGTAGTTCACATATTTTATCAACTATTTTTTTTTATTCTGCTACGCTAAAAACTTATATGCAATTCGAGTCATTCGAGTATGTTAACGATCGACACGTGTCGAAATCTTATCGATTAATTTGACACGTATCGCGATCATGTTAATTATTAACTTTGACGCATCCTACTTTATATAATAAGATATATATATATATATATATATATATATATATATATATAATTTTGACAAATTAATTATCCTATTTTTATCATAATTAAAATGTAGATTATGATCCGCGTATACGCAAATATATTATAATAAAATTTAAAAGTCATTAAAATATTGTTTTAAGAAAATAAAAAATAAAATATGATTACTACCAAGAAAAATATATGAAAAACACAAAATCGAAACCTAAGAGTTATTTATTTATTTTAAATTTCATTTATTTTCAATTAAAATATTCAAAACACATAATCTGTTGCGGGTCCTGAACAACGTTAACCATACTTTTCATATAGTTCACACACTTTATCAACTATCTTTTTCTGTTCCGTATAGTTAAAAACTTGGGTATGCAATTCGAGTCATTTGAGTATGTCAATAATTTTTCCATTAACTCTTTTCAAGCAAATAAAGTCTCTGTTTTCTTCAAATTCATCTCCCTAATATGATCTCTCTGCTCTCTAGAGAAGTTATATTTTTCAAGACTCGCATCAAAAGCCTCTCTACATGATTTTTGATATCCCCCTCCTCATTGAGCTCATCATCTTTTAATGTCATATTATTAGCATCTAGAATTTTCTTTTTTTAATTGAAATATATCCTATTTAATCAAATTTTTTTTTTGTTTCTTCCTTATATGATATTTCTGCTCTCTAGAGAAGTTATTCTTCTCAAGACTCGCATCAAAAGCTTCTCTACATGATTCTTGCTATCCTCCTCCACATTGAACTCATCATCGTCTAATGTCATATCATTAGCATCTAGAATTTGTTTTTTTTTACTTGAAATATAACAGCTAATCTAATTTACCTTTTTGTTTTTATTTTCCTTTTCTTAAAATGAAATAGATCATTTTGTTTTACTTTCTTTTTATTATATTAAAATGTATCCTAGTTAATTTTATTTTACTTTTATAATCTTATTCGATAAATTTGAGTTTTTTTATTGAAATACCTTTTTTCTTTAAAAATAACATTTTACCAAGAAACGTATCAAATCTAAAGCGATAAAATTGACATGTGTCGAAATCTTATTGATTAACTTGCCACGTGTCATGATCATATTAATTACTAACTTTGACATTTTTTTAGTAAAACTAAAATTTCTTGTTTACTTTTGTTTTGATTTTCCTTTTCTTAATTAATATATGTCTTTTTTTATCTTTCCTTATATTTTATTTATTTATTTATTCTTAAAACTAATAATATTTTCCTTTACTTGTTAGGATTAGTATAATTACTAACTTTGACATTTTTTTAGTAAAATTAAAATTTCTTGTTTACTTTTTTTTAGTAAAATTAAAATTTCTTGTTTACTTTTGTTTTGATTTTCCTTTTCTTAATTGATATATGTCTTTTTTATCTTTCCTTATATTTTATTTATTTTATTTATTCTTAAAAATAATAATATTTTCCTTTTTCTTGTTAGGATTAGTATATTTTTATTTATAATAAGATTTAAATCAAAACACGTGTCAAAATCTAATAAGATTTAAATCAAAACACGTGTCAAAATCTAATCCATTAACTTGACACGTGTCACGATCATGTTAAAAACTAACTTTGATGCATCCTACTTTATATAATAAGATACTACACGATTTGACTTTAGGGAAGCTTCTAATTAAGATATGAATAATGCTTGAAATAAACGAGCACATTAATTTACCAAGAAAACTAAAGTACTGTGTGAGAGGTTAATGTAAATCGTGGACGTCGCCTATAAAACCAGAGTAGAGGGCTATGTTTTTCAACAGAGCGCACACTTAAAACGGGTTGACAGAAATATAGAGAGATCAAAAAGAAAGAATCGATGGAGCCAATTATTAGGGTTTCGTACCGTTTGGTAGTAACGGTAACGTGCTTGGTGTGTTTAGGGTTTGGTGTTGGGATGTGCTCAGAGTCATCAGATGCCTTGATCAAGACGGTAGTGTCTAACGATGGCTTGGTCTATTCCGCTAAGCTTAAGGGTAACTTAACCATTTTCTTTCTTTGGTTCCCTTAGAATTATTTTGCACTGATTTATATCGTATTAACTCTCGGTTTGATCTATCTATTGAGCTACGTACAGTACCTAGTATCTCTGGATCGCAATGGGATTCACTTGTGATCCAGTCCCAAGTCCCGGTGATGGTTCTGTTCACAGCCAATTGGTGCGGAGCATGTCGTGCGGTAGACCCTGTACTGGACCAAATGCACTTGGAATTCACGGATCGGTTCAAATTCTACAGAATCGACATTGACAAGGAGTCAGACATCGCAAACCGTTACCACGTACGCTCTCTCCCGACAACTATTGTCTTCGTATCCGGAGACGAAAGGGCTAGAGTCCCCGGACTTGATATAGGGAGATTATGGGAACTCGTGAGACAATTTGTGTGATTTTCCTTTTGGCTCGTCTGTTTATTTGTATTTGCTGCTTCCTTTTGTCAAACCTTTGCTTCTTTGCACTACTACTATATATGTTGCTGACTGTGTTTATCTTCTTTCATTAATAATTACTCAAAATAAGAAACAAAATATTTCTTGTTAAAGATAGTATAATAATAATTATAAGTGCGTAACTGGCTTTGTTTGTGAAAATGAACGTTACTATTTTGATCTAAATCCAACTTTCAAAAAGATTGAAGTAGAAACATAAAGACACACATCTAGGATCCCATTGACCACACACAAACGAATCAAATTTAACTATATGAATATCAAATTTGCCTTAAAAAAAATCAAATTTAACTATATGAATATTCGTCCCAAAAAAAAAAACTATATGAATATATGATCTGTCGAATTTTATTGGATTCACTATCTTTCTATCTTGAAGTTTATTATACATTCTGTTGTTTTCAAGTGTTATTGGTTTAATCAAAGAGTTTTGATACCTCTCATCTATCAACGTAGTCCGAAAGATTAAGATAATGAAGTAAGGTTGTGTACAAAAAAAAACTATATGAAACACATAATTATATTTAAGTTTTGGGTCTTATTTGGGCTCAGGGGTTTGATGGCGAAAAAAGAAACCCAAACCTATTCTAGAGTTCATAGGATTTAACATTTATATCATCGTCTTCATTTCATTACTCTATTTAGCCGTGAGGTTCTTCTGTAATTGGGATTCATTAATGGATTGATAAAGTAATAAAGAGTGGCGCCTTGAGTTAGCAAAACCTTTTTCACTTTTCTTCATCCTTACTTCCTATTTCTTCTGATTTCTCATCGATGTTCTTGAGATAATAAGCCCCAACTAAAGACGTATCAAAATCTTTGTCACCATATTTAGGCTTTTATTTTCCTTAATGCTTGATCGATTATTAATGTTAGCATATAAATCTCAACTTAAAAATTTCAATTCCATTAGAAAGTAAAATCCAAAATCTAACGCGAAGTAAACAATTTTATCAAAGAGCAGGGTTCGAATCGAAGTCAAGCATTAAACTCGGTCTAATTCAGAGTGAAACGACGAAAGTCAAACCTAAATGGTCAAACTAAGAGTCGATTTCGGGTACTAACTGAAGAATTATTTGAAAAAAAAAATCAATGTTTTGACCAGAAACGTCTAAATCCACTAAAGTAAATGCAATTATTATCGAATCAATCGAAGTAAATAGAGACATTAAACACAACTTTGAGCTAAAAACAAGAGGAGGAACAGAAAGCAAAGAATCCAACAATTTCTACATTACACTAGGTTTTACACTACTTTTCTATTTGATTTTCTNTAGGCTTGTGAGGCGGTTTTGCCTGTGTGATGTCATAAGTAAGATAGAGGATTCTCTTACGTTATGAGTCTGTGCTGGATATGGAAGGCGTGTGGCGCACCATAGTCCATCGTTGGAGGTTTGACGAGCCCTGCGTCGTGAGGACGGACAGCGTGTGTGCCGCCGCTCTATGCCACGGGGTGTGGGCCGGTAATGGCGTGGATGCACCAGCTAGGTCTAAGATGTCATTTCTTGATCTATGAGTGTCTTCGGACGTGTTTGTTTGTGTGTATTAGCTTAAGACTTTCGTCTGAAATGATTATGCATGTGCGAGATGTATATCATGGGTCCCTAGGACCTGCACTCACTTGGTAATCCAAATTACTCATCCCTCTTTCTTGCAGGTGAGCACCCTGGCATACAGGAGTAGTCATTCGACTTGTTGATGGTTTTGCGAAGACACGGAATTTTATTTTATTATTCGTTATTTATTTTAAAGACATTGTTACTTAAATTCGGATTTGATATTTAAATTAAAAATGGTTTTGTAAGACATTTTGGATACGATCCTCGGGAATAAAGTGGCATTGAACTAGCAAGTGGTTTCTTGTGGTGAAAGTTAATACACTTGAACATGCCGTCTTGGTTACGTAAGAGGCGGGTGTTATAGATATGATAAAGTACTGTACGAACATCTATTCAGGGGCGGATCCACCTTAGTAGGTACGAGGGCACGTGCCCCGTCTAAATATATATAATTTTGTTTTTATTTAGGATTTAATATGTTAAGTAGCTTAGTTGCGATGAGTGTCTCTATCTACCTACAGTAATTATGGTTCGATGCCCCCATTGAAGATTTTATTCTCATTTACTTCTTTACTTTTTACTTTTTTCTTTTAATTAATATCATGCGAGTCCTATGGTCAATTTTCTTTTTACCCTCTCTATATACGTTTGTTATAGTTCTCTCTATTTAAATAATAAATTGTATGCAAATTATTTTATTTTTTTTATTTTTTCTGTACTTGAATATATTAACTAATTCATGTTAATATCCAATTTATCTTTTTATTGAATTATGTTTTCCAAAACAATATAAATACTTTTTTGTTGTTACAAAAACAAATATAGTAAATTATTTTGAAAAACAATTATCATTATTCTGCTATTATATAGCTATATATATTAGTTTTAATGTTAATTATGTATTTAGATTATATATTATATTTATAGTTTTGTGTCCCTGATTAAAAAAATTTCTAGATCCGCCACTCCATCTATTACTATATATTATTAGATTTATCACCATCTATAGACATTTAGCACATACTTCTTTTGGATTGGGAACCAAATGCGATGTTTTCTCTAGGATTATTGAATCAAGATCTTCATATCGGTTGACCGAATCTTTTTTGAGTTCATGACAACTCTTTATTAATGGAGATCATCACCTTTGTCATCATCTATGTAGATTTTGAACCGCTATAAGAGAAAAAAAAAAGACTTTCAGTTTGATTGTATTTTTGTGTCGTCTTACGTACATGTCCTTGGATTTTATGTTTACATGTTTAATTATTGCGTTAGATTAAAATGAGGGATCATTTAAGAATTATAAACGTAAACATAAAAATCAAAAACTTTGTTTGAAATTACAATTTTTACAATATATATGTTTGATATGGAAAATTTAACTATTACATATATTGATCAATATTGTTTGTTTCAAAGAAAACTAATTATAATAATTGATGATTGCAGTTCTTACTAGATTACCCAAACGAATATATAACGTCAATGGAAGAAGGAACACCCCGTGATTGCACACAACATGCTTTCTACGTACAGACAATTCGACATGCATACAGTGTGTCATGATTCAAGTTCAATTCAAAACTGTTCCAACCCCAAGGATTGCCTAATTATATAACTAAGTGGAGGTAATAGAATGCCATGTCCGAACTAGCTTTACAGTATCTCCTCAACCAAGATACCAAGTAATCTATAGCCAAAGTGACCTTTACTAACAGTAGAGAAGTTCACAAAAGAATATGTTAGCTATAACCAGTGAGCAAAACTAACTAACCAACCATTTGCAATTCATTCGAAACTTGAATTGGATACAATGTGTTGGAAGGCGAAACTTTATGTAACGAAAGAGATAAATCCGTTAGAAAAAATCATTCTTTGCAGCTAAAAGTTTACTTCTTTTCAAACTTCACATGAGGGTTTCTGTTGGATAAGCTTCAAGGATAAAGGAAAACTTCTATTACTAATAATAATAGAAAAGAGTAGTTTCCTATTAGCATTAGGAATATAAATAGAAATAACAAAGTTGTGTTATCTCTATAAATACAAATGTCGAGTTGTGACATTAGGTATCACGAATAAGGTGTTTAGTTTTGAGTTATATTTTCTAAACATTAATAAAGGAGAGTTATTCCATATACAAAGTGTGTTTGTGAGTTTTAGATCTTGGAATTGGTATCAGAGCTAATGGGCAAGCGATCCAAGGCTTGATCTAGTAGCTTCGACAACCGAGGAGAAAAAGGAGAGAAACGTCACCAAGCCATGGGAGACGTCGTTCCTGCCGCGCGTCAGAAGGACATCATGCCATCCTCGATCCAATGTCCGATGCTAACAACTACAAACTACACGGTGTGGGCTCTGAAAATGAAAGTCCTACTGCGAATTCATAAGGTGTGGGAGTCTATTGAACCAGGTTCATTAGCCCTAGACAAGAATGATATCGCGACTGGTTTATTGTTCCAATCAATCCCGGAAGCTCTTATTCTACAAGTCGGTGAACAAGAATCTCCAAAAGGGATATGGGAAGCAATAAAGTCACGTCATCTTGGTGCGGATCGAGTCAAGGAAGCGAGGTTACAAACCTTAATGGCAGAATTCAAACAGATCAAGATGAAAGACACATACACTATTGATAGCTTCGCGGGGAAGTTATCCGAGATAGCGTCAAAAGCTGCTGCACTCGGACAAACGATTGACGAACCTAAGCTAGTCAAGGGGTTTCTCAATAGTTTACTGAGAACACGGTGCATACATCTAATAGCTTCTCTTGAGCAAGTATTAGATCTCAACCAAACAAGCTTTGAAGACATCGTGGGGAGACTCACAGCTTACGAGGAAATAATACTTGATGACGAAAATCAAGGAACTCAAGAGAAGGTATTATATGCAAACTCTGAAGAAAGAGGTTCAACCTCATCTCGAGGCAGGGGACGAGGGAAAGGGGGAAGAAGACGAGGCAAGGGAAGAAAAAATTCGCAAGATGGATCAACAAATCAAGGTGACCAGAATCGTCCTAAAGAGAAAAAGGACAGATCGAAAGTGATCTGTTTTCGATGCGATAAACCGGGACACTACGCCTCGTCATGCCCCGAGAGAATACAAAAGATGCAAGAAGCCAATCAAGCAGAGACAGAAGAAGCTGATGCGGCTCTGTATATGCATGATATTGTATTCTTAAATGAAGAAAACGTGATCTCCAAAAACTTTGAAGCCGTTGGAGAAGATGAAGGACTATGGTATCTTGACAATGGTGCGAGTAATCATATGACGGGAAACAAGACGTTCTTCTCGGAACTCAACGAAAATATCAAAGGAAAGGTCAAGTTCGGCGATGGGTCTTGCATTGAAATAGAGGGAAAAGGATCAATACTATTTCAAAGCAAAACCAACCAACAGAAACTTCTCGGAAATTTATTACATCCTGGCTCTTAAAAGCAACATTCTAAGTTTGGGACAGGCAACTGAAGCAGGATGCGATGTAAGGATGAGACAAACATATCTTACTGTTCACGACCGACGAGGAAAGTTCTTGGTGAAAGTACAAAGATCACCAAAGAGGCTGTACAAACTTAAGTTGAAGATTGGAAAGCCGATATGCTTATCGACAAGCATAGAAGATGATACTTGGAGATGGCATGCGAGGTTGGGACATGTTAACTTCAAGACCTTAAAGGCGATATCTCAGCAAAATATGGTAGTTGGAATGCCAGAGATTAGAGAAGAGAGAAGACTATGCGAATCGTGTTTGGTCGGCAAACAAACACGACAATCCTTCCCTAAAGCAACCATGTGTCGAGCTAACAAACCCTTGGAGCTCCTCCACGCTGACCTCTGTGGGCCTATAACACCAGCAACCGCATCACAAAACAGATATTTGTTCGTCATAGTCAACGACTTCTCAAGATACATGTGGACAATCTTGATGAAGGAAAAGAGCGAGGCGTTTGCAAGGTTCAAAGTATTCCGAAGTCTCATGGAGAAGGAGTTAGGGAAGACGATCCTAACTTTGCGAACGGACAGAGGAGGTGAGTTCACGTCAAAGGAGTTCCAGGATTTTTGCAATGACAATGGCATAAAAATACATCTGACCGCACCCTACACACCACAACAAAACAGAGTGGTAGAAAGGAGAAACAGGACGCTTATGGAGATTACGAGAAGCATCCTGAAAGCTATGAAGGTACCTAATTATTTATGGGGGGAAGCAGCTCAGCACTCGACCTACATAATTAATAGGGTACCAACGAAAGCACTTGAGAAGATGACTCCGTATGAATGCCTGCGAGAGAAGAAACCGAGAATTGAGCATGTAAGAGTCTTCAGATGTCTTGCATATTCAAAAATTGATTCTAATCTCATGAAGAAGTTAGATGATCGATCCTTGCCATTGGTGAACCTTGGGATCGAGCCAGGATCCAAGGCGTATAGACTTTACAATCCCTCAACAAGGAAGATAGTTGTTAGCTGGGATGTAGTGTTCGATGAGACAAAGGGCTGGACTTGGAATAAGGCGAATGACGGAACAAGTAAGAGTCCAGGCATGTTTTACATGAGATGGGGTTCAACTATAGATGCTGGAGCAGGACCTACTAATGTTGGGGAAGACATCCCCGATGACCAGATAGAAGACGACGAGCCTCATAGCCCTCATATCCAAGATCAAGCTAACGACCATGAGCAAGAACAAGCTGTGCCACAACAAGTTCAGCAACCTGCTCAACCGTTACGGAGATCAACACGAGAAACATCCCTACCAAGCTATCTTGATGACTGTGTCCTACAAGCGAATGTAGAGTGCGAAATACTTCTACTATCCATCAACAATGAACCGAGAAGTTTTAAGGAAACAAGGGTTTCATTAGAATGGATTCAAGCGTGCAAGGAGGAGATTGATTCGATCAACAAAAACAAGACATGGCGCCTAGTTGATAAACCGCATGAGACAAAGATCATTGGACTCAAGTGGATATTCAAGATCAAGAAAAACGCAGATGATACAATCAATAAGTACAAGGCACGCCTCGTAGCGAAAGAATATGTACAAGAATGCGGCATTGATTTTGATGAAGTCTTTGCACCAGTCGCGAGATTGGAAACCATAAGGTTGTTGATTGCATTAGCGGCTTCACATGGATGGAAGATCCACCATCTAGACGTGAAAACAACATTCTTACATGGCGAGCCGAAAGAAGAAGTTTCTAAGGCTTTGTATGGTCTTAGACAAGCTCCAAGAGCTTGGAACACTAAGCTAAATCAAATTCTGCTGGGAATGAGATTTAAGAGATGTTCTAAGGAGACTTCAGTGTATCGCAAGGAAGAAAAAGGTACATTGTTGATTGTTGCAATCTATGTGGATGATCTATTTGTGACACGAAATACAAGCAAGGTCATAAGCGAATTCAAACATGGAATTTCAACCAAATTTGAGATGTCGGATCTCGGTAAACTTACATACTATCTTGGTATGGAAGTGTATCAAGGAGAAGATGGAATAGAGATTAAACAAGAAGCTTATGCAAGACGGATCCTTATAGAAGCTGGCCTTGAAACGTGCAACTCAACTCAGGTTCCAATGGAGTTTGGTTTGACGGTTTCAAAGGCGCTAGAAGAAGAAGAGATTGATCCCACCACATACAGAAGAAACGTTGGCTGTCTGTGCTACTTACTGCACACACGACTAGACCTTGCGTTCTCGGTTGGTGTAGCAAGTAGATACATGCAAAGTCCACGCAAATCTCACGGTGATGTGATGAAACAAATCCTACGCTATCTAAAAGGAACCATGGCATACAATTTGAAGTTTAATCGAGAAGGCTCAAGGGAGATAACTGGTTTCAGTGATAGCAGTCATAACATCGATCCAGATGACGGTAGAAGCACTACTGGACACATCTTCTACTTTGGCTCTTCACCAATCACTTGGTGTTCGCAGAAACAAGACACGGTGGCTCTTTCATCATGTGAGGCTGAGTTTATGGAAGCAACGGAAGCGGCTAGACAAGCTATATGGCTACAAGATATACTCGGAGAGATCATAGGATGGAAAGCTAAGCAGATCATCATCAAGATAGACAACAAATCCGCAATAGCACTTACCAAAAATCCAGTGTTTCATAGAAAGAGTAAACACATACACAAGAGGTATCATTTCGTAAGAGAGTGCATTGAAAGGGAAGTTGTGGATGTTGAACACGTGTCTGGTACTGAACAAAAGGCGGACATTCTAACCAAAGCATTGGCTAGAATCAAGTTCGGTGAAATGAGGAGCTTAATCGGAGTTCAAGACATGTCAAAGACAAGATTGAAGTTTAAGAGGGAGAATGTTGGATAAGCTTCAAGGATAAAGGAAAACTTCTATTACTAATAAGAATAGGAAAGAGTAGTTTTCTATTAGCATTAGGAATAGAAATAGAAATAACAAAGTTGTGTTATCTCTATAAATACCAATGTCGAGTTGTGACATTAGGTATCACGAATAAGGTGTTTAGTTTTGAGTTATATTTTCTAAACATCAATAAAGGAGAGTTATTCCATATACAAAGTGTGTTTGTGAGTTATAGATATTGGAGTTTCAATATTAGACAGTGATCCTTAGGTTGATCTTAGACACAAGAACATAAAGGATTGATCCTTTTCACATTTCAACAATACCCATTGGTCTAAAGGAGTGAACAGAGGCAAGGTTACAACTTTACTACTAATCTCCCAAATTTCAAACATAATTCAATGTCCTAAGGTAGAGCAGAGAGGAGAAAATTTAACTACATGAAACCCAAAATTAACTCAAGGAAAGAGAGGATTTTAAGAGACCTCGTAGTTGCGATTGAAGCTATAGCGAAGCTGAGGATCGATCTCGAGAGAATCTTCGTCATCGGCGAGACTACCTTTCTTGGTTCCATGGCTAGGGACGTGCATCTTCGACATGCCGTCAGATTCCTTTGTGACCTTAAGCTTTGCGCCGCTAAACTTATTGGAGTCATCGTCGTCGCCTCTCCACGGCGCTTTCGATAGCAGCTCCTTCTTCTTCGCCATTGTTGTTTGTCTACTGCCAATACTGAGTTTGTGAATTTCGTGAGTATGTTTGTTTGTTTATCGGTGGGATAAGGGTCCCAAAGATCTTGTTTGGTTGCAGAGCAGAGCTTGTTCCCAAAATAGATATGAATTTTCCCATAAGCAAACAAGCCCAAATTTATAGGCCTGGTCTTTAGGTCTTATCCCAAATATATGGATGGACTCATCAGCTCATATTTGGGTTATATATTTGGCCTTTTATTTACCTTTAAACCCCTAATTTGGCAAAAATCAACCAATCAATGTTTGTGAACTGCAACAAGAAAGGGGAACTAAATCATCAAATACTCTACTATGTGAGCAGTGACCATGTCTGATTATTTGTTACTTACCAAATTTCACATTTGACATGTTTTTAAATCTAACAACTTAAAGGTCTTTCACTTATTGGGTCAGATTAGTTGGTGTTTGAGATTGTAACATTTTTTGTGATGATTAGGAGATTATAAACCGAAACATGTAATATCTTCTAGACCCGAAACCAAAATATGTAATATGATATCATTTCAAATATTACTCTATCATGTGATATTGAGATTTTACCCTTACATACTTTTCAATTCGAATTTGTAACTTTGAAAGAATCTCTCGTTTAAGGTGGCTAGCTATACCAACACATGATACATATTGATATGCTAAGTTTTTCTACTTGAAATTGTGTTAGTTACTTCAGTTTCCCTCATTTTAAAACAAAAAAAAAGTAAGCGCTAACCTACGTATAACGTGAGCTCATTGCTCCCTATAAATACATAGTGCGGACTGACGTTAAGAAATTCATAACATAGATTAAGAAAAACAGAAATGAATAAAGCTGTGGTTTGGTTAATAACTTTGCTCTTTCTAATGATTTTTGGAACATCAAACACAGCTCTTGTCCTTAGTCCAAAAGTATCTACAAAGTCAAGTAAGTTTTCAACTCTGATCTATTTAGTATTATGAATATTCTTTTGCTTAATTTCAAGATTTATAATCAATTAGTTGATTGTTTGTTGTTTTGAATTTTGGGAAAGTATAGGAGAAGGGGTTAAAAAGCTGATGAAAGGGAGAAAGATTGGCATGGGAGGCAGTGAGTCAAAGCATGCGAAAGGATCCGACGAACCACCCTAACTACATATCTGTTTAAAATATATATGGCTAATGATAACTTCTACTATGTTATCTCTTTCTTTCTATTCTATTTTTGTATGGAATTATAATTTGAATTTGTAATGGATCGTGTTTCGCTCGTTTTAGTCCAACAAAAGCTATATTCCGCTGTTAACACGGGACAATTATTCATCGTAGTCATGTACCAATCTAATGGAAAGGAAAACACTAACTAGAAACACATTCAAAACAAAATGATATAAAATGAATATTCACCATTGAATGATTTCCATCACGTCCCAACCTGCAGTCGCATATGAGTACTGAGTAGTAGAGACATTCATCAAACAGTAGCTTAGCAAAGCATCAAACTACTCATCTTTCTTAAACGCAATTTCCACACACTAAATCATCTTTCTTCTTATCACCACTACTGAAAAGCAAAAACTAGTTGTTTAGGTTCAATTAAAAATTTATTTAATCCATTGAACGACTCATTTGTTAATGTTACTAATTTGTTCATTCATGGAGATATCGAAGAAGATTAATTTTGCTTTAGAAATTACAAATCCATGTTTGCATAGATAAACAGAGGTTGTTTTTTTTGACAAATAAACAGAGGTTTTTCAATTCTTAAGCGCATTTTTATATTTTTATTCAGTGAGATACGTTTTTTTTTTAAAAAAAATATTTAGTTTACCTCATGATTGTTTTGTTTGAATCATTGGCCTTTTCTCCCCGAAAGACAATAACATTAAATAATAATGTTGGACTTGTTCATGAAGACTTGATAAACAAGAAATCAAGAATCAAATGATCTTCTATTAAAAAATGCATTCGTTAATGCAGGTCCTACGAAAGCCAAGATTCAAAATGTATAATTGTCATAATTTAAATAAGATAATAACATCTTAGTGATGCAAAGATAAGCAATTAAAGATTTCGGTTAAGAGTGTTATTTAACGATCCAGTTCGTTTTAAAAACAAAGGATCGAACACTAGACAAGAACAGAATAGTTTGTTGGGAAATAATGAACGAATTAGGATGAAATATATTTAGTCCAGAATGAAATAAAACAAGTAAATAATTACAAAGTTTCAGCCTCGAGTGAAAAGAAATATAAGTAAGAAACACAAGAGTTTGAATCCGGATGAAATGTTCAAGTGTTTTCGTATATTAGAATCATTCTTCTTACATTACTTCTCTTCTCTTTTATATCTCGAGTCTTCTTCTCTTTTACTCATATAAGTCCCTGTTCGTTTCTGTAGTTAGATGCTACATCTGGATATTGCATTGCACGCTGCATTTGGATGCTGCATTTAAATACTGTTCGTTTTTTATTCTGATTGTTACATCTAGATATTGTATCTGAAAGCTAGTATGTTCGTTTCTGATTTTGGAACAGCATCTAGATGCAACTAATTGAAAAAGACTAAAACGGACATTATTTTGTTTGAAAAGAAATTAATAATTATCACACTTACATAGATATATTAAAAATTACATTTGAAATTAAGGAATTAGCACATTTAAATAATTTTTAATCTATATTTTAGCAATATATAAATAATTTAATATAATTTTTTATAAAAATATTAGAAATTATATTTTCTGAATTTATATTTTAATAATCTTATTTAATTTTAATTTTTTTTAAAAAATACACTAGTAAATTTTTAAATACACATAAAATTAAAAGAAGAACGCGGTTTTGTGGTTTTATTATTCTGGTGGAAAAATATGGTTTTATGGTTTTGGCAGGAAAACACAATTTTATAGAAAAATATGATTTTGCGGTTTTGGCGAAAATACGATTTTGCGGTTTTGACGGAAAAACAAGATTTTGCAGTTTTGACGAAAAAACGTAATTTGCGGGTTTGATAGAAAAACACGGTTTTGCAGTTTTGACATGAAAACGCGATTTTTCGATTTTGATGAAAAATTACATTTTTGTAAGAAAATAATATTTTAATAACAAATATAAATTATTAATATATATTAAGAATAATAAACGTAATTTTAGTTAGGTTTTCTATCGTAAGGGGTATTTTAGTTTTTTGATTTTTGAGATGCATTCGAACTCTACTTTTTCTACCATCTCAAATATCTAGATTTTTGGATGCAAAAAGCAACATGGCTTTAATTGCTCAGATCTCCTATTCAAGTGCCGTTGGACACGCATCGGTTTCACCTTGGTTACGATTTCGACTGAATTTGAGTTGATTTCCTCTAGGCTTGTTTCTCTTAATATGACTGTTTAATTATTTTAGGCCCAACAACAACACAAAATCTAAGAAAAAACTAATCATGCGTTACCCATTCGAGTTTGGTTCGATTCTTTCGGGTTTCAGGTATTTTGGTACTAGGGGTGTAAAACCCATTTGGGTATTTTTCTTCTTCGGTTTGGGTTTGGTTCGGGTTCGGTTCCATCCGGATTCGGATCGGTTACCCAAAATTTATTTGAAATAACTGGAAAAATCGAATATTTCGGGTATTTCGGTTATTTGGTTAAATTTTACAAAAAAAATATTTATTTTTAATAAATCTAATTTTTTTTTTTTTGATATTTCGGGTATCCATACGATTCTCGGTTCGGTTCGGATTCGAATCCGATTCCTCGGATAGGAATTTAGTATCTATTTGGGTATTTACGTCAGTTCCGGTTCGATTCAGTATTTTACAATTCGGTTTGACTTGGTTCGGTTCTTTGGATCTGAGAAATATGCGCAGGCCTGAAAAAACTATCACAACTAAAAAAAGTCAAACTTTACATATTTAGTATCGTGACTTTATTAAATGTTTTGAGTTTAGGAGGCACGACGGACACATGCACTGGACCAAATTTCAAGATTATTAAGTCTTAATTAGAGTATACTATTTGTTAATATTCGATTTCCAAATGACAAAAAAAAAGCTATACTAAAACGGATTTATTTAAACTGAATCGATAAATTGGACCACAAAAAAAAACAATAAATTATTTCAAAACAATCCAATCTGATTAAACTGAACCGATCGATCCACCACCAGTGGCGAATCCACTTTCAAGAATATGGTCACCTGACAACCTATAACTAAAAACTAAATATTATAACTAAAAACTTTTCTAAGCCATATTTTCGACACAAAACTTACGGCGGCGACATATAAAAAGGTTTTCCAGCTCGATCCTTATGGCAGGCTGGCTAGGGATGGTAAAATGCCTTAGCCTCCCATTTTGCTCCCTCATATACTTTTTGTTACTTGTACTCCCGCACATAGACTTGAGTTGGCTTATCAATCACATGTTCAAATTATACAATATTGGATCAAACTTTTTTTTTTTTTTTTTATAAAAAGGTCATATTGGATCAAACTTACACTGAATTGATGTGTGTTAGTTTCTTATGAGAGAATCTGCATAGATCTTGTCGTTGAAAACGATATTGGTTGAGGAAAAGTATAACATATGAAGTAGTTATTGAAATAGTTGATCGGTACTTCCCATTTCCCAAATTAAAGATACAACGACTTAAGAATCTGTAAAATGTTCGCTAACTCAACCGAAGAACTTATGCTACTATATGCGAGCAGAAGTTTCTCTGTTGACAAACAACATAACATAATTAATCTATTCCGCACACTTGTTTTATTTGACATGATTTGGTGTGTGGCTATATATATATATATATCTGAGATTTTTCAATACTACCTCGCGAGCTCATACTTGGAGATACACATGAGATTGAATAGTTGAATTTTCGAATAAATTTGGGATCTCACCCATTAATCAAAATCCATCGTTTGGATGGTTTGTCCAAAGTCAATACCACCACGTAGAATTGTTTTCTTAGTTTTCTTTTGAAATTAGGTTTATATAGGCCAATAACAATACCACCAAATAGAATTGTTTAGTTTTTTTTAAGAAAAGAACGATGTTAGGGAAATTCGTGTTTGGTAATTTAAGTGTTAACCAAAATCCATCGTTTGAATGAAGTTTGTCCAAAGTCAATATATACCACCAAATAGAATTGTTTTCTTAGTTTTCTTTTGAAATTAGGTTAATATAGGCCAATAACGATACCACCAAATAGAATTGTTTAGTTTTCTTAAGAAAAGAAAGATGTTAGGGAAACTCGTGTTTGGTAATTTAAGTGTTTATTGGGGAAAAACAAGACAAGACAGCTAAGAATGATTTTTTTTCCCCACCACCAGCTAAGAATGATTAGGAGTGAGAATGTGGATATGTTAATATATACTACACGATTTGACTTTAGGGAAGCTTCTAATTAAGATATGAATAATGCTTGAAATAAACGAGCACATTAATTTACCAAGAAAACTAAAGTACTGTGTGAGAGGTTAATGTAAATCGTGGACGACGCCTATAAAACCAGAGTAGAGGGCTATGTTTTTCAACAGAGCGCACACTTAAAACGGGTTGACAGAAATATAGAGAGATCAAAAAGAAAGAATCGATGGAGCCAATTATTAGGGTTTCGTACCGTTTGGTAGTAACGGTAACGTGCTTGGTGTGTTTAGGGTTTGGTGTTGGGATGTGCTCAGAGTCATCAGATGCCTTGATCAAGACGGTAGTGTCTAACGATGGCTTGGTCTATTCCGCTAAGCTTAAGGGTAACTTAACCATTTTCTTTCTTTGGTTCCCTTAGAATTATTTTGCACTGATTTATATCGTATTAACTCTCGGTTTGATCTATCTATTGAGCTACGTACAGTACCTAGTATCTCTGGATCGCAATGGGATTCACTTGTGATCCAGTCCCAAGTCCCGGTGATGGTTCTGTTCACAGCCAATTGGTGCGGAGCATGTCGTGCGGTAGACCCTGTACTGGACCAAATGCACTTGGAATTCACGGATCGGTTCAAATTCTACAGAATCGACATTGACAAGGAGTCAGACATCGCAAACCGTTACTACGTACGCTCTCTCCCGACAACTATTGTCTTCGTATACGGAGACGAAAGGGCTAGAGTCCCCGGACTTGATATAGGGAGATTATGGGAACTCGTGAGACAATTTGTGTGATTTTCCTTTTGGCTCGTCTGTTTATTTGTATTTGCTGCTTCCTTTTGTCAAACCTTTGCTTCTTTGCACTACTACTATATATGTTGCTGACTGTGTTTATCTTCTTTCATTAATAATTAATCAAAATAAGAAACAAAATATTTCTTGTTAAAGATAGTATAATAATAATTATAAGTGCGTAACTGGCTGTGTTTGTGAAAATGAACGTTACTATTTTGATCTAAATCCAACTTTCAAAAAGATTGAATTAGAAACATAAAGACACACATCTAGGATCCCATTGACCACACACAAACGTAAGGATTTGTTGACTGGTCCTGCACTAGGATCTGGGATTGGTATAGCTTGTAACTCCACTGGGATCCGGTGCAATCAAGGTTGCTTGAGAGAAGAAAACATACAAAAAGCTTTTGATTCCCATTAGTCCACACATAGTCGGGTTTGAGTCCAAGCGAGATATGGTTGGATTTGCGACCTTAAATTTTTTATATATTTTAGTCTTAATAGTTTGGCCCAAATATATGTTTTTTATAAAAAATTATTAGGTACTGTAACATACCTCAATAGATCAAAAAGAGAGTTAAAACGTTATAAATCAATGCAAGACAATTCTAAGGGAACAAAACAAAAAATGGTCAAGTTACCTTTAAGCTTAGCGGAATAGACAGTCATCGTTAGAAACTACCGTCTTGATCAAGGCATCTGATGACTCTGAGCAATTGTTTTATGCTACTGATTTTTTATATGAACCAACCAATATATATCCATAATTAAAAAAGCGAAAGTGAATAATCGTGATCAAAGAACATCATATTTTCATACAAACATGTGAAGGTGAATGAAGCGCGAAAAATATAACTTAATTAACTATATGAAACTTTTGCCTAAAAAAAAATCAAATTTAACTATATGAATATTCGTCCCAAAAAAAAAACTATATGAATATATGATCTGTCGAATTTTTTTGGATTCACTATCTTCCTATCTTGAAGTTTATTATACATTCTGTTGTTTTCAAGTGTTATTGGTTTAATCAAAGAGTTTTGATACCTCTCATCTATATATAAGTCCGAAAGATTAAGATAATGAAGTAAGGTTGTGTACAAAAAAAAAACTATATGAAACACATAATTATATTTAAGTTTTGCGTCTTATTTGGGCTCAGGGGTTTGATGGCGAAAAAAGAAACCCAAACCTATTCTAGAGTTCATAGGATTTAACATTTATATCATCGTCTTCATTTCATTACTCTATTTAGCCGTGAGGTTCTTCTGTAATTGGGATTCATTAATGGATTGATAAAGTAATAAAGAGTGGCGCCTTGAGTTAGCAAAACCTTTTTTCACTTTTCTTCATCCTTACTTCCTATTTCTTCTGATTTTTCATCTGTGTTCTTGAGATAATAAGCCCCATCATCACCTATAGTGGATATTATAACGACCCGAATCAGGCTCGTTTGAATAAGTTTAAATAAATTGATTTGCCTATCTATGTCATCAAAGTGCATTTACCTTTTTCGGTTTACTCCGTGAGAACTCCAGAGTTCAGCGTGCTTATGCTGGAGTAGCAGTAGGATGAGTGACTTTCCGGGAAGTTCTCTGCGGAACCGTTTGAGTAAGGCCAAAACACAGGGAAATGTCATGTGGTGATTGCAGGGTCAGTAAATAAGTCGGTCGGACCCTGAAAAAAAATAAGGCACCGACCGTCGGACAGGGACGGGGGCCCACAGCCCGGGAGAGGTGTCGAGCCTCGCTGGTAGGGGGCGGTCGGGGTGTTACAACTTGTGTAGGTTGGGATAAGTTGTAAGCTTTTGAGGCGGTTTTGCCTGTGTGACGTCATAAGTAAGATAGAGGATTCTCTTACGTTATGAATCTGTGCTGGATATGAAAGGCGTGTGGCGCACCATAGTCCATCGTTGGAGGATTGACGAGCCCTGCGTCGTGAGGACGGACAGCGTGTGTGCCGCCGCTCTATGCCACGGGTGTGCGCCGGTAATGGCGTGGATGCACCAGATAGGTCTAAGATGTCATTTCTTGATCTATGAGTGTCTTCGGACGTGTTTGTTTGTGTGTATTAGATTAAGAATTTCGTCTGAAATGATTATGCATGTGCGAGATGTATATCGTGGGTCCCTAGGACCTGCACTCACTGGATAATCCAAATTACTCATCCCTCTTTCTTGCAGGTGAGCGTCTGGCATACATGAGTAGTCATTTGACTTGGCGATGGTTTTGGGAAGACACGGATTTTTATTTTATTATTCGTTATTTATTTTAAAGACATTGTTACTTAAATTCGGATTTTATATTTAAGTTAAAAATGGTTTTGTAAGACATCTAGAATACGATCCTCGGGAATAAAGTGGCATTAAACTAGCAAGTGGTTTCTTGTGGTGAAAATTAATGCACTTGAACATGCCGTCTTGGTTACGTAAGAGGCGGGTGTTATAGATATGATAAAGTACTGTACGAACATCTATTCAGGGGCGGATCCACCTTAGTAGGTACGGAGGCACGTGCCCCGTCTAAATATATATAATTTTGTTTTTATTTAGGATTTAATATGTTAAGTAGCTTAGTTGCAATGAGTGTCTCTTTCTACCTACAGTAATTATGGTTTGATGCCCCATAGAAAATTTTATTCTCATTTACTTCTTTACTTTTTACTTTTTTCTTTTAATTAATACTCTTCCTAAAATAAAGTAGTTCTAGATTTTATTTTTTGTTTCAAAAAGATAGTTGTTTTAGGTTTTCTATGCATTTTTTCTTAATCAATGATGAAAAATTGTAAACTTCAAGACAATTAAATGATTTTTCTGAATTATTATTGGTTTAAATTTATGGGAAATGATTAATTACAAAAAATGATGTATTTATAGTCAAGTTTTAATGTGTTTTCTTAATATGTGTAAAAATTCTAAAACAACTTTCTTTTAGGAACAGAGGGAGTATCATGCGAGTCCTATGGTCAAATTTTTTTTTACCTTCTCTATATACGTTTGTTCTAGTTCTCTCTATTTAAATAATAAATTGTATGCAGATTATTTTATATTTTTCTTTTTTCTGTACTTGAGTATATTAACTAATTCATGTTATTATCCAATTTATCTTTTTATTGAATTATGTTTTCCAAAACAATATAAATACTTTTTGTAGTTTTTAGAATCTTATGCAAGCCTGCTGGAATCTCAACAAGTCCTTTTGAGATCCCCTTCCCCCTTGGCCGCTGGCCGCTCAGAGAAAAAAAGAGGCCCACAAAAGATGGTATGTTCTTCCTAAAGCGGAAGAATCGTTTTTGAGACAAAGGTCTATAATTCTGTGGTTGGCGGAGAGAAACTCTAACTCGGCTTTCTTTCATCGTGCAATTGCAACAAGGCAGGCTCAAAACTATATCCATTTCCTCTTGAATGGTAATGGTGAGCTGCTTGGCACAATTGAGGGTATTCGGGAACATATTGTTGATTACTATTCGCAGCTGCTAGGAGAGAAAGGCACAGTTTCTATTTCACCGCTAGAGGAAATTGCATCACTGGTCCCATTTAGATGCTCAACCGATTCATCTACACTGCTGTCAGCTCCCTTCTCTCCTATGGAGAAGCTTTTTTCTCCCTACCAAAAAACAAATCTCCAGGACCAGATGGTTACCCAGCGGAATTCTTCACCGCCCATTGGAGTTCAATTGGTAAGGACATGATTGATGCAGTCTCTGAGTTCTTTACTTCAGGCAAGATTCTCAAACAGTGGAACTCAACAATATTGACTCTAATCCCCAAGAAGACCAACGCAGCTAGAATAACTGAGTTCAGGCCTATCTCGTGTTGCAATTCAGTCTACAAAGTGGTATCCAAGCTCTTAGCTAGCAGGTTGAAAAAGGTGCTCCCGCAGATCATCTCAAACTCTCAATCTGCGTTTATCCCGGGACGATTCCTGGCTGAGAATGTTCTTCTAGCAACAGAACTGGTTCAGGGCTACAATTGGAAGGAGATTTCAAAAAGATTGATGCTAAAAGTGGACCTTAAGAAAGCTTTCGACTCAGTAAATTGGGATTTTGTCATCAACACTCTTCGAGCTCTAAGTCTCCCCCCTCCGTTCATCAGTCTCATCCAGCAATGCATATCAACCACTTCGTTCTCTGTGGCTATAAATGGGGAGCTCTGTGGATATTTTAAAGGGCAAAGAGGTTTGAGGCAAGGTGACCCACTCTCACCCTACCTTTTTGTGCTAGTGATGGAAGTCTTCTCGCAGCTTTTAAACCGTCGCTACAGCAGCGGCGACATCGGCTACCACCCGAATGCAGTGGAGCCAGCAGTATCTCACCTTGCTTTCGCAGATGATATTATGATTTTCTTTGATGGAGAAAAGAAATCCCTAGAGAATATCGCTTCCACCCTTGCTGATTTCTCCATCTGGTCTGGCCTTTCTATGAATCGGAGCAAAACTGATATTTTCCTTGCAGGATTGAACCAGAATGAAACAGAAGGCATCGCTAGCCTAGGTTTCACCCTCGGTTCAATGCCTATAAGGTATCTCGGGCTTCCCTTGATGCACAGGAAGTTAAGACTTTCTGATTACAGACCCCTATTGGATAAGATCACAAACCGCTTCTCCTCTTGGTCTTCCCGTGCGCTATCTTTTGCAGGCCGAAAGCAATTGATCTCCTCTGTTATATACAGCACCTTAAACTTCTGGTTCTCTGCGTTTACTCTCCCGAAAGGATGTCTAAAGGAAATCCAGAGCCTCTGCTCTCGCTTTCTTTGGAATGGAAATATTACAAAGAAGGCTAGAGCAAAAGTTTCTTGGTCAACTGTTTGTCTCCCCAAAGAAGAAGGTGGGCTGGGTCTCAGAGATTTTCAGATGTGGAATAAGACTCTCTCTTTGCGTCTAATCTGGTTGCTCTTTGCGAATGAAAACTCCTTATGGGCTGAATGGATCAAGGTGAACAGGCTCAAAGATGGGAATTTTTGGTCAATAGATGAGAACAAACAAACATCATGGACTTGGAAATCTCTTCTGCTACTTCGTCCCTTAGCAATCCGATTCCTCAAAACCCGGCTTGGTAATGGTGATTCTGTGAGCTTTTGGCATGATTTTTGGACTCCCTTTGGACCCCTAATTGAGTATTTTGGGATCTCTGGACCGAGACAACTTGGTATTCCTCTCTCCTCTACGGTTGGTGCGGCTTGCTCTACTACAGGTTGGAGAATGAGAGGTGCCAGATCAACGGAAGCTGAATCTCTGCAAATTCATCTCACCACGGTACCTCTCCCTTCTCTTTGTGTAATGGGTGATTCATGTGTTTGGCAAATCAATGGAGATGAGCTGCCTAAATTCTCGGCTTCCAAAACGTGGGAATTCTTAAGGCATAGAGCTCCGATTCAACAGTGGACGGCTAACATTTGGTTCAAAGGATCTGTTCCAAGACATGCGTTCATGATGTGGGTAACTCACCTAGATCGCCTACCAACAAGAAGCCGGTTAACTGGTTGGGGACTTCGAATTGACCCAAAGTGTTGTCTCTGCAATCGTATAGAAGAGACAAGGGATCATCTTTTTCTCAGGTGTGAAGTTAGCGAGCAAATCTGGGATTTTGTTTTGCACAGGTTGGGATATGCAAACTTCTCGTTTCACACTTGGATTGCGTTCTCGGTTTGGATGGGTTTGAAAGACAGAACGACTCCACGCCAACTGAAAAGAATGGTAGCTCACGCCACCATCTATGCCATTTGGAAAGAAAGGAACAATAGATACCACAACAACATCCTTTCCACTCCTCATGCGATTTTTAAAGTCATTGATCGGCTGATACGAGATGCTATCCTAGGAAGACGAAGGCGTAAGGGTTATGGTGACCTGATGCAAAGTTGGCTCACCAATTCATAAATTTCCAAAATCCGTAACTTGTAGTTCAAAGTAGGCTTTTCCTTGTTTTTTAGTTTTTTTTGGCAAGGAGCGCTTCTGGTATTAACTTTTGTAAATTCTTACAACCCTCTCATTATCTAATGAAATTCACATATTTATCAAAAAAAAAAACCTCATAGACAAGACTCATCATGAGTAAAAAAAAAAACCAAAATGACTCATCATTAGTACTGTACGAACAACACAAATGGTCGTTTCGAACTTCCGCAGCATTTGTCATTGGACTAGATTCGTAAGACATTAAGTTTTTGATATATAAAATATTTATATTTAGTTGGAGAATTTTGTTGTACATTTTTTTTTTTTTGTTTTAATTTAGTAATGGTTCTTTAAACTAATCTAGTTGGAGATTTTTATTTATTTAGGACCTCTTGGCTGTAAACCAAATATAATAATCTCGTGTATTTTTGTTTCACTAAATGGATTACTAGCAAAAAGAGCCTTTATTTTTTGCTTGGGGTATCTAAAATTTTAGATATGAAACTGAGTGAAAAGTGAAAACCGAGTTACACACCTCTAAATTTTGTCGAGACTAATATATACGAAAAAACCGAAACGTTATCAAAAAGTTCAACGAGCTTTTTTCCCTATTTGTTGGCTGTACATAGGCCTAATTATAAGTAAAAATGGGCCACTCTCTAGTCTTGATATGGGACTAATAAGCACAGTTTCAGGCTATATACATCACCAATCAAGATTCTGAAATCAAGTTGGCGTAATAGTTATCGATTAGATTATTAATTGTTGTCTTCGGCGTCTCTTGACTCAATGTCAATCTTGCTTTGGCATCTGGTTTGGTTACTCTGAAACAGTTAGCTTTTTTTTTTTTTTTTAGGTTTAGATTGATTGATTTTGATCCTTTAAGAATCAAGCATTTATATATAAGCTTCCCTTAAACACTAATGAAGTTTTTATAGTGGATTGGTTCTAGTTTAAGGTCTTAATCTATGGCTTCCCGAAAAGTAATTGCTACGGATTTTAAGGATCCAATCAGCAGTTTACCAGATGAAGTTCTTGGCAATATCTTGTCGTTTCTTCCGACAAAACTTGCTGCTTCCACATCAGTTCTCTGCAAGAGATGGAAGAATATGCTTTCTCTGGTACACAATCTCGATTTTGATGACTCGATGCTTCTCTTTCCAAACAAAGAAAGTGATCTTCCTCGTAGCTGTTTCTTTGATTTCGTCTACAAGAGTCTTGCTCGGTTCATCAATTCCCAAATCAAGGAATTCTCTCTGAAATGCCGACACAATAGCTCGACACAACTCGTGTCGAACGTTGGATTCAAACTTCTCTAGTACGAGGTTTCTTGGAACTACACTTGACATCGCAAGAAGATCACTGTATAGATTCTGAGTTTTTCACAAGCAACACACTGGTTAATCTTGAAGAAGGAGGTTCTCTTCCTCATAAACTGTTTAAATTTTAAAAGTAGGACATATCTTCATTGTTTAAAAAATAATTAAAAGAACAAAAACGAGAGAAATAACAAATATATAATCTTTTAACATACAAAAAAATAAAATAAAAATAGAGAATTAGAATTAAAACCTTAAAAAGGATATGCGTGTATAAGAATCCTATATTTAATCAAAACCCTTAAAAAGGATATGCGTGTATAAGAATCCTAAATTAAGACCTAAAGAGCGTTGTTGTTGGTGTAGTTCCAGGTGAATAATATGTTGGAACCGCTTCTTATTTATTTCAGCCTAGTCCATGTTGGGTATGAAATCTCGTTTCTGCTTAAACAAGCGATTCCAATACTGTTGGAACAAACAAAACAAACATCCCGACGATTCTTCAAGAAAAGATCCAAAATTTGTCAGAGATATGAAGGTGAAGACAGGATCAGCGCGTTGCCTGACGATTTGCTCGTACGAATATTGTTGCTTCTTCCCACAAAAGATGTAGTAGCTACCATGATTTTGTCGAAACGATGGCGTTCTGTTTGGACGACGGTGCCAAAACTCCAGTACTTAGAGAACGATGATGATGTCACTAGCGGAATAGTTATTGCCGGTTTACTTGGCCGTTTACTTGACCGTTTATTTGGCAAAAGTGACCGGAAACGGCCGTGTATTTGGCGGTTTATTGACGAGTCCCTACAACTCCACAAGGCACACGTATTAGAAACACTGGTCATACAACTCGGTCCACATTGTCCTGTTGATGCGGATTTTGGAAAATGGATTGTAAATGCGGTTGATCGTAGGGTGTGTGAGCTAGGGTTCATGCTCTCGTGGTCCGCAGAGCCTATAAGGTTGCCTAATAGCCTTTACACATGCGATACGCTCGTCTCTATGGTTCTTTACCACAAGTTTCTAGTGGACGTTCCTTCTTCGGCTTGCTTCCCATCCCTCAAAGCTCTAGGCCTTTACCTTGTGCTGTATAAAGATGAAGATTCTATCGTTAGGCTTCTATCGATTTGTCCTATTCTCAAACATTTGGTCGTGCAACAACAATACCAAGACAACGTGAAGAAGTTCAATATAAAAGTCCCATCTTTGGAATGCTTCTGGTATGATAATACGGACGACAAAGGTATTGGTGGGGGGAGTAGTTTGGTTATAGATTGTCTGGCTTTAAAGAAACTCTTTATCACATCATATGATTCAGAAGGCTCTTTCTCGATTGAGAATAAGTCTCGCTTAGAGAAAGCAAGCATCTGTGTTGATTGTTACATTGATAGCAAATTTATGAGATCTCTTTCCTCACTCTTGCACCTCGAATTATATTTGAACTTTGCAACGGTATGTAGTGCTCTTTCAGTCTCATCATGACTCTTTTTTTTTCTTTTTTTCTTGTAGTTAATTGTGATGATCACATTTCTTGCGTTTACTTATATATATATATATGTTGTTGTGTTTATTTTAGGTTGGGTGTTGTAACGCTATTAGTTTC
Source organism: Alliaria petiolata (assembly GCA_020283515.1). Lineage (NCBI taxonomy): Eukaryota > Viridiplantae > Streptophyta > Magnoliopsida > Brassicales > Brassicaceae > Alliaria > Alliaria petiolata. The sequence goes on from JAHZTW010000001.1 coordinate 344,487,485, forward strand.
TCCCAGCTTATGGAGTGTAAGATAATTCTTGCAAATGAGTTAGACTCGTTGGATCCACTAGTGCGTTTGCTTGAAAACTCTCCTAACCTAAAAGTTGTTTTCGTCGACCAGGTTTGTACATTATTAGCTCATGCAGCTTTGATAGATTAAATACAAGAGTAAAAGTAAAATATGTTCATTACATGTTGCTTCACAGACATTAATTCGACGTGAGGAGGATTTGGCATTTTCATGGAAACCAACCGGTTTCTGTTCCGGGATGTTTGTCAGCACACCTCGAGATCTTTGAGTGGAAAGAATATAGAGGAAGAAGAGGAGATGAAGAAATGGTAAGATACATTCTTGCCAACTCCAAGTGTTTGAAGCGAGCTGGAATCTCTATGACTTGCAGTCGGCGTAGAGATCGAAACAAGATGATGAAAGAGTTGGAATCTATGCCTAGGATTTCAACATCATCACAGCTTCTATTCTCCACTCAACTTGAATATATGAACGTTCAAAATGAAATGTCTGACTATTGTATTGACTAATCATCTAATATCCTCCTTGATCATATTGTGTGTGCCATTGGTTACAGCTATTATTTTTAGTTATCCGACTTATTTTTTGTCCATTGTCGTAGAAGATTCCTTCTTCTCGATTCGATAAAAATTGAGATGCTGATTGACTTTGAGTCAATTTTTCATTATTTTAACTAAATCTAATCAATAAATGATCAAACCATCATTAATCGCTTTCATTTTACTAGGCTAACTAGGTGATAAGCGCATGGTGAGTAATTTATTATTTATTTAATTTTGTATATTTTAAAAATAAAACTATAGTAAAATATTTTAATCCAGTCTTTTTTTTATATAATAAGCTGTTATTTTGACAATATAGTATGATTAAAAAAATATTTTTTGATAAGAGAAAACAAAATTAAGCAAAGTAGTAATTCAATGTGTATAATATTAAATCATAGTAAATTTAGATTTCGTTTAATTATTTTGTATAAAATTTTAGGAAATGAATCATAACAGAAAATGAATTCTAATCTTTTTGGTTATATTAAAAATTAAAAATTATATTTTTATGTA
>JAHZTW010000001.1:344488962-344505868 GCA_020283515.1 Alliaria petiolata
TGTTTCATTAATCATGTCTGAGTAGTTTGCTTGTTAGGTTTAGGGTTTTCAAAGGTGATTGATGAATTGTTAGGTCGAATTAAATTGTTAGGATAAAATCATTAGAGTTCTTCATCTGGATTTATGTTTAATGCTCATTCTAGCTTCGCGACCTAGAATCTGATCTTAGGTTAATTAATAGATGCGAGAGTATTATTAATTGCCTGAACTAATGTTAGATGAGCAAAATACCTATTCGCAAAGAGATTTGGTTTAGATATTTTGTGAACAAATCGAACATGTTCTTAATTCTTGCCTTAATTGTTTAAATTCGCAAAGAGATTTGGGATTTAGGAATTTAGGCATAGATAATCTTCGCAGCGAGAGTTGGTTGATTTTACATTAGTGTTTCGAGTTCGTGAACGGATCTTCATAATCCCTAACATTCTGTCTAGACCTACAATTTAGATCACCTAAGAATTTTCCTGAACCTAGCGCCTTAGTCTCCTGATTTTAAGAACATATTTCGTGATTACTAGTTTATTTCTTGCTTTAGTTTACTTTCTTATTATTTGACCTAGCATAATTCGAACTTAGAAACCTTAGTGTAGCATCTACTTCCCTAGGGATTTTGATACCCCTTATACTACGATTTCATTTGTTGTGCACTTGCAGTAGTTTTATTAGGGTAAAACTTGAGCCCTATCAAGTTTTTGGCGCCGTTGCCGGGGAAGTAATAGCTGCCTACGGAATCTAGTACTAGGATTTTGACTAGGTTTTGTTTTTATTTTTGCTACTAATTTAGTTTCCTATCTTTTGTTTCAGGTGCATGCCCAGTACCAGAAGCAACAAGGAAAAGGAACTAATCGCACTGAACCAGGAACTAGGCCGTCTCGAACGTACGAACCGCAAATCTGCCCGAGCGTCGATCGACACAGATATCATCGATCGACACCTACCTTAGTGTCGAGCGACACCGATTGTATCGATCGACACCCGTCGCAGACTGAGATGGCATAACCTGTGATCGTGATACGCAACGAGGCAGGCGACTTTGTTGACCTACAAGGCAATAGAAGGAACGCCCAAGGCCAGAGACTTGATGAGGCTGGCGCCGTCATCATAGAACCAGCGATGCAAATCGCCCCTGCAGACGTTGGACGCGGAAGAACACTTGGCGAGTACAACCGCCCAGATCAGTTCTATGCTAATAGAGCTGCGATCCGTCCTCCTGCATTTCAGAGGAATGACTTCGAGCTGAAGCCTGCCTACTTCACACTAGTGGCTCAGCATCCCTTCCATGGTCTTCCTAATGAGCATCCGATGGACCTCATTGAGAGATTTGAGGACCTCGCATCAAGCATCAAGGCTAATGGAGTGACCTATGATTATCTCTTCTGCAAGCTGTTCCCTTACTCGCTTGCTGGAGATGCATCATACTGGCTGAAGCAGTTGGATCCAGGCTCACTAACCACTTGGGAAGAGACAAAGAATGCATTCTTATGCAACTTCTTTGACGACGCGAGATCCGAGGAGCTGGGGACGAAAATCACTACATTCTCCCAAGGACCCACTGAAGCATTCAAAGCTTCTTGGGTGAGATTCAAGGCTTACCAGAGGGACTGCCCACATCACGGTTTCAGCGAGCCGCGGCTTATCGGTATCTTTTACCGAGGGATCGATTGGAGGTACCAGATGGCTTTAGACGCAGCAAGCAATGGCAACTTCAACACCAGATACCCAGCAGACGCGGTGGTGCTTATAGAGAATTTAGCCTCTTGTAACAGCACCAAGAACGCAGACTTTGAAAGGAGACAACAAGCTGGTGAAAATGGAAGAAGCCAAATAGCTGAGGTTAACAGGAAGCTGGATCTTTTGGTGGGGAAAAAGTAAGTTCACTTTGCCAATGAGGTGGAGACCTTTGAGCCAGAGCAAGAAGAGGTTAACTACATTAATGGAGCTGGTTTTCAAGACCAGAGGTTCAACAATCAGTAAAGCTTTGGTTCTTCTTACCAGAAGCCTTTTCAGAACAACAACTTCCAGAGAAGCTATGGGTCTTCTTCTTACCAGAAGCCTCCTGCACAAGACAATAAGATGGAGTCCATGATTTAACAGATCTTGGAGGGCCAACAGAAGATGACTGTTGACTTCAATGGGAAGATTGATGCCTTGTACACGGATCTGAATGGGAAAATTGAGTCTCTAGGTACTCAAATGAAGCAATTGGATGTTCAAGTTGCTCAAACTGCTGGAGCTTTGAAGAGACAATAGGGATTTCTTCCTGGAAAGACGGACACGAATCTGAGGCATCATGTGAATGCCATCACGATCCAGAGTGGAAGGAACCTTCAAACAGAGTTGAAAAGGGGGTCTAAATGCTAAAGAATTCTAGGAGCTTGAAGATGTGGAAGATGTTGCGGAGCCAGTGTCGATCGACACTACTGAGTGTCGATCGACACCCAAGGAGAAACCAGACGAAACGAGCAAGCTCGACACGGAGGACTTGACACCAAAGGCGAGTGTCGATCGACACCCTGGTGTCGATCGACGCTCTACACGGACTTCACCAGAACAGCTCACAACAACAAGGGTTGGAGAAGAAAGGGTGTACAAGCCCAAAATACCCTATCCCCTGCCTCCTAGAAGATCTAAACAGGAGAGAGAGGAAGCTAGATGCAAGGAGATGATTAGTAATCTGATGGTTGAGCTACCCTTAGTTGATGCAGTCCAACTTTCACCTGCATTAAGAAGATATGTCAAGAGAATGGTAGTCAATGGTATAAGACCTGAGGAAGGAGAATTGCTTACCAGAGACATGAATGCAATTCTCTTGAACATAGTTCCAAGAAAGAAGAAGAAGGTGAGAGTTTCTGAACAAGTCAGTGCTGTGATTCAGAGGAGGATTCCAGAGAAGTTACCCGATCCAGGGAACTTTGTGCTAGATTGTTCAATCTCAACAGGAAGGTTTCCTCGTTCTCTCTGTGATCTAGGCTCAAGTATCAACTTGATACCATACTCTGTTGCTGTTAGACTTGGAATGACTGATTTCAAGCCAAGCAGAATCTCTCTCATCCTAGCTGATCGATCAAAGAGAATTCCAGAAGGTGTTCTAGAAGATGTTCCTTTGAAGATTGAAGGCTGCATTATTCCCACAGACTTTGTGGTTTTGAAGTATGATGAAGAACCTACAGATTCTCTTATTTTGGGAAGATCATTTTTGGCTTCGGCTGGTGCCGTTATTGATGTGAGAAAATGGAAAATAGAGATTGACTTGGGTGATGTTGTCATGAATTTTGACATGGACAAGTTAAGAGGACCTTCCACCATCGATGGTCAATCGTTTTCAGTAGAGTCGTCCATGGATCAAGACCCAATCATGGAGCATTCAGACGACACTACTGCTGGGAATGTCAAGGAGCTGGATTCTAAAGAGCAAGTGAACAAAGAGGCTATTCCAGAGGCATTGGATGGAAATTCTGAGAAAGTTGTTGAACTTGAAGATTGGAGTGAAAACAATCATCTCTTCAGGACTTTGGACGAAGATGAAGGTCTAATCAATGCCAAGCTAATGGAGGAAGACGTTTTCATCATGGAGACAAGGATTGCGGAGCTGAATGGCAGAAAAAGTGCAGAGATGCGAGCTACAGGGTTGGTGTCGATCGACACCACTAGTGTCGATCGACACACTTCACGGATCACACCAGAAGCTGTTTCCAATGATGCAAGTCCATCCTATGTGGTCAAACAGATGCCTCATATTGATCATAAATCTCGAAGAAAGCAAAGGTACGCATTTCCTGGAATCAATTCCAAACCCCCTGATCTTGTCAATAAGAACATTAAAGGTTCAAAAGCTGCTTCACACTTATGCAAGCAACGAGATTCTCGTAGAGGGCTTGGTGTTCCTTTTGATGATTCTGCAGGAAAACGAAGTGTCCTGCCCAAACTAAAGTCCCACCCTGCTGCTGTTCCTCATTTCCTTGGTCGCTTTTCATGCACCTAACGCTTATACACCACCATGGATGAGAAGACATTCGTCTGGTAAACATTCGATGCCACCCTCTGATCCACTAGACGTCTGAACCCCGACACAATCAAGCTAATGACCGAAAACGAGCGCTGAGTGGGAGGCAACCCGCTGTTAGGTATGTTTTTATTTTTATTTTGTCTTAGTTTTATAAGTCCTAGTTTCAGTCAGTTGAAAAAAGGCGACATTGGACTCATCACAGACCAGTGTCGATCGACACCACCAAGTGTCGATCGACACCACGCGCAGATGAAGGTAAGTCTTCTATCTGGTCTTTTATGTTGTTTCTAATCTTTCTTTTAGCCAACTTCGGGCTTGATAACACTGGGGACAGTGTTGTTTAAGTCTGGGGGAGGTGATTACTGACTTTTTGTTTTGTTTTGAGAGTCATTTGAGTCAGTCAAAAATTTTGAAAAATTTTGTTTTTATCGAGTCAAAATCAGTGAAATTTTTGGTTTTCAGAAGAACTAAACCACATGAAGTTGACACTTGAAAGGACCATTGCTATAAGAGTTGATCGCATGTCTTACTAAGTAGAAAGCTGCGAGTGGAATCAGTCTAACAGGGCGAGTTCAGATCCCCTTATAAGAACTAGGTATGCGCAGAACTTGATTCCTCTTTCAGTCTTAACCGATAAGCAAATGCAGTCTCTCCTTGATCTTCACTTGAGAATAAAAAATAAGAAAGAAAAAAGAGTCTAAGTCTGGGAATAGTGCAAAGAACCTCATGAGCTTGTCTCCTCACAAGGAAAAATATTAGTGAGTGCTCTTGAACCCGTCTCCTTACAAGGAACACAAGTAGAGAGTAGCACTATTTCCCGAGACTTCAAAAGAATAAGAAGAGTCAATGAAAAGATCTTAGAACACCCTGAAAATGGGCAGCAGTTGACCAAGGGAAGAGAAAATAGGAGAGCTGTATGAAGAATGTCTTGTTCAGACACTAAGGAAGGGCAAAGAATCTGTAAAGTTCTGTGGCAATACCACTATTAGAGTTCGAAATTTTACCAAGGAAAGGATCTGGATTCAAACTGGGAGATTGCTAAGTTTGTGGTAAGTATGCTGAAATATTAACTAAGGTTGGCTATATAGTATGTGGATTCAAGAGTGTTGGTTCGATGTGGCGTTCTCAAGGTTAGCTGGATATTTTGGTTTTCAAACCTCGACTCTATACTTGGTTTCTGTTTTGCTTGAGGGCAATCAAAAGCTAAGTCTGGGAGAGTTGATATATCATGGTTTTTACCCGTTTTGGGACCATGATATAAGTGTTTTTATATAGTCTTTTGGCTATTTTCGAGTCTATATAGAGTCTTTACAGGTTCAGGTACAATTGGAGATAAATTGAAGATTTGGATACATTTTGGATACATTTTGGAGCTTAGTGGAATGAAGTCGGATTGAAGAAACACGATGAGTGTCGATCGACACCAGGATTTCCAATTTCCAGAAGCGTGAAGTTTCCAGTTTTTGAAGAAAAGGAAATCTCCAAGACTTTTCCTAACCTTTCAAGGAATTGAAGATGCAAACCTAGGCCTATAAATATAGTTTTTCAGCCATTGTTTAGGCACAATCTCATACTTTAAGAATCATAGAAGTTTAGGTTTTTGGAGAGAAGAGTTTGACTCCTTTAGAGCTGATTTGGAACTCCTTTATTTTATTNAAAACTGAAGGAGCTCAAGAGTGTTATAAGAACTTTCAGCAAGCAAAACTATTCAGAGTTAGAAAAGAGAGTCTCAGAATCTTATGCAAGCCTGCTGGAATCTCAACAAGTCCTTTTGAGATCCCCTTCCCCCTTGGCAGCTCAGAGAGAAAAAGAGGCTCACAAAAGATGGTATGTTCTTGCTAAAGCGGAAGAATCGTTTTTGAGACAAAGGTCTAGAATTCTGTGGTTGGCGGAGGGAGACTCTAACTCGGCTTTCTTTCATCGTGCAATTGCAACAAGGCAGGCTCAAAACCATATCCATTTCCTCTTGAATGGTAATGGTGAGCTGCTTGACACAATTGAGGGTATTCGGGAACATATTGTTGATTACTATTCACAGCTGCTAGGAGAGAAAGGCACAGTTTTTACTCCACCGCCAGAGGAAATTGCATCACTGGTCCCATTTAGATGCTCAACCGATTCATCTACACTGCTGTCAGCTCCCTTCTCTCCTATGGAAATTCAGGAAGCTTTTTTCTCTCTACCCAAAAACAAATCTCCAGGACCTGATGGTTACCCAGCGGAGTTCTTCACCGCCCATTGGAGTTCAATTGGTAAGGACATGATTGATGCAGTCTCTGAGTTCTTTACTTCAGGCAAGATTCTCAAACAGTGGAACTCAACAATATTGACTCTAATCCCCAAGAAGACCAACGCAGCTAGAATAACTGAGTTCAGGCCTATCTCGTGTTGCAATTCAGTCTACAAAGTGGTATCCAAGCTCTTAGCTAGCAGGTTGAAAAAGGTGCTCCCGCAGATCATCTCAAACTCTCAATCTGCGTTTATCCCGGGACGATTCCTGGCTGAGAATGTTCTTCTAGCAACAGAACTGGTTCAGGGCTACAATTGGAAGTAGATTTCAAAAAGATTGATGCTTAAAGTGGACCTTAAGAAAGCTTTCGACTCAGTAAATTGGGATTTTGTCATCAACACTCTTCTAGCTCTAATTCTCCCTCCTCCGTTCATCAGTCTCATCCAGCATTGCATATCAACCACTTCGTTCTTTGTGGCTATAAATGGTGAGTTCTGTGGATATTTTAAAGGTCAAAGAGGTTTGAGGCAAGGTGACCCACTCTCACCCTACCTTTTTGTGCTAGTGATGGAAGTCTTCTCGCATTTTTTAAACCGTCGCTACAGCAGCGGTGACATCGGCTACCACCCGAATGCAGTGGAGCCAGCAGTATCTCACCTTGCTTTCGCAGATGATATTATTATTTTCTTTGATGGAGAAAATAAATCCCTAGAGAACATCGCTTCCACCCTTGCTGATTTCTCCATCTGGTCAGGCCTTTCTATGAATCGGAGCAAAACTGATATTTTCCTTGCAGGATTGAACCAGAATGAAACAGAAAGCATTGCTAGCCTAGGATTCACCCTCGGTTCAATGCCTATAAGGTATCTCGGGCTTCCCTTGATGCACATGAAGTTAAGACTTTCTGATTACAGACCCCTATTGGACAAGATCACAAACCGCTTCTCCTCTTGGTCTTCCCGTGCGCTATCTTTTGCAGGCCGAAAGCAATTGATCTCCTCTGTTATATACATCACCTTAAACTTCTGGTTCTCTGCGTTTACTCTCCCGAAAGGATGTCTAAAGGAAATCCAGAGCCTATGCTCTCGCTTTCTTTCGAATGGAAATATTGCAAAGAAGGCTACAACATAAGTTTCATGGTCAACTGTTTGTCTCCCCAAAGAAGAAGGTGGGCTGGGTCTCAGAGATTTTCAGATGTGGAATAAGACTCTCTCTTTGCGCCTAATCTGGTTGCTCTTTGCAAATGAAAACTCCTTATGGGCTGAATGGATCAAGGTGAACAGGCTCAAAGATGGGAATTTTTGGTCAATAGATGAGAACAAACAAACATCATGGACTTGGAAATCTCTTCTGCTTCTCCGTCCCTTAGCAATCCGATTCCTCAAAACCCGACTTGGTAATGGTGATTCTGTGAGCTTCTGGCATGATTTTTGGACTCCTAATTGAGTATTTCGGGATCTCTGGCCTGAGACAACTTGGTATTCCTCTCTCCTCTACGGTTGGTGCGGCTTGCTCTACTACAGGTTGGAGAATGAGAGGTGCCAGATCAACGGAAGCTGAATCTCTGCAAATTCATCTCACCACGGTACCTCTCCCTTCTCTTTGTTTAATGGGTGATTCATATGTTTGGCAAATCAATGGAGATGAGCTGCCTAAATTCTCGGCATCCAAAACGTGGGAATTCTTAATAGAGTTCCGATTCAACAGTGGATGGCTAACATTTAGTTCAAAGGATCAATTCCAAGACATGCGTTTATGATGTGGGTAACTCACCTAGATCGCCTACCAACAAGAAGCTGTTTAACTGGTTGGGGACTTCGAATTGATCCAAAGTGTTGTCTCTGCAATCGTATAGAAGAGACAAGGGATCATCTTTTTCTCAGGTGTGAAGTTAGCGAGCAAATCTGGGATTTTGTTTTGCACAGGTTGGGATATGCAAACTTCTCGTTTCACACTTGGACTGCGTTCTCGGTTTGGATGGGTTTGAAAGACAGATCGACTCCACGCCAACTGAAAAGAATGGTAGCTCACGCCACCATCTATGCCATTTGGAAAGATAGGAACAATAGATACCACAACAACATCCTTTCCACTCCTCATGCGATTTTTAAAGTCATTGATCGGCTGATACGAGATGCTATCCTAGGAAGACGAAGGCGTAAGTGTTATGGTGACCTGATGCAAAGTTGGCTCACCAATTCATAAATTTCCAAAATCCGTAATTTGTAGTTCAATGTAGGCTCTTCCTTATTTTTTAGCTTTTTTGGCAAGGGGCGTTTCTAGTATTAACTTTTGTAAATTTTTACAGCCCTCTCATTATCTAATGAAATTCACATATTTATCAAAAAAAAAAAAAACAAATATAGTAAATTATTTTGAAAAACAATTATCATTATTTTGCTATTATATAGCTATATATATATTAGTTTTTAATGTTAATTATGTATTTAGATTATACATTATATTTATAGTTTTGTGCTGATTAAAAAAATTTCTAGATCCGCCACTCCATCTATTACTATATATTATTTGATTTATCACCATCTATAGACATTTAGCACATACTTCTTTTGGATTGGGAACCAAATGCGATGTTTTCTCTAGGATTATTGAATCAAGATCTTCATATCGGTTGACCGAATCTTTTTTGAGTTCATGACAACTCTTTATTAATGGAGATCATCACCTTTGTCATCATCTATGTAGATTTTGAACCGCTATAAGAGAAAAAAAAAAGACTTTCAGTTTGATTGTATTTTTGTGTCGTCTTACGTACATGTCCTTGGATTTTATGTTTACATGTTTAATTATTGCGTTAGATTAAAATGAGGGATCATTTAAGAATTATAAACGTAAACATAAAAATCAAAAACTTTGTTTGAAATTACAATTTTTACAATATATATGTTTGATATGGAAAATTTAACTATTACATATATTGATCAATATTGTTTGTTTCAAAGAAAACTAATTATAATAATTGATGATTGCAGTTCTTACTAGATTACCCAAACGAATATATAACGTCAATGGAAGAAGGAACACCCCGTGATTGCACACAACATGCTTTCTACGTACAGACAATTCGACATGCATACAGTGTGTCATGATTCAAGTTCAATTCAAAACTGTTCCAACCCCAAGGATTGCCTAATTATATAACTAAGTGGAGGTAATAGAATGCCATGTCCGAACTAGCTTTACAGTATCTCCTCAACCAAGATACTAAGTATTCTATTGCCAAAGTGACCTTTACTAACAGTAGAGAAGTTCACAAAAGAATATGTTAGCTATAACCAGTGAGCAAAACTAACTAACCAACCATTTGCAATTCATTCGAAACTTGAATTGGATACATTGTGTTGGAAGTCGAAACTTTATGTAACGAAAGAGATAAATCCGTTAGAAAAAAAACATTCTTTGCAGCTAAAAGTTTACTTCTTTTCAAACTTCACATGAGGGTTTCAATATTAGACAGTGATCCTTAGGTTGATCTTAGACACATGAACATAAGGAACATAAAGGATTGATCTTTTTCACATTTCACCAATACCCATTGGTCTAAAGGAGTGAACAGAGGCAATGTTACAACTTTACTATTAATCTCCCAAATTTCAAACATAATTCAATGTCCTAAGGCAGAGCAGAGAGGAGAAAATTTAACTACATGAAACCCAGAATTAACTCAAGGAAAGAGAGGATTTTAAGAGACCTCGTAGTTGCGATTGAAGCTGTAGCGAAGCTGAGGATCGATCTCGNGAGCAGAGAGGAGAAAATTTAACTACATGAAACCCAGAATTAACTCAAGGAAAGAGAGGATTTTAAGAGACCTCGTAGTTGCGATTGAAGCTGTAGCGAAGCTGAGGATCGATCTCGTGAGAATCGTCGTCATCGGCGAGACTACCTTTCTTGGTTCCATGGCTAGGGACGTGTGAAGGAAATATAGAAAGTATATATTAGATTACACATAGTTAGGCTGTAGTTATTCTCCTTTAATTCTTGTATATCGGCTTTCCTTATCTTCGTATGCATTCTCTGTATATATGCAGAGTATTCTCTATCAATACGATATATAATTCCATAAACCTAATATGGTATCAGAGCAGTAGGCGTTAATTTTTTTCGCCGCCTCCTTCTTCATCTTGTTCTTCTTTTCTTCTTCCTTTTATCTCTCTACAACTTCTGGATTCTTCTGTTTCTCTGTTCCTCTATTCTCTATTTCACCATGTCTGATTCCACAGCAGAACGAACCTCTGTGTTCAACACTCAAGATCCACAGAGCACGCTTCTCTCCGTAAACATGTCAAGCGTCACCAAACTGACGAATCTCAACTATTTGATGTGGAGTCGCCAAGTCCGTGCGCTGCTTGAAGGTCATGAGCTACAACACTTCATCGAAGACACCAACACAGCACCGTCACAGACGGTCATGCTCGAAGGGGTCTCCGCTCCGAATCCTGCTTATCCACCATGGAGACGTCAAGATCGGCTTCTCTACAGTTCATTGATTGGTGCGATCTCCCTCCCCATTCAATCAGTGGTCTCCAGTGCAACAACAACCAAAGAAGCAGGGTCCATTCTCGCTACCACCTTCGGGAATCCATCTCGTGGCCATATCCGTCAACTCAAGTTTCAGATTAAACAGTGTGTTAAGGGCACAAAGACAATCAGGGAGTATCTTCGTTAAATCAAATCAAAAGCGGATGATCTTGCTCTTCTGGGCAAACCTATGGATAAGAAGATCTCACTGAACAAATACTCGCGGGGCTCAGTGATGATTACAAGCCCGAAGTTGATGCAATCAATGGTCGTGATGTGCCGATCTCATACTCCGAGATTCATGAAAGGCTACTCAACCGTGAAGCCATCATAATGTGTAACGAGCAATCCCCGGTTACTCCGATTGTTGCACATGCTACTGACACACGTCCTCGGTCGAATCAACAATGGAGAAACAACAATCACAACAACAACCAGAATCGCTCCACCCAGCAAGTCAATCAACCACGCTTCAACAAACCCTACTTGGGATGGTGTCAAGCTTGTGGAACACAAGGACACAGTGCCAAGTACTGTCCTCAGTTTCGTCTTGTCAAAGGATCCACTCCATCTTTACCTATTCCGTCACAGGCTAGCAACAACACCTCATGGAATGCTGCTCCTCAATTTTAATCATGGCAGCCGAGTGCAAATCCAGCCATGATGTCAGATTCGTCAACTTGGCTAGTGGATTCTGGAGCGTCTCACCACATGACTTCAGACTTAACCAACCTCTCACTGCATAACCCATATGGAGGTGGAGATGGTGTTCTTCTTGGTGACGGTTCCGGTTTGCACATCTCGCACTCTGGTTCTTTATCTCTCCCTTCTTATACTCGTCCATTCTTCTTGAATAATGTTCTATGTGTGCCTGCTCTTGAGAAAAATTTAATTTCTGTCTTTCAATTGTGTACCGCTAATGGTGTAGCTGTTACGTTTACTCCAACTTATTTTCAGGTGAGAAATTTGCAAACGGGAGCTCTTCGTCTCGAGGGGAAACCTAAAGATGGGACGTACCTCTGGCCGAAATCATCTACTTCAACACCTCCATCTATTGCTTATGCATCTGCCGTGAAGACAACTTTGCCTTATTGGCATTCTCGCTTAGGACATCCCGCTTTTCCTATTCTTCAAAAATTAGTTTCACAGTTTCAATTACCTATTGTTTCAAACGCTTTATTGGCTCAGCCATGCAATTCTTGCTCAATTAATAAAATGCATAAGTTACCTTTTCAAAACTCATCTCTACGCTCCACTCATCCTCTTGATATTGTTTTTTTCGGATGTGTGGACGTCTCCAAATATTTCAATCGATGGTTTCAAATATTACATGATTTTTGTCGATCACTATACTAGATACACTTGGTTGTATCCCTTTAAATTAAAATCACAAGTTTTTGATGTTTTCACCCGTTTTAAAGCATTGGTTGAAAATCGATTTCAATCCAAGCTTAAAACTTTATATACGGATAATGGGGGTGAGTACATTGGCTTACATGATTTTCTTTCACTTCATGGCATCTCTCATATGACAAGCCCACCGCATACGCCGAAACATAATGGCATCGCAGAACGTCGTCATAGACATATTGTAGAAACAGGTCTTGCCCTTTTATCTCATGCGTCTATGCCGCGGTCTTACTGGACCTATGCGTTTGCAACGGCTGTCTATTTAATTAATAGAATGCCAACCTCCGTTCTTGATTTCAAATCCCCATTTCAAAGTCTTTACGTGCAAAGTCCTAATTTTCAAAAATTAAAAAATTTCGGATGCTTGTGTTTTCCATGGATATGTCCTTATGCATCCAATAAGGACATATGCGTTTGCAACGGCTGTCTATTTAATTAATAGAATGCCAACCTCCGTTCTTGATTTTAAATCTCTATTTCAAAGTCTTTACGTGCAAAGTCCTAATTTTCAAAAATTTAAAATTTTCGGGTGCTTGTGTTTTCCATGGATACGTCCTTATGCATCCAATAAATTGGATGCTCGATCAACACCTTGTGTTTTTCTAGGATATTCAATTTCTCAGAGTGCCTATTTTTGTTTGGATCGTGAAACTTCACGGATTTATACGTCTCGACATGTTGTTTTCCATGAAACCGTTTTTCCCTTCTCGATTTCTTAGCATATAGAATCGCAAATATATGAGACACATGACTCTCAAATATCTCATAGTCCGTCCCATCCCATCGTTACTGTTTTACCTGCTATTAATCCTCCTCAAGTTACAGGTATGTCATCCTCAGATCAATCGATCCCGCAGATTCACCACAAGCTTCCGCTACAGCATCTCCTCAGCCATCGTCTCCACCTCTCTCCTCAGCTACAGAATCTTCTCCAATAATAGATGGGAACACGAATACGGAGACAACCACACCAGAAACATCTCCATCTCCTCTCTCTTCCCCCGCTCCTCCACAACCAGCGCCTCCACCACCTCCTCCTCTTCCCGTGAGACAAAGTACAAGACAAAGGAAACCGGTGAAGAAAATGAATCTTCACACCAAAGTGGTTCCAAACACTGAAACACCACCACAGACAGTGGCTGAAGCTCTCAAGAGTCCTCATTGGCGAAAAGCGATGAGTGAAGAGTATAATGCTCAAACGGGTAATCGGTCATGGGATCTTGAGAACTTGCCTAATGATTCATGTTTCAATGTTATTAGTTGCAAGTGGATCTTCACTATTAAACGTAACCCTGACAGAACCGTGGCGCGATACAAAGCACGTCTCGTCTTTACACAACGTCCTGGAATAGATTACCATGACACGTTAAGTCCAGTTGTCAAACCCGCTACGATACGGACAGTTCTCAGCATTGCGGTGTCGTACGATTGGCCGCTAAGACAACTTGACGTCAATAATGCGTTCCTTCAAGGCACTCTCCATGATCAAGTTTACATGACACAACCGCCGGGCTTCATCGACAAGGATAATCCTCAGGTTGTGTGTCGACTGAGAAAAGCTATCTATGGTTTAAAACAAGCCCCAAGAGCGTGGTACAATGAGCTGCGCAACTTTCTCCTCCAATCTGGGTTCACAAATTCATTAGCCGATGCCTCGCTATTCATCTACAACACACAGGGAGTTCTCATCTATATCCTTGTTTATGTTGATGATTTAATAATTACGGGAAATAGCACTTCACATACAAATCAGTTTATTGCTTCTCTTTCACAACGGTTTTCTCTAAAAGATTTAGAAGATCTTTATTTCTTGGTATGGAAGTTAATCGCACAACTAAAGGAATACATCTAACACAAACTCGCTACATTGCAGATTTGCTTCATCGGACGAAAATGGAGACTTGCAAGCAGGTGTCCACGCCAATGTGTCCCAACACACCAATTACTATGTTCTCGGGCACAGCTTTGGACGACCCAACGGAATATCGAGCCGTAGTGGGAAGTCTTCAATACCTCTCTCTCACGAGGCCAGGTATCTCCTTTCCAGTAAACAAGATGTCACAATATATGCATAGGCCAACGACGGAACATTGGAATGCAGTAACGAGAATTCTTAGATATCTTGCGGGAACAGTGACGAAAGGAATAACACTTCACGCAGCCAACAAACCAGTCCTTCATGCATTTACCGACGCGGATTGGGCTGGAAACAAAGATGACTACACGTCCACGAGAGCATAAATTGTCTATCTTGGCCGCCATCCCATTGCATGGTCATCAAAGAAACAAACCGGAGTTGCCCGTTCATCCACTGAAGCTGAATATCGCTCCCTTGCCTCTACCACCGCTGAAGTTTGCTGGGTTCAATCGTTACTTTCTGAGCTTGGAATCCAATCATCTACCACTCCAGTGATATATTGTGATAATATCGGTGCTACATACTTGGCGGCAAATCCGATTTTTCACTCAAGAATGAAGCACTTAGCCTTAGACTACCACTTCGTTCGACACTACATTCAAACGGGACAGCTAAGGGTCTCTCATGTTTCTTCTACGATCAACTCGCCGATGCTCTTACTAAGCCGCTACCTCGGGCTCGTTTTGAATCTCTGGCTGTCAAGATCGGACTCTCGTCAGGCCGTCCATCTTGAGAGGGTGTGAAGAAAATATAGAAAGTATATATTAGATTACACATAGTTAGGCTGTAATTATTCTCCTTTAATTCTTGTATATCGGCTTTCCTTATCTTCGTGTGTATTCTTTGTATATATGCAGAGTATTCTCTATCAATACGATATATAATTCCATAAACCTAATAACGTGCATCTTCGACATGCCGTCAGATTCCTTTGTGACCTTAAGCTTTGCGCCTCTAAACTTATCGGAATCATCGTCGTCGCCTCTCCACGGCGCTTTCGATAGCAGCTCCTTCTTCTTCGCCATTGTTGTTTGTCTACGGCCAATACTGAGTTTGTGAATTCCGTGAGTATGTTTGTTTGTTTATCGGTGGGATAAGGGTCCCAAAGATCTTGTTTGGTTGCAGAGCAGAGCTTGTTCCCAAAATAGATATGAATTTTCCCATAAGCAAACAAGCCCAAATTTATAGGCCTGGTCTTTAGGTCTTATCCCAAATATATGGATGGACTCATCAGCTCATATTTGGGTTATATATTTGGCCTTTTATTTACCTTTAAACCCCTAATTTGGCAAAAATCAACCAATCAATGTTTGTGAACTGCAACAAGAAAGGGGAACTAAATCATCAAATACTCTACTATGTGAGCAGTGACCATGTCTGATTATTTGTTACTTACCAAATTTCACATTTGACATGTTTTTAAATCTAACAACTTAAAGGTCTTTCACATATTGGGGCAGATTAGTTGGTGTTTGAGATCGTAACATTTTTTGTGATGATTAGGAGATTATAAACCGAAACATGTAATATCTTCTAGACCCGAAACCAAAATATGTAATATGATATCATTTCAAATATCACTCGATCATGTGATATTGAGATTTTACCCTTACATACTTTTCAAGTCGAACTTGTAACTTTGAAAGAATCTCTCGTTTAAGGTGGCTAGCTATACCAACACATGATACATATTGATATGGTAAGTTTTTCTACTTGAAATTGTGTTAGTTACTTCAGTTTCCCTCATTTAAAAACAAAAAAAAAGTAAGCGCTAACCTACGTGAGCTCATTGCTCCCTATAAATACATAGTGCGGACTGACGTTAAGAAATTCATAACATAGATTAAGAAAAACAGAAATGAATAAAGCTGTGGTTTGATTAATACCTTTGCTCTTTCTAATGTATTTTGGAACATCAAACACAGCTCTTGTCCTTAGTCCAAAAGTATCTACAAAGTCAAGTAAGTTTTCAACTCTGGTCTATTTAGTATTATGAATATTCTTTTGCTTAATTTCAAGATTTATAATCAATTAGTTGATTGTTTGTTGTTTTGAATTTTGGGAAAGTATAGGAGAAGGGGGTTAAAAAGCTGATGAAAGGGAGAAAGATTGGCATGGGAGGCAGTGAGTCAAAGCATGCGAAAGGATCCGACGAACCACCCTAACTACATATCTGTTTAAAATATATATGGCTAATGATAACTTCTACTATGTTATCTCTTTCTTTCTATTCTATTTTTGTATGGAATTATAATTTGAATTTGTAATGGGTCGTGTTTCGCTCGTTTTAGTCCAACAAAAGCTATATTCCGCTGTTAACACGGGACAATTATTCTGTAACAACCCTTTTCCCCCATGTGCTTAAACCTCTTTTAAACTTCCTTTAAACATCTTTAAATCTCTCCACTCATCTTACCAAATTTCCCACTCTCACCACCTACTTATCAACAATTTCCCACGTTTTGCTCTCTTTCACTTCCCTATATAAACACCTCCTCCCCTTCTCATTTCCTCACACCAAAATCCATTTTCTCCTCTTCTTTTTTTTTTTTTTTTTTGAATTGAATGTCAAATTTATTCAAACCAAAAAGACTTTTTTACAATAAGTGCTTCATGAAGCTGCGTGTTTCAAAACTAAAACCATACAATCTTTGAAACGGGTTGAAATAAAAAACTAGATCCTTGAGGCAAACCATAGTTGGAGGCTCTCCTCATACTTATGATCTCCCAAGGCTCGAATCGAAAGTAGTCGATTTCGCACGTCTTTGTCAATAAACTTCACGATAGTAGTCGGAGTAGATGG
>JAHZTW010000001.1:344507451-344637972 GCA_020283515.1 Alliaria petiolata
TATTTGTAAAAATTATAAATATAAAACAATTGATTACCTCTAAAACCATGGCGTCAATTTCCTCACGAGTCAGCTCTTCGACCGGCGTCCCTTGCTGTGACAGCTGAGTTATGCGTTCTTCTTGGAGCCTCTTTACCTTTTGGACAAGATCAATAGCAACTCCATCTTGTAATTGACCGGTCACCTTGTTGGTGTGAGACACTTGCACAAATTCATACAAATTAACGGGGACACTGCCGTTTTTTTCCGCCTAAAAAATTTTGTAAAGGAAATAAAATTAGTAAAAAAAAAAAAAATTTAAACAAATTTTTTTTTTGGTATAATTCTTACCAAATCGTCTGCTAGTTTAACAAAACCAGTGGCTCCCGCATTATGCGTTGCTATCCCTTTACCACCTCGTTGGCTCATTCTGTTTTTCGAATTCCTTTTGGAGATTTTTTCCGTCGCGGCATCGGCCCAGTAAACTTGGAACGCTAACCAACAAGTATTGTTCAATCCTCTAGGACATTTAAGTTTGCCCTTCTTCCACTTCTGCTTCCACGCATTCATGTGTTTTGAATAGCAGATAGCGGCCTTGCGGTGGAAGAAGGCTTCAACGGTAGGGGTGTCGACACGGTCCCAATTATAATCTTGCTAATTTTTTTTAAAAAAATAGGTTAGTTATAAATTATTTTTCAAACATAAAAAAAATTTTTAAAAAAAATTTATGTAACTTACATCAAAAGAGCGAAGCCACATTTGTTTCTCATCGGAAGGCATATCCGAATACTTTTTGTACGGTGTCTTTAGCATCGTATGAAGCATCTTTAAAATAGATTTGGTAATACCATGTTCATGGCCAAACCAAGTTGCTTCATTTTGACGTTCAGGATCGAGCTTCGTCATACGATGACGCCCCGGTTGCTCAATAAACTCATTTATGTCCATCTGAGTAGGAGGAACATGAGTCTGACCGGGAGTAGAACTCGAACCGGGAGTAAAGGCCGGGAACTCGGGAATATGGGGAGATAACCGAGGGGATTGGTTATCGTTTGAAACGAAATTTCCATATCTTGAATATGGGGAGATAACCGAGGGGATTAGATTTATTAATAAAAATAATAAAATTTGCAAATCTTATATTAAATTTTGGTTTTTTTATAATAAGTAAATGTTTAAATCTAGTATTAAATATAAGATTTTTATTAGATGTTATTTTTAAAAACAAAATTAAATTTATATAATTACGTTTTATTACATATTATATTAAAAACGTTTTTATAATTTTTTAAACATTTTCATCAATAAATATATTTAATGATAAAAATTATCAAAAAAATTTGTATATAATTTTTTAATATTTTGTATATATTAGATTTTAAAAGTTTATACATTTATATAATTATGTTTTTAATTGCTTATATAATTATAAAGATTTATATACAAACATTTATATTGTTTTGTAAATAGAAATTTATATACAAACATTTATATTGTTTTTTAAATAGAAATATTTGTGGTTTAGGGGTTCAAATTTGATTTTAATAGATGTATAACTAATCTTTACATAATTTGAAACATAAATATATGGTTATCATAAAAAATATCATCATCTATATTAATAACTTTCATATTTTCTTGAAATCAAAAATTTCTACCTCATTACACTTAAACATATACTATACATTGTAATCTAACTTAAAATATTTATACATGAAATTTTAAAAATTAAAAATAGTCACTAAAATATGTTTATTATTTGATAATACTAAGAGATGATATAAGATATTGCATAATTTTGGAAAGCGATCTAAAATTTTGTATTTTAAGCCCTAAACTCTGAATCCGTCGGAAATCCGTCGGAAATTTCCGATGGATTTCCGACGGGACCTTAAAAACCATGATAAACATGTATAATGTGCCTACATTTATATTTATATTAATTATTTCTCCGTCCGTCGGAAATTCGTCGGAAATTTCTGACGAATTTCCGACGGGAACGAAAATTTAAAAAAAAAAAAAAATTAAAGTCTTAAATATAAAGGTTTTAAAAGAATTGAGAAAGTAATTTTTTTTTTAAAACATACAGTTTTTGCAAGAAATGAGAAAGATGCATAAAAGTTTTAAAAGAAATGAGAAATTTTTTTTAAACATAAAAGTTTTTAAAAATATGGGAATTTTTTTCAACATAATAATATATAGTTTTTTTGAAAATTTTTAGGGGAAAATATTATTCTGAATCTGAAGAACTATTCGAATCACCTGAATCTGAATCTTCTTCAAATTCTTCTACCTCGTCCTCAGAATCTTCATATATCTCAGCGTCGCCTTGGTCGGTGAAGTCAACCACAAGATCAACTTCAAGTGAATGGTCAATTGGACCTAAGAAACCCAATCTGTTTTGTTGCAAATGATCATTTTCGGAGACACCATATATCCTTCCTCTGGGGTTTATCGAGGTAACAGTAATCCAAGGATCTTTCTTATTCTGCACTCGAGGATATCGAATGTATGAGACTTGATCTGCTTGTGAAGCGAGGATGAATGGATCATATTTCTGAAGTTTTCTTCATGAATTGACCGCCGTAACACCAAATTCGTCATGTCGTACGCCACGGCCGATAGAAGGATCATACCAATCGCATAAAAACACAATGCACCTCATATCAGTCATTCCCGGGTAGTGAACTTCCAGTATCTCACGTAAAACACCGTAGTATACAGTATCACCAGATTGTGAAGATATACCATAATCACAAGTGGGTCTGCACATTCCTTCCCGTATAATCTTAAAACCATATCCACGAGTACAATACATCGGATACGCCGTTGCAACAAATGATGGACCGTATATCAGCTCTTCCAACCAAGTCGGAAATGATTGACCGTTAGAAGAGCATGTTGTAACCTGCAACAAACAATTAAAATAGTTGTATAAAACTCAGAATTTTTATTTCATATATTAAATATAATATTTTTAAAAATAAAGCTTACTTAGTATTTCAACCATCGTCCAAATTCGCCATGTTTGAGTGCACTAATTTGATCTTCTGTGTAATGGGGATGATGAGCGCGAACTTGATCCATGTATATTCTGTATACGAAAATGTAAAATGTTTAGTAACAACATAAGAATCAAACAAATAAATTAATTTATAATACCTCTCATATGGCAGAACATCGTCGCAGTTTGTCAGAATGTACATATGCAAGTGTTCTTGTTCTTTCTCTGATAACCTTCGTTTCTTGTCTTTTTCACTAACTCGTCCAATTTGTGCAAAGATAGTAGAGACGTATACAGAATAAACGGGCCTTTCCCATCCATCATCATGCCGAGCTGTTCTTCGACTCTTTGTTCGAACTTGTGGTGGAAAGTAATATCCGGCAAAGTTTGACGTTTCTTCATTTATACTTTGTGCCACAATCGAGCCCTCCACTCTACTTAAATTCTTCACTTTCTTCTTGAGATGTAACATATATCTCTCAAAAGGATACATCCAACGGTACTTAACAGGGCCACCAAGTGCTGCTTCTCGAGGAAGATGAATGGGAAGATGTTCCATAACATCAAAGAATGACGGTGGAAATATCTTCTCGAGATTGCAAATGATCACAGGTATATTTTCTTGTAGATTTCGAATACCGTCTGCTGTAAGAGATCTACTGCATAAATCCCGAAAGAATGCACCTATCCCTGAAAAATTATATGATAATAGAAATAAATTAATATTTTCTATAAATTATTTTAATATTCATGTACAATCTGAAAAAAATTGAAATATACCTGCAATCGCTCCGTGAACGTTTCGGGGTAGAAGGCCTTCAAATGCAAAAGGAAGGAGACGCTGCATCACAACATGACAATCATGACTCTTCATCCCAGATAGTTTCCCTTCCCCGCTATCAACACAATTACGAAGATTAGATGCGTATCCGTCTGGAAATTTTACACTATGCATAAACCAATCAAAGAACTCCTGTTTTGAAGGTCCATCCAACCGAAATACGGGTATTGGACCTTTCTCGTTCTCCATCACGTGCAGTTCTTTACGGGAACATATCTCTGGCAAATCCAATCTAGACTTCAAATTGTCTTTCGTCTTCCCTTGGACATTTAGCACTGTGTTCATAATGTTGTCAAAAAAGTTCTTCTCAATATGCATGACATCTAGATTGTGCCTCAACAAGTGATCCTTCCAATATGGCATATCCCAGAATATACTCTTTTTATGTCAATTGTGAAGATCTCCACATGCATCATCAGGATGATGCCCATTTTCACCGCATATTATCGTCTTCTCTGCCCCATAATCTTTGAACTGTCTTAACATATAATTACCGTCTAACTCCGGAGGTGGATCATCAAATACTTTTTTGTTCTTCTTGAACAATGTAATGCTCCGACGATATGGATGATCCTTCGGTAGAAATCTTCTATGGCAATCAAACCAACACGTCTTTCGTCCATGCTTCATCTGAAATGCATTCGTATTATCTTGACAATACGGACATGATAACCTTCCATGTTTTGTCCATCCGGATAGCATCCCATATGCTGGAAAATTGCTTATGGTCCACATAAGTACAGCACGCATCACAAAATTCTCTTGTCGAGAAACATCAAATGCTTGAGCACCATTTTCCCATAACTGTTGCAACTCATAAATCAATGGCTGCAAGAACACGTCAAGTGATCTCTTCGGATGCTCTGGGCCAGGAACGAGAATGGTAAGGAACAGAAACTCTCGTTTCATACACAACGAAGGCGTTAAATTATACGGTGTCACGATGACTGGCCACAACGAATATTGCCTCACATGCTTCCCATATGGGTTAAAACCATTTGTACTTAATCTGAGGTACACATTCTTTCTCTCATAGGCAAAACTCGGATACAATGATTGAAAATGTTTCCATGCTTCTGCATCTGAGGGATGGGTTATTTCTCCATCTGATGTATGCTCTGCATGCCATCTCATTGCAGCTGCTGTGCGCTCCGATTGATATAACCTTTTTAACCTTTCTGTTAAAGGCAAATATCACATACGTTTATATGGTACAGGAACTCTTCCTCTTGTTTCTTGAAACCGAGGTTTGCGACAAAATCGACATGACGATCGTTTCTCGTTCTCTCTCCAGTAGATCATACAGTTTTCGATACATACATCTATCATCTGATATGACAAACCTAGACCAGCTACCAGTTTTTGTATCTCATAATACGAATCTGGTCAAAGATTATCTTCAGGCAAAATTGACTTCACAAAATCCGCGAATGCATCCACACAATCCTCACTCAAATTGTAATCCGTCTTGATGGTCATCAACCTAGTTGCCGTTGATAAAGGCGAATCCCCTTCTCTACAACCTCGATATAACGGATGCTTAGCTGCATCTAACATGTCAAAAAACCTTCGGGCTTCTAAATTTGGTTCCTCTATTCTAACTCCACCCTCAACAAACGATGGTATATTTTCACGAAATGCATCATTTACCATCTGGACGGTACCTAACTGTTCATCTACATCCGTTCTAGGTTCCTCAAACCTATCTCCAATATAATGTTCACTAGTACTAGCATAATTTACCATTGAATCATTTTCTCCATGCGAATACCAAATCTTATAACCCGGTATAAATCCTCGCCTAACTAGATGATTCTGAATAGTAGATACCGAAATAAACCTATGATTTCCACATTTACTACAAGGACAATACATCTTACCAGATTGCAATGTTATGTCCGGGTTTGATGCGAATTGTGAGAATTGATGTAGACCTTCGGCAAACTCATTCGTAAGTACTCCCGTCACCGGATCGCTCGGACTTTTATCCATCCAAGATCGAAAATAATCAAAACGATTAGAGGAAGACATTTTATAAAGTTTGTTTAGTTTTGTTATGAATGAGGGAAGAGGAGAAGGTTGATTTAAATAGAGAAAATTAAGCAGATTTCCGACGGAATACCGACGGGATTCCGACGGAATCTCAAAATTACAACGGCTAGTTCAACGGCTATACAACGGCTATATCAAAACGGCTATTTTCTGACGGATTTCCGACGGGTTCCTTATTCTGTCGGAAACCCGTCGGAAATGATCAGAAATTTCCGACGGGTCTTTCTCCGTCGGAAATTACCGACGGAATTCCGACGGACTTTGTGTCCGTTTGATTTTTCCGACGGTTTTCCGACGGTTTTGAATTTCCGTCACAATTCCGTCGGAATTCCGTCATAAAATTACCGACGGAATTTGTCCGTCATAAAATCCATCAAAAATCGACATGTTTTCTTGTAGTGTAGTTTGTTCCTTTCTGATTTTGGAACAGCATCCAGATGCAACTAATTGAAAAAGACTAAAACGGACATTATTTTATTTGAAAAGAAATTAATAATTATCACACTTACATAGATATATTTAAAATTACATTTGAAATTAAACAATTAGCACTTTTAAATAATTTTTTAATCTATATTTTAGCAATATATAAATAATTTCATATAATTTTAATAAAAATATTAGAAATTTTATTTTCTGAATTTATATTTTAATAATCTTATTTAATTTTAATATTTTTTTAAAAAATACACTAGTAAATTTTTAAATACACAAAAAAATAAAGAAGAACACGGTTTTGCGGTTTTATTATTTTGGTGGAAAAATATGGTTTTATGGTTTTGGTAGGAAAACACAATTTTATAGAAATTTCTATAAAAGAAGAACATTGGTATTTACGACGAATTTACGACGATTTATTTTCGTCCCTCTTTACGACGAATTACCGACGTTTATCGTTTTCCTCGTAAATTCGTCGTTAATTCAATGCTAATTTGCTACGATTTATTTTCCTCGTAAAAAATCGTGGCAAAAGGCATGTTTTCTTGTAGTGAAAATATGATTTTGCGGTTTTGGCGAAAACACGATTTTGCGGTTTTGACGGAAGAACAAGATTTTGCAGTTTTGACGAAAAAACATAATTTGCAGGTTTGACAGAAAAAACACGGTTTTGCTGTTTTGACATGAAAACGTGATTTTCCGATTTTGATGAAAAATTACAATTTTGCAAGAAAATAATATTTTAATAACAAATATAAATTATCAATATGTATTAAGAATAATAAACGTAATTTTAGTTAGGTTTCTATCATAAGGGGTATTTTAGTCTTTTGGTTTTTGAGATGCATCCGAACTCTACTTTTTTACCATCTCAAATATCCAGATTTTTGGATGCAAAAACCAACAGATCTTTAATTGGTCAGATCTCCTATTCAAGTGTCGTTGGACACGCATCGGTTTCACCTTTGTTACGATTTCGACTGAATTTGAGTTGATTTCCTCTAGGCCTATTTCTCTTAATATGACTGTTTAATTATTTAGGCCCAACACCAACACAAAAATCTAAGAAAAAACTAATCATGGGTTACCCATAGGGGTGGGCGTTCGGATTACCGGATCGGATCGGGTCGGATATTTCGGGTTTCGGGTATTTTGGAACTATAGCCTTAGATATTTTTAAATTTCGGATCGGGTTCGGTTCGGATCTCTCCGGGTTCATATCGGTTCGGATCTCCGATTTCGGATCCGGTATTTTTCGTATATTTCGGGTTCGGTTCGGATCCACATACATTTATCTCAATTGCAACCCAAAAGTAACCGAAAATAACCAAAAGTAATTATAAATAACCGAAACTTAAGACTTGAAAATTAAGAAGTAACCAAACAAAAACAATGCCTCATTGTCACCAAAGAATGAAACAAAAAAAAAACCATAAACCAAACATCCGAATACATAAAACCAAACGACAAATTCAAAGAATTTGAAATGTCTTGCAAAGTAAAAGCATGTCTTGCAAATGTCTTCCTAACTCCTCCTTTTTCCTAACTCCCTGTTACATAAGTATTAAATGATTCAAATCAATTGAGAGAGAAAGATATGGTGTTTTGTAAATTGGATGAAACACCACGATATAAAGCAAATGGAATTCTTATACAGCTAAAATAAACAATTAACAAAGAATGGAAAAAGACAAGAGCAGCACCAAACACATGAAAGATCGACAATGTAGAGAAAACAAATGATGAAGAGACAAAAAGAGCAAGTTACCTTACCCCCATCTTCGCTTCTAGTTCAGGTTGATTCCTCCATAGAACTCTGAAAAAGAGTTACAAGAATCAGAAACCAGAATGATAAAATTTACAAGTGAAAATCGAAAACTATAAAGAAGGATTCAAACATAAAAAAATAAGAAAAAATACTTTTTTCAAGTTCGGTGTGTAAATCAGCATCAGCAAGCAGAATAGAGTTTGTAACAACTCTTTTGTCACAACTCTTTTGTCACTTAATTTAATCTCACTCTTCATCCATTGCTAAGTGCACATCAAGACCTCAATCATGTAGTGCGTTAAACAACTTCTATAAGGATCGACGATTCGGCCACTAGTACTAAATGCACTCTCAAATGCAACAGAGGACACTTGCATTGCAAGAACATCTCTAGCTACTGCTGATAAAATCGGGAACTTTCCCGTATTGACCTTCCACCAAGACAAAACATCATACTCGGTTCCTAGCAAAGTTTTAGGATTTTCAACCGCATTTTTTAGATATATATCCAACTTATTTCTGGTCTCATCATTGCCTATTTCATTAACCATTTCCTTGTAAACAAAGTCCATCCTTTCATATCCTGGATCATCATCCACTAAATCCATATTTTCAGCTGCTGAAACATGATCGTGACCACTAGAAGATGATGTTTGAGTCGACTGAGATGCTGGCAAAGTCGAATCTTTCTTTAACCAAAGACTATACTCATCAAACAGAGCTTTCATAACATTACCCAAACTTTGAAGCATCCCTTTATAATCTGAAGTATCTTTGCCATAAAGTCTCTCAAAGAAAAGCTTAGCAAATTGTATTTTCTTACACGGATCAAAGAAACTAGCAACAATCAATACCCTATTGATGTTCTTCATTCCGTCCCAATACTTGTCAAACTTTTCTCTCATATCATCGGCTTTAGCTGCTAACTCTTTGTCTACACTATTGCTCTTGTTCATTAGATTCCTCTCTATAGTCACTGTCTCTCCATAGCACTTATAAGAGCAAATCGAAGTAGATGCTGAGACAACCAAAGTAGAATTATAGAAAATGAGTAGAAATTGAACTAACCTCTCCACAGCTCTCCAATCGCAAGAAAGAGGAGGTCCAATCCTTTTTTTACCATTCTCAAATTCCATAAAATAGTCATTGTAAAGCTTGTCTTCAAGTTCCATTTTATCGAATGCAACCTTAAACTTAATAGCCTGTAGCAACATCAAATATGTTGAATTCCACCTTGTTCTCACATCCAAAGGCAAACTCCCTCTACTTATCTTTCCTATGTCAACCCTCTCATCAAAAGAGTTTAACCTATTCGTAGAAGCCCTCACATATTGCACTGCATTACGAATGGCTGAGACATTATCATCTAACTCAAGCAAACCTTCCTTGACAATGAGATTGATAATATGTGTGCAACACCTCACATGCATAAGCTCCCCATCTAAAACCAATGCCTCATTGTTCAATAACTTGAATTCGCTCTGAAATTTCTTGAGAGCGGATGTGTTGGCAGTGGCATTATCAACTGTGACGGTGAATATCTTCTCTATTCCCCATTTAGCCAAACACTCTAGAAGAACTCTCGATATGGTCTTCCCTTTATGATCAGAGACGTACTTGAACCCGATTATCAGCTTCCTCAACTGCCAATTTGCATCAATAAAGTGCGCAGTGATCACCATATAACTATTACCAGTAGGCTGAGCAACCCATATGTCAGTAGTAAGTGACACTCGTTGCTTATTGACTGCAATATATTCCTTAAGAGCAGCTTTCTTTTGCTCATACATCTTCACAATGTTTCTTGTAGCAGTTCTTCTTGAATGAGGAGTGTAGAGATTGACCTTATCACATAACCATCTATAAGCCAGAGATTCCACAAATGCAAGTGGTAATATTGCCAACACTATCATCCCTTCTGTAGCCTCTTTGAAAACATCAAACGAAACCTTTGCATCCTTCATACCTCCATCCTTAGAAACGACTCTTGTGTCTGAAGATTGACTCTCTTTCAATGCCTTGTACTTCTTGCAGCTTAACAGATGCTTATGCAAGTTCGAAGTTGCACAGCCAAAAATTCGCAGACAATGATCACATCTGCATTTGTCATAATTGTCCTCTAATCTTGTATAATTATCCCACACGGAAGACCTTGTATTTGGTGCCTTCTTTGGCTTAGGTGGCTTAGAAGTAGCTCTGGTTGTCTTTCTTTTCCCTCGGTTATCAGGCACTTCTTGAGGTTCTTGAGTTTCTTGAGTTTCAGCATCTAGAAATGCTGAAGAGTCCATCTACAAAGAAAAAAAACAGAGTGAAAAAATCAGAGAAACAAAAGAAATACTTAGTTTTAGTACATATTCACAATACAACACACAAGACACAAGAATTTACCGGTGCCAATACATCAAGTGTAGTCGTATAAGCTCAACGTTCAATCTTGAAGAAACCAAAGTCAACCACATATATGCTTCTTTTTTTCCCCAAATCTACACTTTGAACATATTACTATAAGATTCTGTTTTTTCTTCATCAATCAGAATCGAAAAATCAAAGTTTGGACATCACTAACCAATTCAAGTAGTATTAAAAAAAGCCAAAGTCAACCGAATCCACTCATATATGCATATTCTTAATCTGAATTGGAAACTCAAACTTTGGATTTCACTTCCAATTCAAGTATCTATACGTTCGCATAAACTAAAACAAACAAGAAAATAGAAATCAGAGATTGTAAAGTAAAACTAAGAGAGACTTACAATTACTTACAATTACAAGTATCACTTGGAATCACCAAAAAATTAGTAAATACAAACTTGTATCGATCCTCAAAATCACAACTTACAATTCAGTTTATTGATTTATTATGATTAACCTTTTTCCAAAAGCAACGCAGAAACAACAAGGGTGATCTTGTTTACATTTTTTTGTTTCTTTTTCTCTATATAGCATATCCTCTGCTCCCCACTCATATGATAAGTCGTCTACACGACTACACCTTATCTGGTTTACGCTTAAAATATATTATTAAGATCCTACTCAATATCTGAAAAACACGAATTCTTAGTGCAGAATTCCAAACATATGCCAAGAGACAAACAGATTGAAAACAGAAAATCGAAATTACAAGATCAAACAATAAAAGTAAAGAGTAAAAAAAATACAGTAAATTGAGAAAGAAGAAGAAGATTCAAACTCAAACTAAAAGCACCAACCACATACAAAAGAACAAATCGATATACTTGGATGGAGTATTACAGAATTACATACCTGAGACTGAGATTTATTTCTTGAATTCTCAGAAGATAGAGATGCTGCGCAAAAACGATTAGACGATTCCAGATTTACCGATTTGTCAAATGGATACTTTCTATATTGCTGGATTGAAAATCGGGATTGGGCGAATGGAATCATAGGTACTTTCTATGTTTTTGCTTCAAAATCAGAAATTGAGGTAAGTGCATCGAGGGGGAGGAACCGTAGGATCTTAGAAATCATTTTTCAATCGGATCTTCGGGTACATTTATCGGATACCGGTTCGGTTCGGGTATTACCCGGTGATAGAATCATGGATAGGACTAGACGACCTGACCCTTATCCGGGAAGACCCGTTTTGAAGATCTTGATGGAGCAAACTGATCCAGACGTCCATTCACCAAAAGGAAAGCATTTCACTCGACCAAACAACCAATATGAACACTTTAGTCGAGTCAGATCATACCTGGTTCGGACTGGATCAAGAGATGGTCATGGCAGTCTTATTCTTGACCGTGGAGAGCTGGTTCGTCCGCCAGAGCAGTCCAAAACGTTCAACTTATTCCTTAAGGAGCTTAATGCCGATTATTACAAATAGGATGTGACCATTTGCACTCTTTTTCTTCATCCTTGGTTTTTTCCCAATGAGTTTTCCAGGAAAGATTTTAATGAGGCAAATTGGTTCACATGTTCTAAGCCCATTCTGAAGCTACTACAAGCCAAGCAATTTGGAGATTCATTTAGCGGGCTTATTCAAGCAATTCTGGACAGGAAAAGATGCATAATTCGTTTGGGGATGTTAACTACCAAAACCAGCCTCTTTTGAACTTAATTTAAGCCCAAGACAGACCAAAATAATCATTTTATTTTGTAGTCAAAGGTGGGTGACGAAAATGACTTCAAGAGTCACATATGAGGAGTCACTTTGGAGTTCAAGAGTTATTCTACTTAGTTTTAATTCAGTCTTGTTTATTTATTTCTTTGACCAAGAGTTTAGACCTCTTTGTCTACTCTTGTGTTTTTTCTATTTAAACTCTTGAAAGATCATTTTACTAAATAATCCAAGTTTTTATCATCTTCTTTTGAAAGAAATTTCTTTGTTCATCTTGAACATTTCGTTGAGCTTGGCAAGGGTTACTTCCAAGCGCAGCAAACCTCCTAAGATCCGTGGTCAAGGGTTACTTCCTCGGTTCCGTGGAGTGGAGAATACCAAGAGACTTCCGCATCTCTTGACGGTCTCATTGATCCACCATCTATCCAATCTATCCGATATATCTAACGCTCCAACAAAGAGCATAATCCATCCAAGGGTTCCATTATGTGGTATCAGAGCCACTCTTTGTTGGTAAAAGTTGTTCATCTTCTTTTCTTTTCAATCAAAAAACAATATATGTATCTATATAATCTGATCTTTTCTCCCTCTTTCCATTGAAAATCCGAGCCATCCTCTACCCTCTTTTCTTAAAAAAAAAAATGAAAAGAAAACCGAAAAGGTTTAAAACAAACTGTGGAGAAATTCAGTTTGTGAGGGTGGTGGAAGAGAAATCCTGATGGCTGAGGAGAAATCCAGTCAAGAGGTGGCTAAACGGATTTCCCTTCGAAATTTCGGTATTCTCTTTGTCCTTTGTTGTATGGGAGTATTTGCTGGATTTGGCTTGAATTGTTTGATAAGAACATCGAGAAAATAACTCAGTGTGATCACCATAAAACCAGTGAGCAAAACACGTGTGTGGGTGAGACAATAAACACTTGAGAGAAAGAGAGTTTTTCCTAATCGTTTGTTCAGTAATTTTCAGGAAAAACAATGGGTGATAGTGGAGAAGAAGGAAATAACAATCATGGATCCGGATTGTCTGGTATTCAAATGAAAGCACTAACCCAATATTTGATGAGATCTATGAACACAGGTCTTGAAGAGATTCATGTTCGGCTTGACAAAATCCAGGAGGATCAACAAGGCCAAGCGCGGCCAACCCTAAGGAAGAACCGGGAAAGGAGACATAGCCGTTCCTTTGACGATCATGAAGAAGAAGTACAATTCGATGATAACCGTTCTAACCTTAGTACAAGGAGAGTTCATAGAAACCGAGATGAAGAGAACCCATTCTCTAGAAGGTCAGATGACGGACTTGGTGGTCTCAAACTCAAAATCCCATCCTTTGCTGGTAAGAATGAACCTGATACGTATTTGGAATGGGAAAGAAAAACTGAGTTGGTTTTTGAATGTCAAAATCTCTCAGAACTTAAGAAAGTTAGACTTGCTGCCTCCGAATTTAATGGCTATGCCATTAGTTGGTATGATCAGGTTGTTTCTCTTAGGAGAAGGAAAGGTGAAAGACCAATAATTACTTGGCAAGAACTAACCGAACTAATGAGAAAGTGTTTTGTTCCAAGTCATTATAACAGGGATCTTCATCAAAGGCTGAGACGTTTGATTCAAGGCACAAAGAACGTGGAAGATTATTTCCAGGAAATGGAGATGCTTATGCTTAAGCCGGACGTAGAGGAAGACATGGATGCAACCTTGGCTCGTTTTCTTGCAGGTTTGAACCGGGAAATTCAGGACCGGTTGGAGCTTCAAGAGTTTGAAAGTGTTGAAGACATGCTCCACAAAGCCATCTTGATAGAACAACAAGTCAAGAGGAGGGGTTTTTCAAAACCAGCTTATGCTCCAAAACCCGCTTATCCACCTAAGCCTAGTTTTCAGGATTAAGGTAAATCTTTTACTTATGAGTTTAAGACTAACCAACCTTCTCGTTTTGACAAAGGCAAAACCGTGGAATCCACGAGTAGAGCCAGAGATATCAAGTGCTTCAAGTGTCAGGGATTAGGACATTATGCAAACAAATGCCCTAACCAAAAGGTGATGATTCTACTTGAGAATGGAGAAATAGAGTCTGAAGCTGAAAACGATGAAAAGGAGGACACCAGACCTATATTTGATGAAGAAGAGCCTTATGATTATCCGGCTCAAGGAAACCTTCTAGTGGCCATGAGATCACTAAGCGTGCAGCCCAAGACAAACGATACCGAACAAAGGGAGAACCTTTTTCATTCTCGCTGTTTCATAAATGATAAAGTTTGTTCATTGATCATTGATGGTGGGAGCTGCACTAATGTTGCTAGTGATGTGCTTGTCAGGAAACTCGGATTAGAAACCAGACCGCATCCGAGACCATTCAAACTTGAATGGCTGAATGAAGACGGTGTTCAGCACGTCAAGGAACAGGTCACAGTACCAATCACCATTGGCCGATACCAAGATGAGATAATATGCAATGTTTTGCCTATGGATGCCAGTCATATACTCTTAGGACGGCCCTGGCAGTTCGACGAAAAGGTTGTGCACGATGGCTACACCAATCGGCATATGTTCGATCATCAAGGCAAAAATATCACTCTCATTCCTTTGTCTCCATCCGAAGTTCACCAGGATCAGCTACAACTTAGAAAGAGCCGTGAACTTGAGAAGCAAAAGGAAGCAGCTAAAGCACCGGTCAAAAGGTCCAACTTCTACATTAAACCAAGTTAGGTAAAGAAAACTTTGTTTTCCCAACCTTCTTTCATTTTACTTGTGTTTAAAGAAGCACTAATGGCTACTAACCCTACACTGGAGCTGCCGAGTAAACTTAAGCCGTTGATGAGCAGATTTCAGGATGTATTTCCAGAAGAAACTCCAAGTGGTTTACCACCTATCCGTGGGATAGAACACCATATCGACCTAGTACCCGGAGCGTCTCTTCCAAACCGTCCGCTTACCGTACTAATCCTGTAGAAACAAAGGAGCTACAAAAACAAGTTGTATGCAAACATGTGAAGCCACTTATTCTTCTAAGGAGGTCCTTAAAGGCTAAGTGTTCTCTACTCTCTTTTTAATCTAATTGTGTGCTTGAAAATAAAAAGATTTGTGAAGAACTTACATGTTTAGAACCAGTGAAACCGAGTAGCAATGTTTCTGTTTCAGAGGTTCAAGAAGAGAACCCAGCAGAAGAAGCACAAAGGAGTGTGTCACTGATTAATGACGTGAAAAAGCAGACTAGCTTAGTGCAGGAGCCAATTCCTAAGTCATTCTCTTATGACTATCCAAAGCACTGTAAGGAATTTGATTTGGTTATAAAAGAGTCTAGTTTGTTTGTTCTTGTTTCTTCTCAAGATGAAAAACGATTCGGTTTGGAAAATAAGAAAGAGATTTGTGTTTCAAACCCTGTTTTTGATAGCATAATTCAATCTTGTGAAAAGTCGAAACATGAAAAGATTTTTGTGCCAAATTTTTTTCTGATAAATAAATTTCATGATCTTCAATCTTCTTAAAGATTTCCTTTGAGAAAGAAAACATTTGATTCTCATTCTTTGAAAACATTTGAATCTGATTCTTTGAGAACATTTGAGCCATTTCAAGCTAAAGCAGAGTTTGAATTTGTTACAACTTTTTCTAAGTTTAAACAACATTTTGAAAACATTATGTGCAAATCGATTTTGAAAGATCATGTGATTAATGAGAGCTTTCCTAAACTTACAGTGATTGTTTCATGTTCTGATATAAACTTGTTTGTTATAGGATCAATTAAGGATTTCTGTGACATTTGGTGTCCTAATTCTTTCTTAGTCTTTAACAGAGTCTTTGATGTTTATCATAAGAACTCGAATCCTGTTTCGAACTATCCAAGAAAAGAGGAGCTGTTTGAATATGTCTTTGGCATATATGATTTTGTTTCTCTAGTTTTTGTGAAAGTACAGGATAAGCAGGTTAAGGATTCTGCTACAAGAGCAATGAAGACTCACGTTTTTGCTAAGCAAGAAAGACTCAAGGATCAGTTCCAAATGAAAGCAAGCAAAGAGAACTGGAAATACCTAAGGAAAACGATTTCAACCACCCAAGGAAGTTCCCTTCCAACTCATTACTTCACTTATGATCATTTAATTGTTTGCTGGAATTTTTTCTTCATATCTAACTTGTATTTTCTTGATATAGGTACCTTGGATTTGAGAACAAATCTTTTTCAAGAGGGAGGGAATGATAGAATCATGGACAGGACTGGACGACCTTACCCTTATCAGGGAAGACCCGTTTTGAAGATCTTGATGGAACGAGCTGATCCAGACGAAAGGAAAGCATTTCACTCGACCAAACAACCAATATGAACACTTTAGTCGAGTCAGATCATACCTGGTTCGGACTAGATCAAGAGATGGTCGTGGCAGTTTTATTCTTGACCGTGGAGAGTTGGTTCGTCCGCCAGAGCAGTCCAAAACGTTCAACTCATTTCTTAAGGAGCTTAATGCCGATTATTACAAATGGGCTGTGACCATTTGTACTCTTTTTCCTCATCCTTGGTTTTTTCCCAATGAGTTTTCCAGGAAAGGTTTTAATGAGGCAAATTGGTTCACATGTTCTAAGCCCATTCTGAAGCTACTACAAGCCAAGCAATTTGGAGATTCATTTAGCGGGCTTATTCAAGCAACTCTGGACAGGAAAAGATGCATAATTCGTTTGGGGATTTTAGCTACCAAGACCAGCCTCTTTTGAACTCAATTCAAGCTCAAGACAGCCCAAAATAATCACTTTATTTTGTCAAGAGTCACATATGAGGAGTTACTCTGGAGTTCAAGAGTTATTCTACTTAATTTTAATTCAGTCTTGTTTATTTATTTCTTTGACCAAGAGTTTAGACCTCTTTGTCTACTCTTGTGTTTTTTTCTGTTTAAACTCTTGAAAGATCATTTTACTAAATAATCCAAGTTTTTATCATCTTCTTTTGAGAGAAATCTCTTTGTTCATCTTGAATATTTCGTTGAGTTTGGCAAGGGTTACTTCCAAGCGCAGCAAACCTCCTAAGATCCGTGGTCAAGGGTTACTTCCTCGGTTCTGTGGAGTGGAGAATACCAAGAGACTTCCGCATCTCTTGACGGTCTCATCGATCCACCATCTATCCAATCTATCTGATCTATCCAACGCGCCAACAAAGAGCATAATCCATCCAAGGGTTCCATTACCCGGTATCCGAATTGCACACATACTTACTCCCGATCGGGTTATATGAAGGATCCGAACCGGCTCGGATCGGGTAATTTCGGGTCGGATCCGGATCGGGTTTTCAGATCCGGATAAAATGCCCACCCCTTGTTACCCATTCGAGTTTGGCTCGATTCTTTCGGGTTTCGGGTATTTTGGTACTAGGGGTGTAGAACCCATTTGGGTATTTTTCTTCTTCGGTTTGGGTTTGGTTCGGGTTCGGTTCGGTTCGGTTCCATCCGGATTCGGATCGGTTACCCAAAATCTATTTGAAATAACTTGAAAAATCGAATATTTCGGATATTTCGGTTATTTGGTTAAATTTTACAAAAAAAAAAAATTATTTTAATAAATATAACTATTTTTTATATATTTCGGGTATTCATTCGATTCTCGGTTCGGTTCGGATTTGAATCCGATTCCTCGGATAGGAGTTTAGTATATATTTGGGTATTTACGTCAATTCCGGTTCGATTCAGTATTTTCCAATTCGGTTTGACTTGGTTCGGTTCTTTGGATCTGAGCCTGAAAAAACTATCATAACTAAAAAAAGTCAAACTTTACATATTTAGTATCGTGCTTTGTTAAATGTTTTGAGTTTAGGATGCACGACGGACACACGCACTGGACCATATTTCAAGATTATTAAGTCTTAATTAGAGTATACTATTTGTTAATATTCGATTTCCAAATGAAAAAAAAAAAACTATACTAAAACGGATTTATTTAAATTGAATCGATAAATTGGACCACAAAAAAAAAACAATAAATTATTTCAAAACAATCAAATCTGATTAACTGAACCGATCGATCCACCACCAGTGGCGAATCCACTTTGCAAGAATATGGTCACCTGACACAAAACTTAACGGCGGCGACATATAAAAAGGTTTTCCAGCTCGATCCTTATGGCAGGCTGGCTAGGGATGGTAAAATGCCTTAGCCTCCCATTTTGCTCCCTCATATACTTTTTGTTACTTGTACTCCCGCACATAGACTTGAGTTGGCTTATCAATCACATGTTCAAATTATACAATATTGGATCAAACTTTTTTTTTTTTTTATAAAAAGGCCATATTGGATCAAACTTACACTGAATTGATGTGTGTAGTTTCTTATGAGAGAATCTGCATAGATCTTGTCGTTGAAAACGATATTGGTTGAGGAAAAGTATAACATATGAAGTAGTTATTGAAATAGTTTATCGGTACTTCCCATTTCCCAAATTAAAGATACAACGACTTAAGAATTTGTAAAATGTTCGCTAACTCAACCGAAGAACTTATGCTACTATATGCGAGCAGAAGTTTCTCTGTTGACAAACAACATAACATAATTAATCTATTCCGCACACTTGTTTTATTTGACATGATTTGGTGTGTGGCTATATATATATATATCTGAGATTTTTCAATACTACCTCGCGAGCTCATACTTGGAGATACACATGAGATTGAATAGTTGAATTTTCGAATAAATTTGGGATCTCACCCATTAATCAAAATCCATCGTTTGGATGGTTTGTCCAAAGTCAATACCACCACGTAGAATTGTTTTCTTAGTTTTCTTTTGAAATTAGGTTTATATAGGCCAATAACAATACCACCAAATAGAATTGTTTAGTTTTTTTTAAGAAAAGAACGATGTTAGGGAAATTCGTGTTTGGTAATTTAAGTGTTAACCAAAATCCATCGTTTGAATGAAGTTTGTCCAAAGTCAATATATACCACCAAATAGAATTGTTTTCTTAGTTTTCTTTTGAAATTAGGTTAATATAGGCCAATAACAATACCACCAAATAGAATTGTTTAGTTTTCTTAAGAAAAGAAAGATGTTAGGGAAACTCGTGTATGGTGGTAATTTAAGTGTTAATTGGGGAAGATCAAGACAAGACAGCTACGAATGATTTTTTTTCCCACCACTAGCTAAGAATGATTAGGAGTGAGAATGTGGATATGTTAATATATACTACACGATTTGACTTTAGGGAAGCTTCTAATTAAGATATGAATAATGTCTTGAAATAAACGAGCACATTAATTTACCAAGAAAACTAAAGTACTGTGTGAGAGGTTAATGTAAATCGTGGACGCCTATAAAACCAGAGTAGAGGGCTATGTTTTTCAACAGAGCGTGACAAGCAAGAGAAGGAGGCGATATTGTAAAAGGGTTTTCTATCTTCCATTCAGAGTAATTACATCAGCTTATATACGAAAGAGAATAGACTTAGTTTCCTAAACAAGAAGATTACAAAAGGTATGAGAGAATCAGAAATTGATAGTAATTGATACGGTAGCGTAATATCTTAACACCCTCCCTCAAGTTGAACGTCGAGAATGCCCAACTTGCGAAGAAAGATTTGCAGCTCCTTGCGTCCCAAAGATTTTGTCAAAATATCCGCCAACTGATCTTGAGAACGTACATAAGTAGTGGAAATTATACCGGCTATGATGGCGTCACGTATGAAGTGACAATCTACTTCGACATTCTTTGTGCGTTTATGTTGGACAGGATTGTCCGTAAGAGCAATAGCGGATTTGCTATCAGAGTACACACGCATGGGCTGATCATGAGTGACGCCTAAATCACAGAGTAATTGCTTTAGCCAAAATAACTCTTTTGTGAGAAACGACATAGCCCTATACTCAGCTTCTGCCGATGAGAGACTAACGGTTGGTTGTTTCCGTGTTTTTCATTAGATTGGTGTGTCGCCAAGCTGAACAAAATATCCTGTTAAAGACCGTCTCGTAAGTGGACACGCCGCCCAATCGGAGTCACACCAGCCATTAAGTTGCAAGTCTGAGGTTTTACTAAGTAAAATGCCTTGTCCTGGGTTTGATTTCAAATACCGAACCACTCGTAGCCCAGCTTCCCAATGATCTTCTTTTGGATTTTTCATAAATTGTGCCAATGTATGAACACAATAAGACAATTCTGGCCGAGTGACTGTCAAGTAAATGAGTCTTCCGATGAGACGACGGTACTTTCCTGGATCATGAAGTAAAGAAGACTTCGACAAAGACAACTTGTGGTTCTGCTCCATTGGAAACTGAGCTGGTTTTGCTCCGAGAATACCCGTTTCTGTGATTATGTCCAAAACATATTTCCGTTGTGATAGGTAGAAACCTTGATCATTCCTAGCAACTTCAATCCCAAGAAAGTATTTGAGAATACCAAGGTCTTTCATATGGAAACAAGTGGAGAGGTAGTCCTTGAAACGTTGTAGTGCAGTAAGACAACTTTCTGCTATTACTAAGTCGTCAACATATACGAGTACATGTAGAATAACACCTTTGTTGGAATAGCTGAATAGCGATTAATCTGACAGCGATTGTCTAAACCCGTATGTGCGTAAAGCAGTTGTTAACTTTGCAAACCAGCATCTTGGAGCTTGTTTTAAGCCATATAATGATTTTCTTAGTCGACATACCTTAGTCGAATCAGCGGAGAGAAAACCTTGTGGGATCTTCATGTGCACTTCTTCTGTTAAATCACCGTGAAGAAACGCATTATGAACATCCATCTGATGCACATGCCAGTTCTTAACTGCTGCGACACCAAGTACTAACCCGATGGTACTCATTTTTATAACTGGCGCAAAAGTATCCGCATAATCCACTCCTTCTTTTTGATGATTTCCTAAGACCACCAATCGTGTTTTATATCGTTCGATTGTCCCGTCGGATCGATACTTTATGGTGTAGACCCATTTGTTGCCAAGTGACTTTTTCCCAGGTGGAAGATCTTCAATTGTCCATGTATAATTTTCTCTAGAGCTACAATTTCATTTCCCATAGCATCTCTCCAACTCTTATATTTCACAGCTTCGTGATACGTGTGAGGAATCGTACCTTCTGTAATAGCAGCTAAGAAGGCCTTGTGTGTTTCTGAAAAACGATGACAATCCACATAGTTCTCAATTGGATACACAGATGTAGATGCGGGTTGAACAGTCACCGTGTTTGTGACAAAATTCTTTAATGTCACCGATTGAGTTTTTCGACGGTGTCCCCTTCCGAGAACTTCGCTCGATTCTGGGTGAGGATTCTGATTTTCCGGAAGTTTCGGAGGTGGAGATTCAGCGACTTCATCGTTTTGATCGTCACGAGATTGATTCGTAGAAGACGTTTCTCTTGAGGAAGATGGGCTCGTAGGAATAGGTGTTTCATTTATGATTGGGCCTGTTTGAGTTGCCTGTGGTGGCCCATTAGTTTCAAGCAGGTCCAACAAAAGGAGAGCTGTTGTTTGTTGGGCCAAAGGCCCATTAGGACCATCTTCTTCATTTGATCTTGACGTGATGAAAGGAAACTGGGTTTCATCGAGGATTACGTCCCTTGAGACGAAAAATATATTTTCTTCCAAATCGTATAATCTCCAACCTTTTTGACCATGAGGATAACCAAAAAACCCATCGTCTTGTCCTTGATTCAAATTTATCACCTTTATGGTTTTGGTTATGGGCGTAGCACAACGAACCAAACACACGTAGATGTTCGTAACCCGGAACCGAGTCGTAAAGTAGTTGATGAGGTGTTTTTCCATTGAGAACTGCAGATGGTGTTCTGTTGATTAGATATCCGGCTGTTAGTATACACTCTCCCCAAAACTGTTTCGGCAAGCATGACTGAAATCTCAAAGCTCTCGCAACGTTCAAAATGTGGCGATGCTTTCTCTCGACCCTTCCGTTTTGATGTGGAGTGCCCACACAGGAGGTTTCATGATGAATTCCGTGTTGGAGAAAGTACTCTCGCATACACAGAAAATCAGTTCCGTTGTCACTCCTTAGAGTTTTAACCTTCTTCTCAAATTGTGTTTCAGCTAGTGCCTTAAAATGACGCAAATGCTTCTGCGTTTCGCTCTTTTCAACCATCAAATATATCCACACACCACGAGAAAAATCGTCGATGATTGTCAAAAAATAACGAATACCCGAGTGAGATGGGGTTCGGTAAGGTCCCCACACGTCACAATGTATGAGTTGAAAAATGCTCGAACTTTTATTCTGACTCAAAGGAAAATATTCACGAGTTTGTTTCGCCCTCGTACATGTGTCATACACTGTATTAGAAACCTCACTACTAATTGAAAACTCAACGTTTGGAAGCAAATTAACTACTTTTGCTGAAGCGTGTCCCAACCGCTTATGCCAGAGATCAAATGAGCTCTTCACGTTTGTATGTAACGCCACAGCAGACTCCATACTTCAAAAATAAAAACTTCCAGCTTCTCTTTTACCAACTCCAATCACCATCCTCGTAGTGCGGGCCTGGATCACGAGAAAGTGATCAGCAAGTTGTACAACACACCGGTTTTCATCCATCATTTGCCCAACAGAGATCAAGTCATATTTCAATTCCTCCACATAAAAGACCGATTTCAAAACCAAGTTTGATCCTAACTGAACTGTTTCTTCACTAACAGCAACCCGTTTATTTCCGTCAGCAAGAATAATCAAAATCGGTGATATTTTCTGTATATTTGTCAACAGATCTATCTTCCCGGTCATATGGTGCGACACACTTGTGTCTAAGATCCAAGAAGATGAATTAGAACACATACCCGTTAAATTTTCAGTTGCACTGGTTGTTGCAGCTTCTGGTCCGACCCTTTTTGCAGCATTTATAATCTTAGTTACGCTGCGCCATTGCTCATCCGTGAGGCCAGTCACAGCATCCCGATCTTGATCCGTGATCACATGATTCGCGTGTTCCTGTGTAACGACCCGGGTTCGGCCCATTTGAATAAGTTTAAATGGATTGATTTGGCTACCTATGTCATCAAAGTGCACTTACCTTTTCCGGTCACTTACCCTAAGAGAACTCCAGAGTTAAGCGTGCTTATGCTGGAGTAGCACTAGGATGGGTGATCTTCCTGGAAGTCTTCTGCGGAACCGTGTGAGTGAGGCCAAAACACGGGATAAGGTCACGTGGTGATTGCAGGGACAAGTAAATCGGTCGGTCGGGCCACCGAGAAAAATAACGCAACGACCGTCGGACAGGGGCGGGACCCACGAGCCCGACGGAGGGATGGGTGACTCGCCGGCAGGGGCGGTCGGGGCGTTACATCCTGGGATGTTGTTCCATCGGTAACCGCATTAGCATAAATAGAAGGGCATGTTTCGAGATTGACCGCCATTGAAACCAGACCTTCCTCTTCCTCTTCCTGAAGATCCTTGCGTATTTGATCTCCCTCGTGGTCGATCACCCCACCATTCTGGGTAACCAATAACAACGAAACAGTTTTCTGGTGAGTGTCCCCTACAGTTACAATGTTTGCAAATTCCAAACTTTTCTCATTCCTCTGTTCTGAAGCGAGGCAGTGATTGTGCTGCAAACGCCGTGACTTCAGGCCTCTCTTCTTTAACCCGATGATTGTTAACTGCATCTTCTTCTTGCCTTACGATGTTATAGACTTCTTCCAAACTAGGAAGAGGCACACGAGACGTCAAGCTCGATCGTATGGTGTGAAAAATTGTCTCATCAAGACCAAACAAAAATTGTTGAACCATGTCATCTTCTCTGTCTTTTTCTTGTTGTGTGCCTAAATCGCATACGCAATTTCCACACTTACACGTACGAAGTGGACGGTAGCTGTTTACGTTATCCCAAATCTTGTTGAGTTTACCGTAATAAGCTTCCACTGTCATGCCTTGTTGCTTGCATTGCTTGCAACAAGCAAGATCTGCTTTCATCTTCTGATTTCTCGATCCATTAGAAACAGAGAATCGTTTTCTGATATGTTTCCATAAGTCTCTTGTCACGTCACGGTGGGAAATGTTTGTCAACAACTCTGGATGGATCGTCATCTTCATCCAGGACACGAGCAGAGCGTTGATTGTCAACCAATCTTCTAGATCTGGTGACCCTTCTCCAGGTTGAGGTATGGATCCGTCAAGGAATCCAAACTTCTTTCTTGAACGCAGCGCCGTTCTGAAATCGCACGCCCATTCATCATAGTTATTTGTTTTCAAAATCGGATGAGAGATGATTGCTCCCGAGTTATCAGCCGCCGCCGTTAAATCATATGGCGAAATCGTTCTTCTTACTTCATTCGCCATCGTTCTTCCTTCTTCATTCGTCGCCATCGGATCGTATTTGGTTTTTTATTTAGGTTTAAAGGAAAAAGGCTTGTTCAGGCTCTGATACCATGACAAGCAAGAGAAGGAGGTGATATTGTAAAAGGGTTTTCTATCTATACTATTAAAAGAGAAGCACACTTTGAAAATGCCCTTGATTTACCTTGAAATATTACTTCTAATGCCATCGGTGCATTTATATTTTATGAGTTAAAACTTTTTTTTCATTAAGGGTATTTCCGTGAAGATATAAAGCGACATAATGTGAGCAACATAATAGGTTCCATACATTGACATACATAGGATTCTTTCTCTAACTTTTAAACAACTAAGAAAATTCTCGATGAAACTAATGAAATTTTCGGTCGAACCAGTTATTGTCGATGGAACTTTCTTTGGTTGTCCAGTTAGTTTTCTTTTTGTTGTTAATAACATCCATGCTCCTGGAAAATTTACAATCTATTAATACTTAACCAATACACTTTCGAAAGAAGTTCTGATACAATTATACAAAGACATTCTTTCCACTACTGATTCATCATAATCTAATCATTGTTCAATTGTTTGTAAACCATCAATGTTGACCGAACCGGCTTTGGTTTCCCTCTATGTAAAACATTTTCCGAAAAATATTTAGCAATATGTAGATTACCCGAAATCTATGTTTCAATATAGAAACAATCCTAAAGCAGATTATATCCCCACAAAATAAGCTATAACCAAATTATAAGAATATAGCTATAGATATCATATAATTAATTCGAAAATATCGGGATTTCCAAATTGGGATACAATCTTCATAAATGTTATTCATACCGAATATCCAAGTAGACAACCCAATCGAATATACCAATGTAAAAACACTGGTTTTGGAATATAACCTCAAATTGCAACCATATAAAGATTAGAGGATATACGGTTTATGAAGATTACCCGTGTGAAATATTTCAAAATAAACGATATCCTAAACGAACCAGATTTTTAAGAAATAAAATTTTTTGTTTCAGAATTTGAAGTTATATTCCTATAGATACTATATAACTAAACAGATGTGCTCGGGATTTTCAATAAGATTTAACCTACTTTCTCTTATAAATACTATCCTTCTACACATTGTAAAAGCTAACAAATCCCGATCTATAGTTCTTCTTAGCAAAAAAATGTCTTCCCTCATTGGTTTTACTAACCTTTCCGATGTCAAGCCGTTCAAAACAGGCTGGCGAGTCCGTGTTAAAGTCCTCCATTCATGGAAGCAATACACCGCCCAGTCTGGTCAATCATTGGAACTAATCTTTGCTGATGAAACTGTAAGGAAAACAAACCTTTTCTATAATGTATATCTACGTTACTGTTAAATCAAATATAGAAATTGTAAGTATATGAACTATAACTAACTCTGCTGGAATCTC
This sequence comes from Alliaria petiolata, assembly GCA_020283515.1. Lineage (NCBI taxonomy): Eukaryota > Viridiplantae > Streptophyta > Magnoliopsida > Brassicales > Brassicaceae > Alliaria > Alliaria petiolata. The sequence goes on from JAHZTW010000001.1 coordinate 344,533,280, forward strand.
ATACTTGCAGGGTTCTATGATACATGCAACGTGTAAGAAAAATTATATTCAGCGTGTTGAACGTTTGGTGCCAGTTGGAGAATGGAAAGTTATTGAAAACTTTTCATTAACTTCTGCATCTGGCCAGTATCGACCAACTAGCAACAATTACAAGATGGCTTTTACTGATAACACATCTATCACTAAATGTAATATCAAAAGAACTGATGAGTATATCAAACTCGTGGATTTTGATACGATTTTAGCTGGTACCCTCAACAACAGTTTTTTGGTTGGTAAGTATTTTTTACTGATACAGTACGGTTGCATTTAACGTTTCTCTTATAAAATTTCAAATATTCCAATGTCAGATGTAATTGGCCAAGTAGTTGATGTTAAGGATCTAGAAGGAGTTCAAGTCAGTGGAAAAGAAAGAAAAAAAATTGAGTTCGAGCTCAGAGATTCAAAGTAAATACTCTTTATCATCTTTTGTATTTCACCAAACAATATTTTCAATATTAACAAGCTCATGCCTATATGCAGTGATGAACGTATGCCATGTTGTCTGTGGGAGAGATATGCTGATCAACTTTATACGAGTTGTCAGGAAGCAAATGGTTCAATGGTTATATGCCTAATCAGATTTGCTAAAATAAGTTCCTATCGAGGTAAGTAAGTAGATAAATGTGTTTACCTCGAATTGATTTCGTAATCCGAGGTAATTGTTTGATTGTCTTCCTTCTACAGGAAAGCTTCAGATCACAAATGCATTTGATACATCTAAGTTAATGATCAATCCTGCTTTACCTGAGGTTGCAGAATTTCAGAAAGCGTAAGTAGTGTCCTCAAATAAAAACGTACATATATGAAAATAAAAGAAAATGGAAAGCATTTTCAGATCTTAATTAATAACTTGATAATGCTTCTCTTTGGTTTTTTAGGTTGCCAGATGATGGTCTTGCTCTCACCATTGTGGAACCTAAAGATGATGAAGCTGAGAAAGTTGTTAAGAAGAAAGAATATTGGGCTAATTTGCCACAAAAGACCATCGAAGAATTGCTCAATTCCAGTGAGGTAAATTTATAAGGAATTGTGAGATAATCTCATAAATAGAAAAAACAAATACACCCTTTAATTGATTTTGTTGAATTTATAAGGAATTGTGAGATAATCTCATAAATAGAAAAAACAAATACACCCTTTAATTGTAAATTATATCGAACCATTATGTATACTCAAATTAAATACACTATTGATTAAATTTAAATTCCAAAATTAAATACACAATAACTTGCCTTTATCGCAGCATCATCAAGGATAGGATTTCTTCATCTCCGTTAATCATTTGTAAACTATCATTGACGAAAGATTCTTCTCCGTTCATCATATGCAAAGATTTTTCTTCGCAGCATCACCGACGAAAGATTCTTTATACGAGGTAACCAAGATTGACCGATCTCTTTGGCAAAGATTTGTAGATAAGAATACGAATCAAGATGAATCTCGAAATCTTGGACTGAAAAATATCGTCTCTCTGAAAGCCCCTTTTTCAAGAAAAAAAAATTATCGTCTCACGAATCCCAAATTGAGACAACAAAATGAGTGGTTCTAAGCAATTATTATCTTATTGTCTGTGTGACAAAAAACAATCCGGTCACTAAATGGGCTTAATAATTAGACACGTTTAATTGGACAATGGGCCAGACTTTGTGCTAAGTGACATAAGCAATAAAATGGGCTTAATAATATAAATAATTGACCAAATGGCCCAGACGATTCCTGAAATCTTCGAGATTTTGAATCAGCGCCCATGAACAAAAAAATGTTAGAAATAATTAACCAAATGGCCCAGATGATTTTTAAATATAAAACCCGCGCAAGTGCGCGGGTCCAAAATCTAGTAATATATTAATTTTGGTTACCACAGTAAGCACGGCTCTGAATATGGGTTACCATTTTGATAAAACAAAAATGGTCCAATTTAGACGGTAAAACAAACGTGTATATGCATGTTTACACATATTAAATTAAAAAATTGACAACCATGATGCGGATTTTGGGACAAGCCATAATGCCTGCAAAATATCAAGCATGGCCGTTTTCTGAATCAGGAGCATGCAGCAGTGGCAACACCCACGACCACGAGTCATCCAGGGAATTGGGTGAGCAATCACAGATAAATAGTTTTGCAAAGGAGATGCATCCTAGGGAAGCAAGCAATCTGGTGGTGGTTCCGACTTACGTAATGGATCGGCGTACAAGGAAAAAGAGAATGTAAACTCTGGCAGCCAAACCAATGGTTCTTATGAATCATGTAATGGTTCTAATTCGCATGACAATTTATCTGACAGTTCTGATCGGTTAGGGGATCTGTCGATTATTGGAAACACGTTAAGTATATCAAGTCCGGATCTATTAGCAAATTGAGCCATAAAGCTAAGGCACGTTGTGGAGTTACCGATGAAACCAAGATAAATAAGAAGTACACCATAGCAAGAATATTAGTAACCCATTCTGTATGTGTGGATTTTCGACTTTCTGGAGGCATTGCACATGTATAGCAATGCAAAAAAAAAGATAAGTAACGGGCATTTTAGGGGAAGGTGATGTTTTTGGAAAACCAGAAGCAGTATCAAACTTGTCTTTGACCAAATTGAAGTTGAGGTGAATTGGCTACTACACCATTCAATTCACTCCTTGTAGCCTGTTTCTGCTCAAAACCACCGCCCATGCTTTGTGTGTTTACAGAAGAAACCGCCCCACGTGGGTCGTAAGGCTTGGCCCTTTGTACAAGAACATCATTCCCAATTATATTGCATTTCTCGGCAATAGTCTCTAACTCCACAATAAGAATAATCCTGTCATCAGATGAAACAAGATCAGTTTACAAACATTTACAGAACTATGAATCGATGTCTAAGAAAACACAGGGGACTCAATGAATTTTATAGAAGAGATTAGACGTTACTTGCTAAACACTATTCATTCAATCGAGATGCAAAAATTAGGCTTTTTACCTTCGATACTGGATGAAGTTGCTGACGAAATGAGCGAGTCGACTTGGATATTCCCGAGATGGTTCAAGCTAGAGCATTAAGCATTCCTTCTTGTGATTGGATCCCATTGGCTAACGAAAGCTTATATCTATCCATGTTTTGGTTCCTGGTTTTTCCGTCGTGGTTGAATCAGTGTCAACTATGTCACTTGCATCAACTCTTTCTCACTCAGTCACTTCTCGCCAACATCTTCATAATCGCTCCAGCCGTCAGATTCACCGCCATGGTTTCCCACAATTGCCTGCAGTTGCTCCATAGCAGCTTAGCAAAGGAGGAGAGCTAATCAACTTTGTTTGGATAAGCAGTGGCTCACCTCGGCCTAAGTGGTTGTAAGGTAATTGATTGAGTTTCACTACTACTATATGTTGAGCTAACTAGTATCTTTAGCAAAGCAATTGCCTGCAAATAAAGATAATCTCACGTCTCTTTTTGCAAATTTAGTCAATCAAGTTGATATAAACATGAAGATATGTACTTACTGACTAACATCAAGCCTGGTATAAATGTTTGATAGTATTACTATTGTTCAGTTAAGATATTCATCGATCAACATCAATCCTAATATCACTAAGACCTCCAATTATAAAATAGTTCAAGGTACCCTGTCATGTCTCTAATGGCAAGAGAAATTCTCGCAATACCAATATCTTCTGTTGCATCTGAATAAGCATTTAGTACCGGAAGTCGTATTCTAGACCAATATAGAAGTTGTTTGACTCCTGATATGGTTGAAGCGTTGGTATTGACTCAAGATTGGTTACGTGCTTCACTTCGTTCAGAAGCAATGAAGACTCTTGACCATTTAGAGGAGGAGAACAAGTTTATGGATTCACTTGAAGAAGGTATTTTTATTTAAAAATGTTATTCAACAATGTTTCACAGATTTAGCCTCTAATCTATTTTTTTTATTTGATTTTGTTAGAAATTAATCCTCCTGAGACGGTTGTGCACACATCTAACTAGACGAAGTGACGAACTTGAGCGATTCTATATAAGAGGTAATGATAAAGTGAGATCATGAAGTTGGTGTTTTGGTTTTCTTTTCTTTTTAGTTAAGTATGATTTTAATGATTTGGTTTGTATAACTTCGTTTTGATGCTTTTCTTTTATGAGTTTTGTTGTTTAAGACAGTTTACATTTTTTAATTTTTATATTGACGTTGCGTGATGTTCGCGTTAGGTTTTGTTTTATAATCTGTTGACCGAAATAAAACCAACCCAAATTAATTCTAACCGAACCAAACTGAAATGTATTTAAACCGAACTGAACCGAACCCAAACCGAATTAATTTCGGTTGAATTCGGCTGGAGTTTTAATATAACCAAACTAACCGAACCGAACCGAACCCAAATCGAACCCATAATTAAACTGAAATGCCCACCTCTAATTTTATCCTCGTCAAGTCCGGAGAAAACGCCAGGTCGGCCATCTCTCGGGAAACTTTGCTAATCCAAAAAGGAGAATGAACAAGCCATGAAGACTGACTTGAAAATACTATAAATATAGAGGTCTTCTCAACGACAGATTCATTCAGAAATCGAGAGAGAAAACCCCAGGGCAAACTTAGCTATTCATCGCTTATTGTTTTAGAAATCTCTTTCTTCAAGTTTAGGTCGGCGTTCTTATTCCGACGACCTAAACTCACCGTGTATCTCTCGAGCTCCGGCTATTTTTAATAAAGATCTCTCTTGAAAACCCATTAACTCTTATTTCTTTCAAAAGTCCGATTTGAGTTATTACACTTAATCTGCATTGTAACGAAACTTCTGTGTTCTACATTTTTTACTAATCTGAGATTAATAAGCATTGGTGTGGGATTTTTACACAGGGAAGGGTTTGTGAAGATGTGCTTTGAATTCCAGAGGGACATTTTTGTTGATGAAGATAATGAGTTGAGGAGTTTATTGTCGGAGAGGGAGTTTCTGGAGAATGAAGTTCGATTGTTAGAGGAGAAGAACACAGCTGTGAAGAACTCGATTTTGGCTTACATGGAAGATGAAATGTGGAATCTGTTGTCTGATTAGAATGGTATTGGAATGGTGGAAGTTTAGCCATTGGATTGCAATGTAAGTACTATTAGTCACTTGATCTTTAATCAAGAAAGTATAAAAAAAAAAAACTTTGTGAATATTGGTTATCTTAATCTCTAGATACTAATGGTTTCAGAATCAGAGGAACTCAGAATTTTNGTTTCAGGTGCATGCCCAGTACCAGAAGCAACAAAGAAGAGGAACTAATCGCACTGAACCAGGAACTAGGTCGTCTCGAACGTACGAACCGCAAGTCTGCTCGAGCGTCGATTGACACAGAGAGCATCGATCGACACCCCACCTTAGTGTCGACCGACACTGCTTGTATCGATCGACACCAGACGCAGATCGAGATGGCAGAACCACTTATCCTAATGCGCAACGAGGCAGGCGACCTTGCTGGCCTACAAGGCAATAGAAAGAACGCCCAAGGTCAGAGAATTGATGAGGTTGGCGCCGTCATCATCGATCCAGCAATACAAGCTGCAGAAGATGGACGTGTAAGAACACTTGGCGAATACAACCGCCCAGACCAGTTCTATGCTAATAGAGCTGCGATCCGTCCTCCTGCATTTCAGATGAATGACTTTGAGCTGAAGCCTGCTTACTTCACACTGGTGGGTCAGCATCCTTTCCATGGTCTTCCTAATGAGCATCCAATGGTCCACATTGAGAGATTTGAGGATCTCGCATCAAGCATCAAGGCTAATGGAGTGTCCTATGATTATCTCTTCTGAAAGTTGTTCCCTCACTCGCTTGCTGGAGATGCATCATATTGGCTGAAGCAGCTGGATCCAGGATCCTTAACTACTTGGGAAGAAACAAAGAATGCATTCTTATGCAATTTCTTTGATGATGCAAGAAGTGAAGAGCTGAGGATGAAGATCACTGCATTTTCTCAAGGACCCACTGAAGCATTCAAGGCTTCTTGGGTGAGGTTCAGATCTTACCAGAGAGACTGCCCACATCATGGATTCAGCAAGCCGCAACTTATCAGAATATTCTACCGCGGAATTGATTGGAGATACCAGATGGCCTTAGACGCTGCGAGCAATGGCAACTTCAACACAAGATTTCCAGAAGGTGCGATAGAGCTTATAGAAAATTTGGCCTATAGTAACAGCACCAAAAACGCAGACTTCGAGAGAAGACAAAACGCAGGAGTAGCTGGAGGAAACCAAATTGCTGAAGTCAACAAGAAGCTGGACATCTTGATGGGAAAGAAGCAAGTCCATTTTGCTAATGAAGTTGAGACCTTTGAGCGAGAGCAAGAAGAGGTCAACTACATCAATGGTGCTGGTTTTCAAGAACAGAGGTTCAACAATCAGCAAGGCTACGGTTCTTCCTACCAGAAGCCTTTTCAGAGCAACAGCTTCAACAGAACTTATGGTTCTTCCTCTTACCAGAAACCTCCTGCACAAGACAATAAAGTGGAGTCTATGCTGGAGCAACTTCTTGGAGGGCCAACAGAAGATGACAGTGGACTTCAATGTGAAGATTGATGCATTGTACACGGATCTGAATGGAAAAATTGAGTCTCTAGGCACTCATGCCAGGCAATTGGATGTTCAAGTAGCTCAAACTGCTGGAGCTTTGAAGAGACAGGAAGGATTCCTTCCTGGAAAGACCGATGTGAATCTGAGGCATCATGTGAACGCCGTCACGTTTCAGAATAGAGGGAACCTTCAACCAGTGCTGAAAAGAGGTCTAAATGTGGAAGACTTCGTGGAGTTTGAAGTTGGAGAAGGAGAAACTCGAGCTGCAGATCAAGCGTCGATCGACACCACTGAGTGTCGATCGACACCAGTAGAGAAACATGATTTTTCAAGCTCGATCAGCACGAGTTAATCGATACAAAACGCTAGTGTCGATCGATACCAAATTGGTATCGATCGACACCCTTCCCAGACATCACGAGAAGCGTCCACAACCGAAGAGGAAAGAGTGTATATGCCTAAGATTTCAAATCCTCCTCTACCCAAACATCTAAGGCCGCCCATTAGTGCAGAGAAACTAGCTGCTTTCAACAAGAGGGTGGAGATGATTCCCAAGGAGCTCTCCTTTGATGAAGCTTATGAGAGGTATCCCTTATGTGCCTTCTTCCAGATTAACAGAGAAAGTTTTGAAGAGATGGAAGAACTCTTTCACAAAGCAAGGGAAACACCACCACCAATGAAGCACCTGCTCAAGGTTGAAGATCCTGGGATGTTTATGGTTCCATGCTCCATTGGTGGAGTTGAATTTAAACAATCCTTCTGCGATTCAGGAGCTAGCGTGAACCTCATGACAAAAGACATTGCAGAGAAGCTGGGGATTGCTGACATTTGCCCTTCAAGCATGACTCTTGAATTTGCCAATTCTTCTACCGCAGTCTCATATGGTACAATTCCAAACCTACTTGTCAAGGTTGGGAATTGCCTGGTTCCAACTGATTTTCAGGTTGTGGAAGTAAGCAAAGCGTCTTTCATATCATTCATCCTTGGAAGACCATTCATGGCCACAGTAGGAGTTTTCGTAGACATGCCCAATAAGAGAATGTCTTTCTCTAATGTTGACAAAGAAGTGTTCTACAAAGCTATTCCTACTACTGGAACTTCCACGCCCATTTTATGTATTGCTGTGATCACTGGAGAAGAGCTGGATTCTAAGGAGCAAGTGAGCAAGGAGGATGTTCAAGAAAAATTGGATGGGAATTCTAAAGAAGTTGTGGAGCTTGAAGATTGGAGTGGAAACAATCATACCTTCAGAACATTGAGCGAAAGTGAAAGTCTAATCAGTGCTAAGTTGATGAAGGAAGACGGCTTTGTGATGGAGGCAAGGATAGCAGAGCTAAATTGGAGAAAAAGTGCAGAGACTCGAGCTGCAAGCTTGGTGTCGATCGACACCACCTGTGTCGATCGACACCCTTCGCGGATCACACCAGAAGTCACTTCCAATGCTGCAATTCCATCACAAGTGGTTAAACAGATGCTTCCACATCCTACATGCATAAACCTCGAAGGAAGCAAAGGTACGCATTCCCTGGAATGAATTCCAAACCTCCTGATCTTGTCAATAAAAACTTTAAAGGTTCAAAGAATGTTGCGCACTTATCCAAGCCACGAGATTCTCGTAGAGGGTTTGGTATTTCTTTTGATTATGCTGCAGGAAAACGAAGTGTCCCACCCGAACTCAAGGCCCACCCTGCTGCTGTTCCTCATTTCCTTTGTCGCTCTCATGCACCTACTGCCTACACACCACCATGGATGAGAAGACATTCGTCTGGGAAGCATTCAATGCCACCCTCTGATCCACCAGACGTCTGAACCCCGACACAGTCAAGCTAATGACTAAAAACGAGCACTGAGTGGGAGGCAACCCACTGTTAGGTACGTTTTTCTTTTTATTTTGTTTTGGTTTTACTTAAGTCCTAGTTTCAGTCAGTTGAAAAGGAGACATTAGGCTCGACTCAGCTTGGTGTCGATCGACACCACGCGCAGACGAAGGTAAGTCTTCTATCTGGTCTTCTATGTTGTTTCTAATCTTTCTTTTAGCCAACTTCAGGCTTGATAACACTGGGGACAGTGTTGTTTAAGTCTGGGGGAGCTGATTACTGACTTTGTGTTTTGTTTTGAGAGTCAGTCAAAAAAAAAAATTTGTTTTTATTGAGTCAAAATCAGTTGGAACTTTCAGTTTTTCTAGGAACTAACCGCAGGAAGAAGACACTTGAAGAACCATTGCTATAGTAGTTGATTGCAGGTCTTACTAAGTAGAAAATTGCAAGTGGAATCAGTCTAACAGGGCGAGTTCAGGTCCCCTTATAAGAACTAGGTATGCGCAGAACTTGATTCCTCTTTTAGTCCGAACAGATAGGCAATTGCAGTCTCTCCTTGATCTTCCCTTGAGAAAAGAAAAATAGTATAAGTCTGGGAATAGTGCCTTTGTCATGAGCCTGTCTCCTCACAAGGAACAATATTAGTGATGCTCTTGAACACGTCTCCTCACAAGGAACACAAGTAGAGAGTAGCACTATTTCCATAGATCCCAAAAGAAAAAGAAGAGTCAATGAAAAGATCTTAGAACACCCTGAAAATGGGCAGAAGTTGACTAAGGGAAGAGAAAATAGGGGAGCTGCATGAGAATGACTTGTTCAGGCACTAAGGAAGGGCAAAGAATCTGTAAAGTTCTGTGGCAATACCACTGTTAGAGTTCAAAATTTTATCAAGGAAAGGGTCTGGATTCAAACTGGGAGATTGCTAAGCTTGTGGTAAGTACACTGAACTTTCCTAAGGTTGGCTCTTTAGCATGTGGATTCAAGAAGTGTTAATCAATGTGGCGTTCTGAAGAGGTACTCGAAAGTTTCTGTTTTCAAACTTCTACTTCATTCTAAGTTTATGTTTTGCTTGAGGGCAAGCAAAAGCTAAGTCTGGGGGAGTTGATATATCATGGTTTTTACCCGTTTTTGGACCATGATATAAGTGTTTTTATAGAGTCTTTTGGTAGTTTTAGAGTTCTATTAGAGTCTTTACAGGTTGAACTACGTTTTGAGCATAATTGGAGATTTTGGAGCATTGTGGAAGAAGCTGCTGAAAATATGAAGTTGGAATGGTGCTGAATGAACAGTGTCGATCGACACTGTTCATGGTGTCGATCGACACCCGAGATTTCCAGAAACTAGTCGTGACTTATCAAGTTTTGAAGAAAAAGAAATTGCCCAAAAAGATTTTCTTATTTGCAAGAGTGCCCAATTCGTGTTTTAGGCATATAAATATAGTTTTTCAGCCATTGTTTAGGCTACACAATACAATACACAATATTTTAGAGAGAGTTTTTGGAGAGAAGAATTTGTCCCCTTTAGAGCAAATTTGGAACTCTTTTATTTCTTTTATTGATTTCTTTAATGATTTCTATTCAAATTATGATTTATGTTCCATTAATCATGTCTGAGTAGTTTGCTAGTTAGGTTTAGGGTTTTTCAAAGGTGATTGATGAATTGTTAGGTCGAATTAAATTGTTAGGATAAAATCATTAGAGTTTTTCATCTTGATTTGTGTTTAATGCTGATTTTAGCTTCATGACCTAGAATCTGATCTTAGGTTAATTGGTAGACACGAGAGTTTTATTGATTGCCTGAACTAGTGTTAGATGAGCAAAATACCTATTCGCAAAGAGATTTGGTTTAGGTTTTTGTGAACAATTGAACTTGATATTAATGCTTGTCTGAATTGTTTGAATTCTCAAAGAGATTTGGTTTTCTGGAATTTATGCATAGATAATCTTTGCAGTGAGAGTTGGTTGATTTTACATTAGTGTTTCAAGTTCAAGAATAGTGCTTAATAATTTCTAACATTCACCTAGACCTAGAATTTGGATCACCTGAGAATCTCCCTAAACCTAGCGTTTTGTCTCCTGAAGTTTACATCGCTTTTAATTGCTTTTTGTCTTTACTTTTATTATTCTTCCTAGCTTAATTCGAATTTAGAAAACTGCTGTGTGACTATCCCTTCTCTGTGGATTTGATCCCTAAATACTACCGTGATCTCTTAATTTGAGAGAGTAGCTCTAGGGTAAATTTGACCCATATCAGCTTTACCCTCCCTTGCTGAAGTTTATAATATGCTGGATCAGGATGAGAACCAGAAAGGTTTCTCCTATGTAGTTTCCTCTCCAGCTGCTTTTCAAGTGTCAGAGGTTATTGTTCCTTCTCCTGGGATCTGCTATGTTAAGAATGGTCCGGATAAAGGTCGTTTGATTTGCTCCTTTTGCAACAAGATTGGTCACATAGCCGAGCGTTGCTATAAGAAACATGATTTCCCCCCTAGTTTTACACCAAAAGGCAAGCCTCCTCATTCTTCTGAGAAGTTTCAGAAACCTAAAGTTGTTGCTCAAGTTGCAGTGTCTCCTACTCCGAATATCTCTTCCAACAGTTTTGACTCTCTGATCGGTAACTTGTCAAAGGATCAGATTCAGAACTTCATTGCTTTGTTTAGCTCTCAGATTCAGACCCCAAATTCTTACAATGAAGCTAGTTCGTCACAGTCTCCGAATACTTCTGGTATATCATTCTCCTCTTCCACTTATAACTTTGTTGGAATCCTCACTGTTTCACAACAGAACTTGCATAATCATGCTTACGACAAGAATCTTTTCATTTCCTTGGATCATTCTGTTGACAGTGCTGTGAATTTACCAACTGGTCCAGTTGTCAAGATCAGTGGAATGGGGACGATACAACTTAGCAAAGATATTATCCTTCGGAATGTGTTGTTCATACCGGAGTTTCGATTGAATCTCATAAGCATCAGTTCTCTGACTACTGACCTTAACACTCGAGTGATATTTGATCCTTCTTCTTGTACAATTCAGGACACTATCAAGGAGTTGACGATTGGTCAGGGTAGGAGAATTGGGAATCTGTATGTGCTGGAGACATCAAGTTCATCTATCTCAGTGAATGCAGTGGCTGATCTTAATATGTGGCACAAGCGCCTGGGTCATCCATCGTTTTCAAGGCTTGATGTCATCTCTGAAGTTTTGGGAGCATCTAGTCTTAAGAATAAAGGAACAACTTTCTGTCACGTCTGTCATCTGGCTAAACAGAAAAAGTTGTCTTACTCTTCTTCAAACAACATTTGTAATTTCAACTTTGAGTTGTTACACATCGACATTTGGGGTCCGTTTTCAGTGGAAACAATTGATGGATATAAGTACTTTTTAACTATAGTTGATGATCATTCCAGAGCAACTTGGGTCTATTTGTTAAGAACCAAAACTGAAGTCTTACAAATTTTCCCTGCTTTCATTCATCAAGTTGAAAATCAGTACAACATCAAAGTCAAATCTGTGAGATCAGATAATGCACCAGAGCTGCGATTTGCTGAATTCTACAAAGAAAAGGGTATTGTTGCGTTTCACTCCTTCCCTGAAACCCCAGAACAAAACTCAGTGGTAGAAAGGAAACATCAGCATATCCTCAATGTTTCTCGGGCTTTGATGTTTCAGTCAAAGGTTCCAATGATATTCTGGGGAGATAGTGTTCTCACTGCAGTGTTCCTGATAAATAGAACACCTTCTTCCGTTCTTTTGGACAAGACTCCATTTGAAATCCTCACGGGAAAATATCCACAACACACTCAGATAAAGACATTCGGCTGCTTATGTTATGGTTCAACTTCACCTAAGCAAAGGAATAAGTTTCAGCCTCGGTCTAGAGCTTGTGTGTTTTTGGGATACCCTACTAGATATAAAGGGTACAAGATCATGGATTTGGAGAGTAACACAGTCTACATCTCTCGTAACGTGGTATTTCATGAAGACATCTTTCCTATGGCTCAAAGCACGGAATCAGATACAGCTGCTTTGGATTTATTTATACCATTGGATTATGTGTCTTCAGGTACCATCACTCCCATCATCTTTCTTCTCCATCATCTCTTTCACCACAAATTTCTAAAAGGCAAACAAAAATGCCTGCTCATTTACAAGACTATCATTGTTATTCTTTCGATTCCGATCTTCATCATCCCATTTCATCTTCCCTTTCATACTCCAAAATTTCTCCATCTCATCTTGCTTATGTCAATAGCATTACAAAAATTCCTATTCCATCATCATATACTGAGGCACATAAATCCAAAGAATGGTGTGGAGCAGTGGATACAGAGATTGGAGCTATGGAATCAACGAACACGTGGGATATCACTTCTCTACCTCCGGGAAAGAAAGCAGTGGGTTGTAAATGGGTGTCTTGAGCGGTATAAAGCAAGACTAGTTGCCAAGGGTTACACTCAAAAGGAAGGTCTGGACTACAATGAAACGTTTTCTCCTGTTGCCAAGATGGCCACTGTGAGATTATTGTTAAAGGTTTCAGCATCTAAGAAGTGGACACTTAAGCAACTTGACATTTCCAACGCATTTTTGAATGGTGATCTTGATGAAGAGATATTCATGAAATTATCAGAGGGGTTTGCAGCTAGAAAGGGGGACTCCTTGCCACCGAATGTTGTTTGTAAACTCAAGAAATCCATTTATGGTCTCAAACAAGCATCTCGGCAATGGTTTCGAAAATTCTCGGACTCTTTATTATCAATGGGTTTTACAAAAGGACATGGTGATCATACATTGTTCATAAAGAGTCTTGAAGCTGATTTTGTGGTTGTATTGGTTTATGTTGACGACATCTTCATTGCCAGTACACGGGATCATCTTGCTGAACAGTTAACTGCAGATTAAAAGACCTATTTTAAACTTCGGGACCTTGGTCCGCTGAAGTATTTTCTGGGCTTGGAGATTGCCCGTACATCTGCAGGTATTTCTGTATGTCAGCGTAAATACGCTCTTGAGATCCTATCTTTTACAGGAATGTTAGGCTGTAAACCTTCTTCAACGCCTATGATTCCAAATCTGAAAATGTCAAAACAAGATGGTGAGTTAATCCAAGATAGAGAGTTGTATCGCAGAATTGTGGGCAGATTGATGTACTTGACTATCACAAGACCAGATATTGCTTTTGCAGTGAACAAGTTATGTCAATACTCTTCAGCTCCACGAACATCTCATCTCAAGGCTGTTTACAGAGTCCTACAATACATCAAAGGCACAGTGGGACAGGGTTTGTTCTACTCCGCTACTGATGACCTTACACTTAAAGGTTTTGTCGATGCAGATTGGGCTTCATGTCCGGACAGTCGTCGATCAACGACCGGTTTTAGCATGTTTCTTGGCTCTTCCTTGATCTCATGGCGTTCTAAGAAACAACCAACTGTATCACGATCTTCGGCAGAGGCTGAATACAGAGCTTTGGCTCTTGCATCATGTGAAATGATGTGGCTGCAATCCTTGTTGAAAGACTTGCGAGTGGATTCACCTGCGGTCCCTGTTCTCTTCTCTGACAGTACAGCCACCATTTACATCGCCACTAATCCCGTGTTCCATGAGCGAACAAAACATATTGAGGTTGACTGACATACAATCCGGGAGAAATTGGATAAGGGTCTTCTCAAAACACTTCATGTCAATACAGAAGATCAAGTGGCTGACATTCTCACCAAACCACTATTTCCTCATCAATTCGATCATCTCAAATCCAAGATGAGCATTCAAAACATCTTCTGCACATCTTGAGGAGGACTATTAGAGGGTCTTGGTTTGGTTGTATTGGTTTTCTTTAGCCGGTTCAATATTATTTAATCGATTGTATAGATTGGTTTAGTTCGGTTATCTTAGATCAATTGTATATAACGTTTTGTAACGATAACTTTTGTTTTTTAATCAGAAATCATTTTTCACAACAAACTCTTTCTCTCAAACTTCATCTTCCTCACTTGATTCTGGTTCATAATACAATCAAGGTTGCTTGAGAGAAGAAAACATACAAAAAGCTTTTGATTCCCATTAGTCCACACATAGTCGGGTTTGAGTCCAAGCGAGATATGTTTGGATTTGCGACCTTAAATTTTTTATATATTTTAGTCTTAATAGTTTGGCCCAAATATATGTTTTTTATAAAAAAAATATTAGGTACTGTAACATACCTCAATAGATCAAAAAGAGAGTTAAAACGTTATAAATCAATGCAAGACAATTCTAAGGGAACAAAACAAAAAATGGTCAAGTTACCTTTAAGCTTAGCGGAATAGACAGTCATCGTTAGAAACTACCGTCTTGATCAAGGCATCTGATGACTCTGAGCAATTGTTTTATGCTACTGATTTTTTATATGAACCAACCAATATATATCCATAATTAAAAAAGCGAAAGTGAATAATCGTGATCAAAGAACATCATATTTTCATACAAACATGTGAAGGTGAATGAAGCGCGAAAAATATAACTTAATTAACTATATGAAACTTTTGCCTAAAAAAAAATCAAATTTAACTATATGAATATTCGTCCCAAAAAAAAAACTATATGAATATATGATCTGTCGAATTTTTTTGGATTCACTATCTTCCTATCTTGAAGTTTATTATACATTCTGTTGTTTTCAAGTGTTATTGGTTTAATCAAAGAGTTTTGATACCTCTCATCTATATATAAGTCCGAAAGATTAAGATAATGAAGTAAGGTTGTGTACAAAAAAAAAACTATATGAAAACCATAATTATATTTAAGTTTTGCGTCTTATTTGGGCTCAGGGGTTTGATGGCGAAAAAAGAAACCCAAACCTATTCTAGAGTTCATAGGATTTAACATTTATATCATCGTCTTCATTTCATTACTCTATTTAGCCGTGAGGTTCTTCTGTAATTGGGATTCATTAATGGATTGATAAAGTAATAAAGAGTGGCGCCTTGAGTTAGCAAAACCTTTTTTCACTTTTCTTCATCCTTACTTCCTATTTCTTCTGATTTCTCATATGTGTTCTTGAGATAATAAGCCCCAACTAAAGACGTATCAAAATCTTAGTCACCATATTTAGGCTTTTATTTTCCTTAATGCTTGATCGATTATTAATGTTGGCATATAAATCTCAACTCAAAAATTTCAATTCCATTAGAAAGTAAAATCCAAAATCTAACGCGAAGTAGACAGTTTTATCAAAAAGCACGGTTCGAATCGAAGTCAGGCATTAGATTCGATCTAATTCAGAGTGAAACGACGAAAGTCAAACCTAAATGGTCAAACTAAGAGTGCTTTGACCAGAAACATCTAAATCCACTAAAGTAAATACAATTATTATCGAATCAATCAAAGTAAATAGAGACATTAAATACAATTTTGAGCTATAAAAATAAGAGGAGGAACAGAAAGCAAAGAATCCAACAATTTCTACATTACAAGGTTTTATGTAACGATCCGGGTCTAGCCCATTTGAATAAATTTAAATGAATTGATTTGACTACCTTTGTTATCAAAGTGCACTTACCTTTTCCGGTCACTTACCCCGTGGGAACTCCAGAGTTAAGCGTGCTTATGCTGGAGTAGGACTATGATAGGTGACCTTTCGGGAAGTTCTCTGCGGAACCATATGAGTGAGCTCAAAAACACGGAAAAAGTCACGTGATTGCGGATCAGTAAATAAGTCGATCGGGCCCCGAAAAAAATAACGCATCGACCATCGGATAGGGGCGGAGGGCCAAGACGTTACATTTTACACTACTTTTCTATTTGATTTTCCGTGTTCGTGCTTTTGTAAACACTCATAGTTGAAATATTAAAAACTATTTACTCACACTTTCGTTTCTTGTTCTTACTAAAATTGCTCATACATATTTTTTTAGATCAAACCCTTAAAAATTGTTCAAAAATCGTTTTTTGCATAAAATAAATTCGATATTCTAAATTATTACTATTTATAAATTTTGACCGATGTAATTTTTCTTACAACAAGTACCCATTTGACAAAAATTAACCAATCAAATATTTGTGAAAACAAAAACACAGGAAAGCAAAATAGCAAATACAAATCTCTTCTATAATGTGACCAATGATCATATCTGAAAATTCCTTATTCGTATTCATAACGAAATAACAAATAATTATATGAAGAATATACTATCTTTAATTTTACCGTTTCAGTAAATGCACTGAATCAAGATAAAAAAGCAAAAACACACACAAAAACAAAAAAAAAGGCCAGCTAAGCAAAGTCGCTCGAGATCCACTAGGTAAAACAATTTATCGGGCGGTGAGCTGCATCGATCTCCGCCACACAGAGATATTTCCTGGCACAAAATCAACGGCGGCGATCAACATCCACCGGACAAAACGGTCTTCCAGCTCGAGCCCGATGGCTAGGGATGGTGAAATGCCTTAGCCTCCCATTTTGCTCCCTCATGTATCCTTTACACAAGAAAGTCGCCGAGAACTCATCTTCCACCGGACGGTTAACGTCGTGAACAAAAACATCGGTTTCTCCGTCCTCACGGTTACGAGCCAAAAGCCCTGACGTGTAAATAGCGCTCATCCTCCCCGGAGCTTCCTCGTGGTAACCAGTCGGAGCATCCACCATTATCAGATCCCATTTCGTCTCGTAGAAATCCGCCGGAAAATCTTTCAAAGCGAGATCGCATTTCGAATTTCTCGGATCGGTCACGGATCTACACTCCTCTGATCTTCCTAGCTCCATCAATTTGTCCGAATCTTTCACTTTGGTGTCGTAAACGACGTGGTAAGATTCTAAATTTGGAAACTTTTTAGTCACAATCGCAATCCAAGCCTTGTCTTCCTCGATAAACACTAAAAAACAAGAAATTTTCGTTAGCTCAGTTTATGTAATGTAAGAAACAGAGTAAAGCAGAACACTTACAGGTACGACCACCATGGTTGAGAGATGCCCACATCAAGCTATCGTGACCTAAGCCAAAGACGAGGAAGTTACAAGGAGACTTCTTGTCCAAGACTCTCTTTGAGACAGAGACTTCGTCGAATGTCTGTTGTGGAGTGACGTTACTTGTGACGTAGTGAACCAATGCGTCTGATAAAGAAATCGGCATCTTTTTGCATTGTTGTGTTGTTGATGGACATCCTTCAACTGGTTTATGTTGATTTTCTTCTTCTTTTTCTTGGGTGAGATTAGTTTTGGAGATGGGTTTTGAGGAAGAGATGTTTGATCTTGCAAAGAAGATGACAAGAAAGATCAAGATTGAGCTGCAAATGAATATGACCTTCAGATTAACAGAAGATTGAGATTTGGTCCTCATTTTGTTAGATAGATGAATACAACAATGAAGGGTTTTGATAATAGTGAGAAGTGTATAAATATATATGTAGAGATGAGTTATTGAATAATGTAGCAGAGAAGAAAGAGAATGATTGAGGAAGTTGAGGAGGACATGAAAGCTACTAAGGTTGCTGTTCTTCCAATTCAACAGAAGTTGGTGGTGAATTCATATGCTAACTAATTTCTTTTTAAATATTCTAATGTGTATATCTATTTATATATTCATGATAATTGGAAGATGTGAAGCGTAATGGGGAGTTTTCTGGTTTTTAAAATTGAAGCTTGAAAGAGAAGAATCTTATGTTGATCCAGAAACAAGACATGTGTTGAAAACGAACCAAACATGGTGGTTGCAACTTGCTTATTCCTTGTTTTTTAAATAAACCCATATTGACAACTTTGGTTCTTTGTTTCTTGTACCACTAATATTTTGTCTAACGAATTAACATCACCATTTGTTTGTTTTTATTCGTTATAATCTATACTATATAAAAGTTGATGCATTATGCCATTGAGGGCATCCACATAGGACGAAAAAACTCGATATCATTGGTCCAAATCAGCGTTTTCATTAAACACAAAAATGTTAAATATGATTAACAATTTTTATTGGTCTAAATCATCATATTATTAGACATAAAATAATAAATATGATCTTCAATTTAAAAAACAAAAAACAGACCAAAAAAAGAAAATAACTTGATATCTATGCAAAATTTTAGAAAATTAACATAAAAAACTAACTTACAAAAAAATAAAAAAGATATTAAATCTTAAGAAAACGTTAATACCAACAATAAATAGTATATGTCAAAATTAAATGGAAATCAATATTAAGAGTAGAAAATATGAAAATAATATTTAACAATATAAAATAAAAATTATGTCTTAAAAATATATTAATACCTACAAAAAATAGTATATGCTAAAACTAGATAGAAATCAATATTAAAAATAAAAAAAATATGAAAATCGTATTTCACAAAATAAAATGAAAATAAACAAAAAACAGACCAAAAAATGGAACATAACTTAATATCTAAGCTAAATTTTAGAAAATTAACATATAACCTAACTAACAAAAAAAATAAAAAGGATGGTAAATCTTAAGGAAATGTTAATACTAACAATAAATAGTATATCTCAAAATTAAATGGAAATCAATATTAAGAGTAGAAAAAATGAAAATAATATTTAACAATATAAAATAGGAAATTATGTCTTAAAAAATATTAATACCTACAAAAAATAGTATATGTTAAAATTAAATAGAAATCAATATTAAGAATATAAAAAATATGAAAATCGTATTTCACAAAATCAAATGAAAATTAAGGTAAAATACCTAATTAAAAAATCAAAAAATGAATTTAACTTGATATCTAGGCTAAGTATATATTAAAAATGTCAGTATTTTTTATTATTTTTTTAAATATCAAAATCATATTTAATAGTGTTAATCCGCGCTATTGTATATTATAAATGTCAGTATATTTTTATTAATTTTTTATATATCAAAATCATATTTTTCAAAATACAACAGAAATAAATAGCAAAAGTCTAATTTAAAAAAATATATAAAAGTTGATGCATTATGCCATTGAGAGCGTCCACATAAGACGAAGAAACTCGATATCATTGGTCCAAATCAGCGTTTTCATTAAACACAAAAATGTTAAATATGATTAACAATTTTTATTGGTCCAAATCATCATATTATTAAACATAAAATAATAAATATGATCTTAAATTTAAAAAAACAAAAAACAGAGCAAAAAAAGGAAAATAACTTGATATCTATGCAAAATTTTAGAAAATTAACATAAAAACTAACTTACACAAAATAAAAAAGATATTAAATCTTAAGAAAGCGTTAATACCAAAAATAAATAGTATATGTCAAAATTAAATGGAAATCAATATTAAGAGTAGAAAATATGAAAATAATATTTAATAATATAAAATAAAAATCATGTCTTAAAAATATATTAATACCTACAAAAAATAGTATATGCTAAAACTAGATAGAAATCAATATTAAGAATAAAAAAAATATGAAAATCATATTTCAAAAAATAAAATGAAAATAAAAAAAAACAGACCAAAAAATGGAACATAACTTAATATCTAAGCTAAATTTTAGAAAATTAACATAAAAACTAACTAACAAAAAAAATAAAAAGGATGGTAAATCTTAAGGAAATGTTAATACCAACAATAAATAGTATATGTCAATATTAAGAAAATAGAAATCAATATTAAAATAAAAATATAAAAATCGATTTTAACAATATAAAATGAAATTTAGGGTTAAAAAATTAATTAAAAATCAAAAATCATCAAAAAATTAAATTAACTTAATATCTATACTAAATTTTGGAGAATTAACATAAAAAACTAACTAACATATCTTAAAAAATATTAATACCTACAAAACATAGTATATGTTAAAATTAAATAGAAATCAATATTAAGAATATAAAAATATGAAAATCGTATTTCACAAAATAAAATGAAAATTAAGGTAAAATACGAAATTAAAAAATCAAAAATGAATTTAACTTGATATCTAGGCTAAGTATATATTAAAAATGTCAGTATTTTTTATTATTGTTACTCTAAATATTTAAACAAAGCTTATGAAGAAACAATGTATCGCTCACTAGCACAAATGTTTATTTTTATTTTTTTCTTTGTTTTAGCAACTAAAAAATCAATTCAGAGATTAAGATGTTTTCAAAATTTCTAATTTGCTATTTAAATAATGTGTCAAAAATACAAGCATGTTATATTGAAAAACATCTTATGGTCTCAAAGAAGTTGCCATTTAATATTTTTCAAGTTACTTGAATTTTAAATTTCTAATTTTTGAATTTAAAATAAATATACATTAAAAATGGAAAGATACATTTATAGAGATGTTATTAAAAATAAAGGTTTAAGCTATTCTGAAGGGATAGTATAATTTTAGATTAAACATTAGGAAATAGGTAAAGAAAATTTGTTATGATTATACTTAACATTCACAGTTTCTCTTTCTTTTTATTCGCCAATTAGAAGAAGAAAAAGAAGACAAAGACAAAGCCGATAAAAAATAAAAACGATGAGAAAAAAGTTAAAGATAAAGAAGAGAAAAGAGAATAAGACGATAAGGAAAAAGTCGGAAAAGACGAAAAAGAAAATGTAGACAAAGACTAATAAAAATCAGAAATAAAAAATTAAGAAGACGAATGACAAAAACAATGACGAAAAGAAAGAGAAAAACATGAGAAGTGGAGAAGAAGAAGAAAAAAATATAGAGAAAGTATAAGTTAGTACAATGATAAATTATTTGAAGACTACATACCTTCATAAAACTTTGAAAAAAAATCATCTAATAACATGTTACAAATAAAACTCATATGAATGATACAAATATAGAATGATACTCCCTATTTTCATAATATAAGTGGTTTTGGTAAAATTAAGAAGATTACTTTTTGTTTAAAAATAATTATTTAATAAATATGTTAAATATATTTCAAAAAATCATAAAAAGTTGTAGAATGTAATTGGTTACACGTCAATAAAAGTAAAAGTTGTAAAGAAAATTAAAGCAACTTATATTTTGAAACAAAAATATATTTGTAAAACTATTTATAATATGAAACAAAGTGACTACAGTATAATATAAAACTTGTGGAAGATCAAATGGAGAAGCAAAATATTGCCTTACATAATCATTGTAACTTCCTAACAAAGCAATATCAGCTTTTCGTTGTTCACGAAATCTCAATCATTTCGTCAATTGTCACAAATACAATTGTAAAAAATCTAAATATGCATATTAGGAACTAAAAGACCAATGTTTTTTATATTGTCGGCGTTATCCGATTTTTAACAAAACAAAAAAGAAAATATGTTGAAAAGATTCAATATAAGTATCTATTAAAAAAGCTTAAGTTTTTTTTTAAATGTCAAACAATTTTTGTATATTCATATTTATACACACATAACATATAATTCAAACGTATTGATAAAACATATTAGTATTTAAAATAAATTAGCTATGTAATTGGGTAAACATTTATTGATTTATTATTTTTTTAATTAACAAATTTTATTATCTTATAAACAAATACAATAGGAAAAAACAACACATCGTATTTTATATACAATTTATTTTATAAAAGATCATTTCTGTAAATCCTTTATGAGTTTGCTAATTTATTAATCCAAAATAAACCAAATTATTAATATAGATCCGCGCGTAGCGCGGATTAAAAATCTAGTCTATACTATATAAAAGTTGATGCATTATGCCATTGAGGGCGTCCACATAGGACGAAGAAACTCGATCTTATTGGTACAAATCAGCGTTTTTATTAAACACAAAAATGTTAAATATGATTTACATTTTAATTAAATTTAAAAACACAAAAACGAAAATTATAATAATATAATGGAAAATTAAGATAAAAAAGTTAACTAACAAACATAAAAAGGAAGTTATGTCAAAAATACAAATATATAGCGCTTGTCAAAATAAAATAGAAATTCAATGTCACAAAAGCTAAACTAACAAAAAAACAAAATTGAAAATCAATAACCAAAAAGATAAGTTAAAAAAAAATCATCTTAAAATACCTAATTTATTATATTTTAACTCTTTAAAAAATCAATATAAAAATGTTTAACTAATACAAAAAATTGAGAGCTTTTAACTCATAAAAAGTTAAAATTGATGCATTAAGCCATACATATGTTTGAAAATATTAATTTCATTGGTCTAAATAAATATTTTGATTAAACATAAAAAATTAATTTAATTAAATCAAAAGGAACGAAAAAGGTAATGGAAATCAAAATTTTAATTAAAATGGATATTAATACCAAAAAAGTAAAATTAACAAAATATAAGATCATCTAAAAGTAAATTAACTTGATATTTAAACTAATTATGTAAGATAAAAATCGGAAATTATGTTTTACAACATGTCAATAGAAATCAATAACAAAAAAAAATTAACACATAAAAAATCATCAGAAAGAAAATAAACTTGATATTTAAGCTAACTATTTAAGTAATAAATATAATAAAGTTTAACAAATAGAAAGAGAAAAATAAAATTATGTCTTAAAAAATATCAGTATTTCTAAAAAAAATTTAAGTCAAAATAAAAAGAGTTAAATTAACAAAGAAAAAAGTCATCATGCATTATGTCATTGAGGGAGTGCACATAAGATAAAGAAACTCAATCTCATTGGTCTAAATCAACATTTTCATTAAACAAAATTTTTTAAATAAGATTAAAATTTTAATAAATTAAAAACACACAAAAAAACGAAAATTTAATTCCCACTTGGCCACGGATATTGGCCTTTGCTTTCGGCCCATTTAAATATCCGGAGAGAGGGTCTATCCATGGGCTGCAACTCCCCCAGGGATTAGTCTGGACCCCTCCATAGGTCTGGGATTCCCTGAGTTATTGAAAAAAAACAAAAAAACCAAAATTGAAAATTAAGATCAAAAAGTTTAACTAATAAAACAGATAAAAGGAAGTTATGTTAAAAATCTAAATCTATAGCGTTTGTAAAAATAAAATAGAAATTCAATATCACAAATGCTAAACTAACAAAAAAAAATTAAAATCAATAACCAAAAAGTTAAATTAACAAAAAAAAATCGTCTAAACAAATTATTATATGCTAACTCTTTAAAAAATTATTATAAATATGTTTAACTAATAAAAAATTGAGAACTTTTAACTAATAAAAAGGTAAAGTTGATGCATTAAGTCATACATAGCATTAGAAAAAACAATTTTATTGGTCCAAATCAATATTTGAATTAAACATAAAATATTTAATTAAATTAAATCAAAACAAACAAAAAGATAAGGAAAAAATAAACACTTTTTATTAAAATAGAAATTAATCCCAAAAATAAAATTAACAAAATATAAGTTCATCTAAAATTAAATTAACTTGATATTTCGACTAATTATTTAAGATAAAAAATAGAAATTATGTTTTACAAAATGTCAATACAATTAATATAGAAATCTATAGCAAATTAAAAATTAGCACAGAAAGAAACATCAAAAATTAAATTAACATGATATCTATGCTAACTATTTAAGTAATCAATATAAGAAAGTTAGAAAATAGGAAAAGAAAGAAAATTATGTCTTAAAAACTGTCTATACTTCCAAAACAATTTTATGTCAAAATAAAAAGAGTTAAATTAACAAAGGAAAAAGTCATCATGCATTATGTTATTGAAGTCGTCTCCATTGGACGAAGAAACTTAATCTCATTGGTCCAAATCAGCATTTTTCTTAAACAAAAAATGTTAAATATGATTAACAATTTAAATAAATTAAAAACACACAAAAATCGAAAATTCTCATTGTATAATAGAAAATTAAGATCAAAAAAGTTTAACTAACAAAACAAATAAAAAGAAGTTATGTCAAAAATCCAAATCTATAGTGTTTGTCAAAATAAAATAGAAATCCAATGTTACAAAAACTAAACTAACAAAAAACAAATATGTAAATCAATAATCAAAAAGTTAAATGAACACACTCAAAAATCATCTTAAGAAATTAATTTATTATATGCTAACTCTTTAAAAAATCAATATAAAAATGTTTAACTAAAAAAAACTTGAGAGCTTTGAACAAATAAAAAGTTAAAGGTAATGCATTAAGTTATACATAAGATTAAAAAATCAACTTCATTGGTCCAAATAAGCATTTCTATTAAACATAAGAAGTTGAATTTAATTAAATTAAAACAAATAGGCATAAATCAAACATACTCTTTAAATATACAAAGACTAATACACTACCTGCTTCTGATTTAAAAATTATTAAAAAAAAAACACTATACAAATAACTTTTATACACGAAATATAACAAGTAGTAAAGTATTTTTATACATAGCCACTACTTATATATGAGGCAACATTAACTACACATGAATAACATCTTCTAAAATTCCATTTAAATAATAAAGTATGACAAATTTATGAATCAAACTCAGATTGGTATACCTAGATGGACTATTCAAATCATAACATGGAAAAAATAAACAAAAATAAAAATAGTGAAAAATGATGTGAAGACTCCACATCATCCTACAAATTTTAAAACCAACATTATCAAATAATAGACTGCGAATAAAACAGATCTCAATGATAAACAGAATAAAGATATAAGTTAAAACTCATGGAATTCCTGGTGGAGAAGCAAGAAACAGCTTTGCTGGATCATTGCAGCTTCCCAACAAAACTACATGCAGCCTTTCGTTATTCACGACAACTCGGTCTTTTTTTCTTAGTCGTCTTAAACACACGTATACAAAACTCAAAATTTTGCATCACACTTTGCATTCAAATTTAAAAAAATTGATAAAACAACATATCTAATTTTTTAAAAAATACAAAAATTGTTATCGAAAGGAATCACAAATTATATATGCATAGGTACACAACATCAATGAGACATTCAATCAAAAAACCAAATATTTGAACACATAAAACTGAAAGAAATAACTATAAAAATCCCAAGATCTTATCAATGAAACTCTTCTCTAAATCAAACGTGTGTGCATGTCGAAGTTGGATATTTCGATAGATGATTATTACTATTATTTTATTTAATAAGATTTTTAGTTTTATAAACAAAAAATAAATTACACATTATATTTTAAATTATTTTATACTAAAAACAAATTCTACAAATCTATTATGGTTTTGATAATTTAAAAGATATTAGCCAAAAAAGTTAAACCAAATTATTAATACAGATCCGCGCGTAGTGCGGATTAATAACCTAGTATAAATAAAATTTAAGATTAAAAAACTAAATCAAAAATCAAAAATGATAAAAAATTAAATTAACTTAATATCTAGACTAAATTATGGAGAATTAACATAAAAAGCTAATTAACAAAAAAAAAAGGAAATTATGTCTTAAAAAATATTAATACCTACAAAAAATAGTATATGTTAAAACTAAACAAAAATCTATACTATATAAAATTTGATGTATTATGCCATTGAAGACGTCCACATAGGATGAAGAAACCCGATTTGATTGGCCCAAATCAGCATTTTCATTAAACACAAAATGTAAAATATGATTGACAATTTTTATTGGTCCAAATCATCATATTATTAGACATAAAATATTAAATATGATCTTAAATTCAACAAACCAAAAACAGACAAAAAAATGGAAAATATCTTGATATCTAGGCGAAGTTTTTAAAAATTAACATAAAAAACTAACCAACAAAAAATAAATAGGAAATTATGTCTTAAAATATATTAATACCTACATGAGACATTAAGGGCGTCCACATGAGACAAATAAACTCAATTTGATTGGTTCAAATCAGCGTTTTCATCAAATACAAAAATACTAAATATGATTAACAATTTTTATTGGTCTAAATCATCATATTATTAGAGATAAAATTTAAATATGATCTTAAATTAAACAAACGAAAAACAGACAAAAAAGGAAAATAACTTGATATCTAGGCGAAATTTTAGAAAATTAACATAAAAAGTAACTAACAAAAAATAAAAAGATATTAAATCTTAAAAAATGNTTGATTTCGTAAATTCTAATATCAAACTAACTCTACGCAGTCAACAACAATGCAAGGATTCATATCCGCTAACCGGCTATTCCGCCACAGAGAGAATTTGAAGCCCAACTCAATTTTATGGCTCAGCAAGTTCATCACCAATCCGTCGGATAAGTTGTACAGAGTCTCATCGCACAAATATGGCATCAGCTTAACCGATCAAACAGCTTTTGTGGAGGAAAATGAAGAAAAACCGGAAATAGATACCCAGCAGTTTAGGCTGCACAAACTTGAAGACTTGGCCTCACTTGCCGACAGACACACAGACCTTTTTGGTAAGCATCTCACACAAACGACATTATGATACTACACCATTGATTAGCCTCTCAAACTCCTAGCTTATTTACATTGCAGATATTGTCGGACAATTACGTCTCCTAAATGTGGATAATTTGCACAACCCAACTCCAATGACCACAGCTCCAATACCAGCTGATGGAAAATCGAAGGACTTGATATTCTTGCATG
Organism: Alliaria petiolata; assembly: GCA_020283515.1. Taxonomy (NCBI): domain Eukaryota; kingdom Viridiplantae; phylum Streptophyta; class Magnoliopsida; order Brassicales; family Brassicaceae; genus Alliaria; species Alliaria petiolata. The sequence continues at coordinate 344,560,102 of JAHZTW010000001.1, forward strand.
TCCAAATGGAAGAGTAAGCTCCCTCCTAAATACATCGTTTAAACGTTGATACCATCATAAATTAAAATTATAACATTCTGCTGATCTCTTACCAAACAGCGGAGAAACAGTTCGCATTTACCTTTGGGATATAATTGCTGCAAACTTTCGTTCACGTTGGAATGAAAGCGAGACCAAGCCTGCAGTGCTCTTACTCACAACCATAAACCCAAAGATAGTGGGAGGTGTGTAAGATTTCATCCACTCCACTCCTTTTGTTAAATTTTTTTACGTAATTCCCAGATTGAAAATTTGAGAGCTCCCCATCTTAGTGTCAAAGATTGTTTCCTCCTTTTCAAACTAAAATAAAAGTCCTCATCTTAAACGTGTGTTTCATAGCCTCTGCAATTTTTATTAGATTAGTAACAAAACTAATAAGTCTCACCTGTTGGGCATGAGTTTAGATTTTTATTTAAAATATATTTTCAGCGACGTTATGGTTATTGTGGGTTATTCGTTCAAAGCATATATGGTCACTGTTAATATTCTGTTTTCTCTTTGTTCTCTGTTTTTTTATATGTCCTCTCTTTGGAATATATGGTACACCATGTTCTTCTCATTCGATTCTTTTAAAAAACTTTATATTATCAATAATGACTTCATAATGCTACAGGTGTTGTCACCCTAAGCTCTGAAGATTGTTTCCTCCTTTTCAAACTAAAATAAATGTCCTCATCTTAAACGTGTGTTTCATAGCCTCTGCAATTTTGATTAGATTAGTAACAAAACTAATAAGTCTCACCTGTTGGGCATGAGTTTAGATTTTTATTTGCAATATATTTTCAGCGACGTTATGGTTATTGTGGGTTATTCGTTCAAAGCATATGGTCACTGTTAATATTATGTTTTCTCTTTGTTCTCTGTTTTTTAATATGTCCTCTCTTTGAAATATATGGTACACCATGTTCTTCGCATTCGATTCTTTTAAAAAAACTTTATATTATTTCTAATGACTTCATAATGCTATAGGTGTTGTCACCCTAAGCTCTACAGCTTCCACACGCATTTTCTTTGACATTGAAGTGGATGAGACCAAACTCTATCTAGCAAGGTACACCTAAATAAAAAATTAATTTCATCATGAATTCATCTAAATAAAATCCCATGTAACTGCCCCCACTTCTTTACTTAAATTATAGGCTAGGAGAAGATGTACAACACACACCTACCGTGAACAGCTCCTCCTCTGCAGTCACGAAACTGGAAACCGTCACTTTAAATGAGATCCATCAGTTCTTACAAAATGAAACTCCACAGGTACGTACGCTTCCTCCTCAACTTCTCAGACTTTTAAAATAATGCAAAATATAAACAGCTATATTTACATCCAGATCGCCAGCTTCATTTGTTCTGCAACCATTGTTGATGTACTTGGAGAACACGGCTGGCACTTCATCTCATGTATTACCTGCCGGTCACAGATGAGCAGGTCAGAAACATCTTTGTTCTGCACCAACTCCAAGTGTAAGAAACCCAACAACGTCGGACTTAACAGGTTAGCTCCGTCCTAACATTAAGAGACACCCAATATATGTTGTCAAAATACTTTGTGTAACTGTTTTTATATATCAAGGTACCGTTTCGAAGTTACCGTTTGTGATGATAATGGCTTGGCAATCTTTGTCATTTGGGACAAAGAAGGCATCAAACTGGTTGGAAAAACAGTTGCAGAAGTTATGAATGACTTGAAAGAGGTATGACCCAAAAAAACAACATAGTTATTTTCTGATTATACATAATTTTCCCTCACCATAAATCCTTCTTTGTAGGATAATGAAAATGCTCAGAACGGAGACTTTCCCACGAAGACACCACAATGTCTCCAAGATATTGTAGGCCGCAAATACAAATTTCAAGTCAAGCTCAATCCATATAATTTCAGTGCTCCTCGCCAGACAATCTCAGTTTCACGTATAATTGAAGACAACATTATTGAGGGTCCAAAGTTGGAGGAGAAAACCGTTCAGATCAATGCTCATGCCGACACGTATGAGAACACTAAGAAGAAAGAAAAACGTCCACGTCTGGACAACTAAAATCACCGGCTTCATCTCCTTTTATGTTATTTTTAATATTTCCAAATAAGTTTTATTAGATTCCAAACCTCCGTTGTTTGACTCACTTTTGGTTTCCATAGCTTTTTAAAAATGTGATTGAAGTTTTTTTCTACACATACGTTAATTTCTTCTAGTCCGGTCGTCCACAAAAACCCCTTATCTCATTTATGTAAAATGTTTTTATATTATAAAGACTTCTTCTACGCCTTATCATAATTTGCATATCTTCCAATATTAAAGCAGAATATGGATACCGACACAAGCTGCCTCAAATACAAACAATCTGAACAGGAAACTAATAATGACAAAATAATGATTTCTATAAACACACCTCAAATACCATTAACAATTATAGCATATGGAATAACAATTAGTAGGTTCAAACGTTATTAAAATCATTATAGCACTTAAGGAAACCGCCTTCCAAAAAAAAACATTCCAATCCAAAAAAGCAAAGCACACCAATTCGTATAATGTAATAATAATGATGGAATATTGCGTATTTAATAAATCTATTACCAGTTCTAACAAAATATTTAAAAACCTTTAAAAAACACATATCATCTACCAAACGGAAAAATATTAACACTGTTCGTTTCTTAGCACTGAAAGGAAAAAGAAGGAACAATTCTCATCTCTACTCAGCATATCCCTAAGTAATTACAAGGTATGTCAATTTCTTAGAACTCTCATTCCAGTAAATATATTAGCCATCCACATAAGCAAAAAAAAACCTATTAACTCGCCACGTGAACAAAGCTAATATGTTTTTTTTGGTTTTGATAAAAATCTCTTTTGAAAAATAACAATAGAGATCACCAAAACCAAGCAGCCGAATAAAAAAAGAGAAAAATAAAAACAAATATGCATGTGGGAAGACTAAGTTATGATGAGGTGACAACAAAGGCGGACCCACTAAGAGCTTTGGGTGGTCATCTGACCCCGGTAAATTTGTTATATAAATTGGTTTCTAATTAAATTTCTAGTGATTCCAGTGGATGAAGTGGCAAAAACCTATGTTTGACACCCCAAAAGTAAAGGGTTCGAACGTTTATGCGAACACTTTTACCAAAAATTTTCTTTTATTTGTTGTCTATTTTATTTATACCCCCAATTATCATATTTATACACTTTCGGTTACTTTTCGTTATATTTGTAAGCATGTGTTTCCATTTTCTGAATGTTTTTTTTATCCTACTACAATATTAATAATAATATTATTTTATGACACCGGTAAAATTTTTTTCTAGATCCGCCATTGGGTGACAATCAAGCGACCAGAAGAGAATGAACAAGGTAAGAAGCTCTTCTGCAACTTTAAAATACTAAATATGAAGTAAACCATTTTCTACTATGATCTTCGTACATAACTCTTCCCCACAGGAACAGGGCAATTACGTAGAAGTACGAAATTATCAGATTTATCAAACTTGAATCTAGGAGCTTCTAAAGTAACAATCACCGTACGTATTTGTCGTATAATGGAGGCATACAATCACACAAACAAAAATGAAAAATTGGCCACTGTCATACTCCTCTTAGACGCAAAGGTATATCATCCTTTCATCAGAATTTCCATATTTAATCTATATTTACCTAATTAATCCTTTTTAAAAACAGGGAACAATGATCGAAAGTACGATGCATTGTTCAATAATGGTGGAGCATGGAGATAATTTGAAAGAAGGTCAAATATGTGAGGTATCACAATTCAAAGTTCATGAGAATAACCGGAGTTATAAACTCACCCCTCATCAATATGTCATTCAGATGACAAAAAAACCATTATTCTCGCGTTGAAGGAAAATTTACCCAAAATATCAACCAATAATTTTTGGGTAAAAACCTACAAACAGCTGCTAATGTTAACAGGCACAAACACAGAGCTACCAGGTAAATATACTAAATACTACATTCATAATCCAGTAATGACAACTTACAACTATTTAGTGTAACAAATGTACACAATTGCTGTTAGATGTGATTGGAAAAATCTGCATTATACAAGGAACAGCCCTCGAAAACCCACAGTACATTACAAAGGTTATGATAGGCTTAGAGCTTAACATGTACTACAATATTTCTGTTTACCAAATATTAAAAATTCTAACATCTAATATATAAAACTATTGCAGGAACACAATTGTTCGGCTTACTATATGGGATGAAGAAGCATCTAAATTCCGTCAGACCTTAAGCATCAAAGAACGCAAACATTCAATCATGTTGGTGACAAGTGTCAACCCCAAAATATACCAAGGTATAAACTGAATGACATATATTTACTTAAAATCAAATTAAACCAAAATAATAAACAACGAGAATGCAGGAAAACTAATTCTTCATTCAACTCCGGCAACAAGATTCATCTTCAAGAAATCTATAGTTGAAAGGAAATTCAGAAACAAGGAAAAGTGAAGATGGATGAAGAAGATAGCCACCATTCAATTCCAATGTTAACACAAATAATGTAATGGCATCCCACCATCATTATTAGAATAAAAATACAAGGATGTAGGAAACTTTTTATCATTCAATCAAAGAAAAATTAATAAACGATTTTTTCGTATGGACGGGAACAAAAATAATCATTAAACTTAATAAAATTCAGTGACAAATAACATGCACTAATGAATATTAATAATTACATACTATAAAAACAACTTTATGGTGTAAATAAGCAAACCTAACGCTAAATTAAAAGATCAGATATAACAAAAAAAATTAACATAAAGCCATTGAGAAGGGACGGGAAAAAAGAAGAACCAAAATTATAATAACCTCTAAAAAGACTATATGAATTAACAAAATATAATATTCAAAACATCAGAACACGACCACATAACTAATAAAACATTACATAATTTAGTCTGAAACACTATAAACAACAACACACACATAAAACAATTTAATAACAAAAAATATATAAATTTTTTAAAAAAAAAATTAAAAAAAAAAAAAAATTTTAAAAAAAATTCTACACATAATAATTATGCAGTTACGAGTACAATAAATGGTAGGAACAAAAGAGTTATGAATATGACCACAATCAACGAATTTTCTACATATACCACCATTCTGCAATGTATGGTTGCCCCAAAAAACACAACGTCCCACTTTACACACCACCATATATATTAAAAAAAAAAACTAAAGACTAAACCTATTTAAAAATAAATATAATCTGTTTTAAGCTGAGATTCGAATTTATTTAGTATTATATAATCAAAAATACAAAAAAAAAATTACAACAAAAATAATATTAATTGAAAACAATGAATAAAAACCGCGCGTAGCGCGGATCATCCTCTAGTCTATTATATAAAATTTGAATTGTGCCTCACAAGGGATTGACACATAAGTACCCATCTCCATGACACATCATCTAACTTATTTATTATTTAAAAAAATATAAAACTCAATTAAAACTTTTTTCTTTTGGTCAAAACTCAATTAAAGCTATATATTTTTTGTGCAGTCAAATCTAAATTAAAGCTAAATATATCTTTTATTTACATGTTCATTTCTCCCATACTCTGATTTATTTATCATGATGGTTTTTTATTTTTACTTTAGATATACCTTCTATTTTTTTTTTTTAAGTTGAACATTTGTTGATGGGCTGGTTAAAGAAAACTAACATATATTAATTTAGTATATTTGAGTAAGTTTTACTTTAAAATGAGGTTCGATAATGGTTTATTCTTCTATCTCACAAATTATTATGTATATTTATGTTATATACAAATTATTGTGTATTATGGTATTATAGATTGGTATGTTAAAAAAATATAACAAACATTAATTTAGTATACTTAAGTAAGTTTTACATAAAAACAAGATTCACTAATGGTTTGTTCTTGAATATCACAAATTATTGTATATCTTCATACTATATACAAATTATTGTGTATTATGGTATTATAGAACTGATTTTTAGTTTTTTATTTGGTTGGTATATAGTTGAAATATTCATTTACTTAACCTTTTAATTTCAAGAGAAATTTGTGAATGTCTCAATGAAAATAGAAAAATTGGTTATAATAAGTTTATATATTTATTTAAGAATATGCATATTGAGTTCTAAATCATAATATTTAGTATACTATATAGTATTTGTGGATTCTTTTATCTAGATTTGTTTACGATGCTCTAAATTACCAGATTTTAGTTCTAACTGAAGAACTTAATTGTTTTTAGTAGTGTAATTGTGTGATAAGTTTCATTGAAGACAAAAGGTCAATAGAAAAACTAACTAAAACAAGATCACCTTAAGAAAACAAACAATATTTTTTCTGCATATGATGATTATCCAAAAAAACAAAAATGAAAATATTTTTTTTTAAAAAACTACTTCTAAATTTTAAATATTAGACAAAATATTAAAAAGAAACCCCACACATTTGTGTAGGTATTCATCTAGTAAAAAATAAAACTTTAATTTCCATACTTTCAACTTCCAGGGGTCTGATTCAGCTTGGTTTAACTAAACCGAAAAAATTAGTTCAGATTTTGAATATCTAAAACGAAACTATGATTGAAATCAAACCAATCCATAAATAAGGACAAAATCCTCTTTGTGGTTTCTTTTCTCTTCAATGATATATACAAGAGTTGGAGACAAATAAAAACTTAACTGGTTTGGTTTTAGTTCTGTCTTTATATGAGGTGGTGAGATCAATGAAGAGTTAAGCCTAAGTGAGTCATTCGTTTCTTCAATTAAAAAAAAAAGTTAAGCCATTTTTTTTTTTTGACATCAAAAAATGAGCCATTCATCATCATTAGTTAAAGGTGAGCCATAAGCCATTCATCATCATTAGTTGAACGTCCCGCTCAGCTAGTAGAAGTTTGCTGAGGCAGACAAAAAGGTGTACCTTTTAGCATAAATAGGATTATCCTTGATCACATCCATCAAAGGTATTGTGGTCTTAACATCATTCATGATTATCAATAACTTCTCTTTAGCTTGACTAGCATCTGTTTCTTGAAATGACCAGGAAAAAGTAACTTGGATTCATAAGGAGGTGGGATATAGTGCGTGGTCTTCTTCCTAGCTTCAGCAAGCTCTTTCATTGTTTCTTCTTTTTCAGCTACCTGCTATTTGCTTCCTTTCACGAGATATTTCTCCACAATCACATCTTCCTATTCTTTTTTAGCATCTTGAACCTTCAAAGTAAAAAGGTTGAGGTTGACCATAATTTGGTCAATTTTAAAAAAAAATTCTCAAGATCGTTGAGTGTGGTGGTTAAACATTTACCTCTAAATATTCCTGCTATAATTTTCTTCAACTCATAAAATTTAATTGCTACTATGAAATGAATTGTTTCGTCTTTCTCGATTTCAAGGCACTACCTAGGTAGAGAAAAAGAGGTTCACTTGACACCCCCAAAATATCATAAATTAATTTTGCAAGGATAAATTGATAGTGAATTTCAGCAAAATTGGTTAAAATTCTGCTATATGACCCTCTGAATCTAAAATCAAATGTATTACATGACATTTTATTTGTGTTTTGTTATTCAGTTTTATCTTTACAAAATCTTAACATTTTTGTTTTTTTCTAACAAAATCAAAACCTTGTTATCCCTCTTCTTACTTAAAGTTTCCATTAATATTTAGTTTTCCAAAATTCATTAATTTTTCTATATTCACTTATTTTCTCATAAATAGTATTTTTTTTCATTATCAAAATTAAATGACGATGTCATCAGTATACTTTTTAAAATTTATACCATAAAAATAAGATTTATCTTTAGTTCTAGTAACTTATAAAATATTAATTAAATAACATTAACATATTTTTATTTAATTAAATTAATTTTAATATTTATAATAATATTGATCCAGGTAAATTAATTTTCTAGGTCCGCCATTGCTTTTGACACCAAAGCGTTTCAAATGAATAATGTTTCTTATTTCGCTAAAAAGTTATTTCATCATTACTACCTAAAACCCTAAGAAAACACATAAAATTAGAGGAGGATTTGTTTGAACTCAAAGCAAATCAAAATCAGATAAACATCATTTTCCAAAGAATTTCAAAATCAAATTTGTTGGCCCAGAGCCGGCCCAATAGCTTTTGTTGTCTAAAGAAAAAAAACAAAACTTATAGCCCAATGTTAAAAAAATCACAAGACTACATTCTCATGAACTAAACAAGATGTCATAGACTAATGATTCTAATGAACTGCCAATGCACTACACTACATTTTCGAAAATTGATGCCATTTAATTTTGTTGATACCGAAATCCGGTATTCGTATATACGTGAAGATGATGGGTTCGGGAACTTTTTTATACGAAATATTGAATTCGTAGATTACAAAAGAAATTGTCGAAAATACTTTATCGTAAACAAAGGCGGAGGTAGAGCACGACGTACGGTGGCACGTGCCCCCGTCTGATTTTTCAGTTTTCTTTAATAATTAGTGTAAAATTCATCTAATCCAACATTGATTATAGTAAAAATTTTGTGTGTGCCCCCAACTAAATTAACTCTTAGATCCGCCACTGATCGTAAATACAAAAGGAAAATATCGTAAATACGATAGGAAAAATATCGTAAAAGTCGTCGGATATACGATTTGCATAGAAATCGAGAATTTTAGAGAGGGGTGCTCTCTAGAAATTTCAGGATCTCCATTTCCTCATCCTAGTGCGGTATTTATAGAAAAATATTGTTGACGGTTTTTGACGGGAATGGGCCTCATGGGCCGGGCCAAAGTTATGGGCTTCAAGTCCAGTACCAACAGTAAATCCCCCCAGTCCGTTAAAATGTAGACATTTATATGAATTTTGACGGATTCTTCGAATTTGTTGGTTCGGTATAAATCGGAGTTTATCTTTATTGACGAATTCCGAGCCGTTACGCAGAATCTTGAGATGTCTTAAGTTAAAACGAATGACCATCCTGATATTCTTTTCTATAAACCTCTTCTTCTTCCCCCTTTAATCTTCCACTATTTTTTTTTATAAATCACCTCCTCTTTCCCATCATTCTTTCACGTTCTCTTCGGATTGGTGGGGAAGGTTACGCGTTGGAGCTTGCGGGTTGCGTATCGTCATGTCTCATGTGGTGCTCGCCGGTAGGAGCTTTGTAGCTTGCAAGGTCGGCGTCGGAGCTTAGCGATGAGGGCTGAGAGCTTCGGTTGCTTCTGGCGCAAGTAACGGGGTATGACTCGGTTTGTGGTGGATCCTTATCTCCGATGATAATTCTTGATTCCCCGGTGATGTACGACGCCAGACGGTGCTGAGTGGTGACCGGTGGTGGCTTGACGACGACGGCTTCTCCTTTCTACGTGATTCCTCCCTCTCGGCAAGGAGACATGGCGGTGGTTCCCTTGAGCGGTGGCTCCCTCCCTTGATGACAATGGACTCCTTCGGTGGTGATGGGCGTGCGGCAGTAGATAGAGGCAGCGGTGGTGGAACGACGGTGACGTACGGCCGCAGATCTCCTTTCTTCTCCTCTTTCTTCTCTTTCTTCACCTCCCCTCACGAACTCTCTTCTTCTCTCTTCTCTTCCCTTCGGCATCTCTCTCTTCTCCACGCTTCTAGATCCCTCTCTTTTCTTCTGGTTGTCATGGTGGTGTGGTTAAAGGAATGAGGAAGGTGGAGATATGTACGGCGATACACACTCACTTCCAATAAAAGAAAGTTGGCCTTCATGGGTCAGAGCAAATCATTAAAAAAAAAAAAATAAAGCCCACAATAAAAGAAATCCGGTCCCGTAACCCAATAAAAAGTGAGGGCTTTCTTTTTTTTGGTTGGTTTTTACGGATTGTCTGTTGGATTTGCGCGTTTTGAAGGTGTCGCAAGATTGGACGTTGTTTTGATCCATGTCCTCTTGTGAGGATGACGTGGATTTTTTTTTGTGGATGTTGGTGTCGATTTGTCTTGATTTTCGGCCGCGGTCGGGTTCTTTAACTTTTTGTCACCGAATTTGGCTTACTTGTGAATTTTTTGACAATCCGAGTTCCGTTCTTTTCAGGTAGCATTTTCTTTCGATCGAGTTTTTTTGTTCATTGTTTGGTATCCGATGTCGGACGATAATGTTTCTTAGCTTGATAGAGCAATGGAAGAGAACGAGACGGGGTTGGCTTCTTTGGGCGAAACGGAGATTGATGACGACAACGCGCCGGTTCCCGATATTGAGCTTTTTGTCGTAGAAAGTCTTGACGAGTATGATTCTGATTCGGAGTCGACGGTGGAAACCCGGGAGCAATTGTTTTGTGCCCTTTGTGATTTTCCGGACTCACTGTCGGATTCGAAGTCATTGTTAAGTTTCAAGTCTTTTCAAGGGATCTCTGGTTTGGAGATTCGGTCTCCCGAGGCAGGCGAGCGGCCTTGGACCCATGCTCCCGGTTGGATCTGTCTTTACGAGTACTGGTTTGTTCATTGCAGGTTGTGGTTTCCGTTGCCCGAGCTCTTGGTGGGTTTATGCGCCGCTAGGGGAATAGCATTTTCTCAACTTTGTCCGGGCGCGATCCGGTATATTGTTGCGGCCACTCTTTTGGCGCCCGATTATGGGGTCTACATGAGTCTCCACCTTATCGAAGCGATGTCGGTCGCCCAATGGAATACCCAGGGGATTACGGGGACCGTTCTTGTGAATATGATAGCAGGGCGTATGATTGTTTGTGCTTCTCGGAGAAGAGAGCACGACCGGTGGAGGCGTTACTTCTATGTTCGTGTGACCGAGGTGTCGGTTCCCGACGTTAGTAAAGAATTTAGGTGTCGTTGGAGCACGAACCTTGGTAGACTTAGTGATTTGCTCGAGATTTATTTTGATGAATGAATTGTCTGACCTCTTTTTTCTCTGATGTTTCGCAGTTTCACCTCCAACCGGCAAGTCGCATCTTGAGAGATATCAAGACGGTCTTCGAAAAATCAAGCGGTTTGGTGCCCAAAAGTGGTCGACTATTACCTCGGTTCAGGAGAAGAGAGATGGTGTTCCCGGGTATATAGGTTAGCTTTCTTGAACGTTACATCCTTTCCTACTCGCTTTTATACCCCTTTTTTTAATATTTGTTCTTTTTTTGCAGTGAATTTCGACATTCCGAAAGAGATCGATAGGCGTTTGAAGAAAGTTCCCAAGTTCTCGCAGGCGCCTTCTCCTGCGACTTCGAAGTTCGTCGAAGTTGGGTCCTCCAGTGTTGTTCAGGCCGGTCGCCAGGTCGGGGAGAAGACGAGTATAGTGAATAGGTCCCCAGTCCAAGCGGACAAGGCAAAGGCTTTGTCTGGCAAGGCGACATTCGGTGTGTTATCCTCGGGAAAGGTTTCAGTGAAGGCTTCGGGAAAGGTTTCATTGAAGGCTCCAGGAAAGGTCCCTAGCCGGGCTGCGGATTCTTGTGAGGCTTCGTCGGGGTCTCAGAAGGAGGAGACTCAGAGTGTCGTGCTCGGATTGTAGGAGACAGAGGGCTCGGTGAGGAAAATTCGTAACGGGGGGTGTCCGACGGAGTCGCCGTGCATGCTGCTGATTGTACCTTTTCGTTTGAGCACACGGGGGACGGGTTGCTTATTAATAATGAAAATTCTTGTTTCGAGTTGAATCGGAAGATCAAGCATACCCATAAAGAGCTCACCCCGATCGACGACGACTCTCTCGGAGTGAATATCCTTAAAGGCATAGCGTCATATCATTCTGTGGTAACTTTCGTATTGCCATTTTTTTTTAAAAGGTTCCTTTGTTTCCTCCGTGCTAATTTTATATTTTAGCTGGCGGCATCTACGAACAAGCTCGATCACGTGTTCCGGAAAAACATTGAGAGGTCGAGACTAAGGATTGTGGATGTGGAAGCTGAGCGAAACGTCGAGCGTGCGACCAAGGAGGAGGCTCTCAAAGAACTCGAAGCTTACAAGAAAAGGGCGAGTGAAGCTAAGGCGGCGGCGGCGAACTATCAGAAGCAACGCGAGCAGTACAAAGGGAAGTATGATGCGGCTTTGATAAAGGGGGCGCGTGAGGTAGAATGCGAGAGGCGGCGTGCTCTCGAGGAGGTCTCCTCAAGGTACCGAGAGCGCTTTGAAAGGTTTCAGCGGTTTTACAATGGTAATGAGGCCGTTGAGGAAGCTCTTAGTCTCTATGGTCAAGCGAACGCGGTCCTTGGAGCTTTTCAAGGCTCTGCGAGAGAAGGCGCCCTTTCTCCCGCGGAGAAAATTTCCACTCTGGAGGAGGAGGTAGCCAGGAGAAAGAGCGAGGCTTTGGCTTTGCCGGTCGAGGAGTTCGTGGATGGCGATTTTGTCTTCACTCCCGTGGATGCTTGGATGGAGCGCTTGACGTGTCCAGAGGAGGCGACGTCTGCCATCAACGAGTATGGGTCAAATGCGACTCATATCACTTCCACGGTTGTCGCCACTATCCGACAGGACGATGTCTCAGGACTTTAGTTTCTTTAGCCCTCCCTTTTTTCTTTTATCGGATAATCCATATGTAGACTTTTATCTTTCTATATGTATGAACCTTTTTGGTATGACTTCGTTATTATTCAGCACCTTATCTTCTCTTTTATGCTTGAAATTTCATTGATGCTTGAGTCACCGTATTTTATATTATCTTTCGCTTATTTAAAATGCGGGAAACTAGGCCCGGCTCCGCTTGTTTTTGCTCGAATATTTTTTTAAAAAGACTGTAGAACGAGTTATACGAGGAGGAAATTGCAACGTGCGAGGTGTTCGGCTTATTTGTCTGTTTCAACCTCTTTTTTACAGACCGGAGTCCGGCTTTGTCGATCTTGGGCGCGAGGCTTGGCTCGGCTTATCCCGTTTAATTGGTGCGAGATTGGGCTCGGTTTTTTAAAACTGACGATTTTTTTGCATCGCATAAGTGGATTATTTCATCACTGCATTCGTGAGAAAAGTATTCTGAGGTCGAAATCGCAACGTGCGAGGTGCTCGGCTTATTCATTCGTTTCGACCTCTTCATGCGGATCAGAGTCCGGCTTTGTCGATCATGGGGGCAAGACTTGTCTCGGCTTATCTCGTTTAGTTTGTGCGAGACTAGGCTCGACTTTTATAACCGACGAGCTAAGTTTTTTAGGCTTATGCATCGAAGGTGTGAATTATTTCACCACTGCATTCGTGCGGAACACGTTTCGAAATTGATCACCTGGCCAGGGCGTCAATGTGTTTGGGCAGCCGGACTGTGTATTTAAATTGGTGATTTGACGACGAAAATGAGATATTTTATTAAGTATAACTGCACCTTTAAAAGGCTGCCTACGTACCCCTAGAGGTGGGGATCAAGCCGATTGTAGTTCGCATTACAAAGTGTTTTTTTTTATTTTTTTTTATTTTTTATTTTAGATATAGTTGGACCTCCGAAAAGGCTGCATACGTACCCTTGAGGGGGATCAAGCCTGACCGTAGTTCACAAAGTCGTGAAACTTTCTTTCGTTGGAGAGGGCTTGATGGTTGCTGAAGCTGCTTCGTTAGTAATAGTAACGCTTAACGTGCATGACGTTCCATGATCGTGGGATCGCTTCTCCCGCCATCGTCGTTATCTCAAATACTCCCGGTTTGATGATCTTTGAAATGATGTAAGGTCCTTCCCAACTTGCGCTGAGCTTGCCCGCGTTTGCTTCGCACGTGTTTTCGAAAACCTTTCGGAGTACGAGGTCGCCTTCTTCAAAGTATCGACCCCGGACCTTCTTGTTATAGTAACGAGCTGCGAGTTGCTGGTAGTTTTGAATTCTCAGCAGCGCCTGGTCCCATTCTCCTTCTAGGAAGTCGAGTTGGTCCATCATCATTTCATCGTTCATGTTTGGGTTTCGTGCGATCATGGTGTGTCGGAGTCCGGAGATGCCTACTTATGCGGGCGATATTGCTTCTACTCTTTGCGACAGTGAGAAGGGTGTTCTATTCGTTGATCGGCACGGCGAAGTCCGATGAGACCAGAGCACTCCGTCGAGTTCATCTGCCCAAGCCCCCTTTTCGCATCGAGGCTTTTTTTGAGGTCGTCGAGGATCGTTTTGTTCGTTGCTTCGGCCTGTCCATTGCTTTGTGGATAATGAGGTGTTGACTTGCTCAGTCTGATCCTCCATCGCGAGCAGAAGTCTTCGAAGATAGTCGAGATAAATTATGAGCCGTTATCGGTGACGATCTCGTAAGGGAGTCCGTGTCTACAGATGATGAACTTCCATACGAACTTCTGCACGTCGCGGACGTGGATCTTGGAGTAAGACTTTGCTTCTACCCATTTCGTAAAGTAAACCGTCATTACTAAGACAAAACGCTTTTGACGAGATTGCGGAAGGGGTCCGATAATGTCCATTGCCCATCTCATGAAAGGATAAGGGGCTGTAGAAGCCGTCAGCAATTCTGAGGGAACTCGGATTACCGGGAAGTGGCGTTGGCATTTCTCGCTTCGTGCGACGAATTTTTCGCAATCAGTTATCATCGTTGGCCAAAACATGATGTGCTTCTTTATCTTCAAAGCTAGGGCTCGTCCTCCTGAATGGTTACCGCCTGCTCCTTCATGCATTTCCTTCATGACATCTTGTATCTCTTGTCCGTGTACACAGTTTAGTAGGAACCGAGAGGCGCTCCATCGAAAGAGGGTGTCCTTGATGAGAGTGTAGTGGGCGCTTCTTGCCTTGAGACGTCGGGCAGTCCATTTATCCGGTGGGACTTCTCCGTCGGCCAAGTACATTTTGATTTCATCCCTCCAGTCTATTTCGACGGGTTCACCAACTCTGTCCATCGGTTCGCAATTTGTCTTGTTGGCGTCGTCGAGGCCCTCTTCGTGTTCGGTTATGACACATACATCTTTTGATAACTCGATGCTGGGCTTCGCGATGCTTTCCACCGGTATTATTCTTCGGAGAACCGGGTCAGATGTTGATGCGAGGGCGGCCAGTGCATCAGCTGGCGAGTTGTCGCTTCCATGATCTTGGTGAGGACAAAACTGTCAAAACCTTCGACGAGATTTTTGACGACCTTTAGGTAGGCGTCCATTCGGTCGTTTTTGGCCTCATACTCTCCGTTGAACTGGCTTGCGACGAGCTGCGAGTCGCAGAATGCCTGGTTCTATTTTGCTCTGATTGCTTTCGCTAACCGTAAGCCAGCGACAAGTGCTTCGTATTCGGCCTTGTTGCTGGACGCGGTGAATTCGAGTCGGAAGGATTGTTCGAGAATTTCGCCAGTTGGCGATATTAATCGAATTCCGACTACTGAACCGTTGCTAGAAGAGGAACTGTCGACGTACAAAGACCATTTTTCTTCGAGGGGAGGTCGTCTTTAGCAGAATCTGGTGGTAACTCGACGAGGAAGTCTGCGAGCACCTGGGATTTTGCACATGTCTTGTTTTTGTAGTTGATATCGTATCGCTTAATTCGACGGCCCACTTTGTCATTCGTCCAGATTGAGTTGGACTGTGAAGAACTGTCTGCATGGGCTGATTCGTGAGAACGGTGATCGAGTGCGATTGGAAGTATGGTCGTAGCTTTCGTGCCGAGGTGACTACGACTAGCGCGAGTTTTTCCATCGTCGGGTACCTGCTTTCCGGGCCGTGGAGCGACTTGCTCACATAGAATATTGGTTTTTGTTCGTCGCGATCTTCCTTGACGAGGACACCGCTGACGGCAGAGTGCAAGACAGCCACATAAAGGTACAAAGTTTCGCCGAGATCGGGCTTTGCTAAGACCGGCAGAGTTGATAGATATTCTTTGAGTTGGCCGAAAGCTTCTTCGCACTTGTCGTCCCACTCGAATCGTTTGTTGCCACGAAAAAGTTGATAAAAAGGGAGGCATCTGTCTGTCGATCAGGCGATGAATCTATTCAGTGCCGCAATTCTTCCCGTGAGTCCCTGAACTTCGCGGGGTATCCTTTGGGGATGGCATGTCGAGGATTGCGGCTATCTTTTTTGGATTGGCCTCTATCCCTCTTTTAGTCACGAGATACCCAAGGAACTCTCCTGATTTGACGGCGAACATGCATTTGTCCGAATTTAGCTTCATGTCGTATTCGTTTAAACTCTTGAAGCAGGTTTGCAAGTGCTCGACGTGGTCCTCGGCGTTGAATGATTTCACGAGCATGTCGTCGATATAAACTTCCATCGTTTTCCCGAGCTGGTCGGCAAACATCTTGTTTACTAAGCGTTGGTACGTTGCTCCCGCATTTTTCAGGCCGAAGGGCATGATTTTGTAGCAGTACGTTCCTCGATCAGTGATGAAAGAAGTTTTCTCGCGGTCGTCGGGATGCATCATTATTTGATTGTAACCTGAAAAAGCGTCCATAAAGGACAAGAGCTCGTTTCCTGCAGTCGCCTCTACCAAACGATCGATATGCGGAAATGGAAAACTATCATTTGGCATCCCTTGTTTAGATCTGTGAAATCGACGCACACTTGCCACTTGCCATTTTTTCTTTTGACGACCACCGGGTTGGCCAACCAGTCAGGGTATCGTACTTCCGTAATCGAGCCTGCCTTTGATATTCGTTCGACCTCGTCATTTACCGCTTTAGCGCGCTCTGGGCCGAGCTTGCGTCGCTTTTGCCTGATTGGTTTAATTGTTGGATCGACTTGAAGTTTGTGTTGAACGAGGGCGGGAGGAATCCCTTTCATGTCGTCAGTTCTCCATGCGAACATGGAAACGTTTTGCCGTAGGAAATCGTTGAGATGAGCTTGTCTTTTAGGTCGTTGTTTAGTTCTGCTCCGATGCCGACACATCTTTCCGGATCTCGTATGTCAATATTGGTTCTGACAACTTCTTCGCGTTGTTGGTCGTCCGGGGGCGGGAGTTCGTTTGGTCCTTGGGTTGCGATTAGACACGTTTGCCCCGCCTTTCGTAGTTTGTGCTCGGTGATGAAGCAGGTTCTTGCCATTCGTTGGTTTCCTCTGATCGTGAAGATTCCGCTCGATGTTGGGAATTTTAAGCAATTGTGATAGATTGACGGGACAGCTTTCATCGCATTTAGCCAAGGGGTGCCGAGGATTGCGTTATAGATGGTCGGCTTATCCATGACGATGAACTTGATAACCTTAGTCGTTCGTCCGAAATAAACCGGGAGTTTGATTGTTCCGATCGTCATTGTGGTGTCCCCCGCAAATCATGTGAGTGGCTTCGTGCTTGCCTTAAATTCGAAACCTTCGAGCTCCATTCTCTGGAGAGTTTCCTTAAAGATGAGATCCACTGTGCTCCCGGTGTCGATCAAAACACGGGTNCGCGGGGTATCCTTTGGGGATGGCATGTCGAGGATTGCGGCTATCTTTTTTGGATTGGCCTCTATCCCTCTTTTAGTCACGAGATACCCAAGGAACTCTCCTGATTTGACGGCGAACATGCATTTGTCCGAATTTAGCTTCATGTCGTATTCGTTTAAACTCTTGAAGCAGGTTTGCAAGTGCTCGACGTGGTCCTCGGCGTTGAATGATTTCACGAGCATGTCGTCGATATAAACTTCCATCGTTTTCCCGAGCTGGTCGGCAAACATCTTGTTTACTAAGCGTTGGTACGTTGCTCCCGCATTTTTCAGGCCGAAGGGCATGATTTTGTAGCAGTACGTTCCTCGATCAGTGATGAAAGAAGTTTTCTCGCGGTCGTCGGGATGCATCATTATTTGATTGTAACCTGAAAAAGCGTCCATAAAGGACAAGAGCTCGTTTCCTGCAGTCGCCTCTACCAAACGATCGATATGCGGAAATGGAAAACTATCATTTGGCATCCCTTGTTTAGATCTGTGAAATCGACGCACACTTGCCACTTGCCATTTTTTCTTTTGACGACCACCGGGTTGGCCAACCAGTCAGGGTATCGTACTTCCGTAATCGAGCCTGCCTTTGATATTCGTTCGACCTCGTCATTTACCGCTTTAGCGCGCTCTGGGCCGAGCTTGCGTCGCTTTTGCCTGATTGGTTTAATTGTTGGATCGACTTGAAGTTTGTGTTGAACGAGGGCGGGAGGAATCCCTTTCATGTCGTCAGTTCTCCATGCGAACATGGAAACGTTTTGCCGTAGGAAATCGTTGAGATGAGCTTGTCTTTTAGGTCGTTGTTTAGTTCTGCTCCGATGCCGACACATCTTTCCGGATCTCGTATGTCAATATTGGTTCTGACAACTTCTTCGCGTTGTTGGTCGTCCGGGGGCGGGAGTTCGTTTGGTCCTTGGGTTGCGATTAGACACGTTTGCCCCGCCTTTCGTAGTTTGTGCTCGGTGATGAAGCAGGTTCTTGCCATTCGTTGGTTTCCTCTGATCGTGAAGATTCCGCTCGATGTTGGGAATTTTAAGCAATTGTGATAGATTGACGGGACAGCTTTCATCGCATTTAGCCAAGGGGTGCCGAGGATTGCGTTATAGATGGTCGGCTTATCCATGACGATGAACTTGATAACCTTAGTCGTTCGTCCGAAATAAACCGGGAGTTTGATTGTTCCGATCGTCATTGTGGTGTCCCCCGCAAATCATGTGAGTGGCTTCGTGCTTGCCTTAAATTCGAAACCTTCGAGCTCCATTCTCTGGAGAGTTTCCTTAAAGATGAGATCCACTGTGCTCCCGGTGTCGATCAAAACACGGGTGACCTCGCAATCTCTGATTCAGAGCTCGATGACGAGAGGGTCGTTGTGAGGCGTATTCACTCCTTCGAGGTCGTCTTCCGCGAAAGATACGTCATTGCCGATTTTAAGTTCGTCGTCGACACTGCGCTTCCATGGTTTAGCTGCGATCGTTCTTCGTTCATAGCTTTTAATTGATCTGACTGAGTCGTTACACGTGGAAAGTCCTACCATTATCATGTTGATTCTTCGTCTTACCGGAGCCGGGGCGTTGCCTTGTCCTTGATCGTTACCTTGTCCTTGATCGTTGTTTTCGCGTTTTGGGGGTGCCATTTTGGCATTGACGGGTCTGATCGGTGGGTTTGGTAAGACGACTGCGGGTTGTCGCCTAGCTTCCTCTTGTGCGAGTCAAAATGGTTCTCCTTCGTTTCGCTGTTGCAGGGCTTCGCGTTGCTCGTTAGGTCTTGCTATTTGCTTGTCAGCCGCTTCCTTGAGCTCCCTTCTATAACGTGCCATCAAGTCATTTTGCAGATGTCGGCACTCTTCGTCGGAATGTCCGTATCGTTTGTAGAAGGTGCAATACGGTTTTGACCCGCTGAGCGTGTTGTGTAGATTTGGCTGGATGTACTTGTTCGAGTGCCCTCCTTGTTGTTGATTGAACGGCGCGTCTTCTGTGACGAAGGTAAACGGTCTGTTGTTTCTGTTGTTTCTTTGATGGCTGCTGTCGTAATGCTGACGCGGTTCGTAGTAGTCATCCTTTGATTTCTACTTTGGGATCGGCGCCTTGGGGGAGGCATACTTCTCAGCTTTCTCTGCCCTCTCCTCCTCTATTTCGATGAAAATCGTTACCCAGTGGAGCGCGTCCTCTATTTCGATGAAAATCGTTACCCAGTGGAGCGCGTAGAAAATTGACTAGTACCATAGTCCGTTGCGCAATGCTGGAATTTCTGCGTCGTCCGAAACTGACACTTTTGAAACGATATTCTTAAATTTGTTGATGTAGGACCGTATGGACTCCTTCTGGCCTTGTCGCAGCGTGTATAAGTCGGCTTCGCATGCTCCCTGTTTGATGTACATAGAGTAGTGTTTGACGAAAGCAATTGTGAGATCCTCGTAGCTATCGATTGAGTTTGACTCGAGCTTGGAGAACCAACTTAGTGCCGAGCATGTTAGGTTTTCTACGAACATCTGGCAATATCCCGCGTCTCGCTCTTCGGGAGAAAATTGGGTTCGACACATCGCGACGCTGAATGCTATTATGAATAGCATATGATTCGACGTTCCGTCGTAGGCCGTGATCTTGATCTTTCCCGCGTGTCGAGCCGGCGAGTCAGTTATCCTACTCGTGAATGGAGTGTTTTGCGCCTCTTTGAGTACTCGGTCGATCTCTGATGCCGAGCTCGTTGCATGGTGGACTCGAGAAGTCATCACCTTAAGCTGCTTCTTAATGCCTTTAAGTTCGCTGCTTTGGCTTTGGTGATGAAGGTCATTGCCTTGTCGATCTGCGTGTTCCTGGCGTTGGCAGTCGTTTTCTCGACGAGAAGCGTGCTCCTGGCGTTGGTAGTCGTTTTCTCGACGAGGTGCGTGCTCCTGGCGTTGGTAGTCGTCACTTACCGGTCGTCTTTGATCCCTTCGCTCTTGGTTATTTATTGGAGGTGGCAGTTTGTCCTGGTCATTTTGGGCGGCTACCTGATCCCCGAATAGAACTCGTTGTAGGCAAGGGGTGGGGGTGGTTTGTCTTGGTGTCTGACCTCTGTCGTTAACGTTGTGGAGGTCGTCAATTCGGCTATGACAAATGTGCTGAGCCGTGGCCAATTCGTCCAGTCGTTCGTTAGTCCCGCGTGTGTTATCGTTTATCTGGGCGATAAGCGTCTGGAGTAAACCCGAGATGTCGGATCGTGGCGACGTGTTGTTTGCGGGTGCTTCCATCCTTGTGGCACTTGTCAGATTTGCGGTCATTCTTTCCATCCTTGTTGGATCGGAGAGGGATGTCCTCGTCGTAGTTAGGAAAGTCGTTCCCGTCAGTGGCGTGTAAGTTCGATATGCCGAGGCCATCGAGGTCGGCCTCGTTGTCGCGGCTGGACTCGGTGCTTCTGATGTGCCGTAAGTTGGCATCGCCGATAACGATGAGATCGGCATTTCTGACCCGGTGGGGGTTGGCCTTGCCGATATTCCGAAGATCGTCGTTCCCGAGTTTGGTTTTGTGGATTCGGGAGTTGTTCCTTTCGTCATCGATGATTTTTTTTTGGTTTTTTTTTTTAAGTGTAGAAAAGTTTCCTTTCTCCCCAAAGACGGCGCCAAATGTTGATACCGAAATCCGGTATTCGTAAATACGTGAAGATGATGGATTCGGAAAATTTCGTATACGAAATATTGAAATCGTAGATTACAAAAGAAATCGTCGAAAAGACTTTGTCGTAAATACAAAAGGGAAATATCGTAAATTCGATAGGAAAAATATCGTAAAAGTCGTCGGATATACGATTTGCATAGAAATCGTGAATTTTAGGGGGGGGGGTACTCTCTAGAAATTTCAGGATCTCTATTTCCTCATCCCAGTGCGGTATTTATAGAAAAATGTTGTTGACTGTTTTTGACGGGAATGGGCCTCACGGGCCTCGTTTTCGAGCTTTTGCCGGAAATAACGATTTGAGCCGGATCAAAGTTATGAGCTTTAAGCCCAGTACCAACAAATTTGTATATAATTTTTTTGGCGCCTAAAGCATGAGCTTTACCTGCAGCAACTTGCTTCAATTACATTATTTTTAGCCACCTGAAATTTTTAGATACTAAAAGAAAAAGAAAACATGATTTTCTTCGAGCTTCTCCGGCGTCGTCGCCTCCTCGGTCGTCTTCTTTCCGTCCTCAACAAGTTCTTCATGAAGCATTGACTCATGAGACTCCTCATCTCCACCGAGGGCGGCGTTTACTCTCGGGAAGAAATTTGTGTAAGCCTCAGTGTAACCCGTCACAAACTCCCCAACATCATTGTCGTCGTACTCCATAGGGTCTTCGTTGACTGCCTCCATCAGATCAACATCTCTCTGTGCTGCATATAACATGGGTTTCACATTCGTTGAGCTTCGGTAAGACATAGTTCATCTTCAATAGCTCGCCTCAGAACAAAACGCCATCGCTTCTTGCATACATCTCGGAGCTTCATAGAATCATGATGCGAGTGACGTCTACCGGCGTGATTA
The DNA here is from genome assembly GCA_020283515.1 of Alliaria petiolata. Classification (NCBI taxonomy): domain Eukaryota; kingdom Viridiplantae; phylum Streptophyta; class Magnoliopsida; order Brassicales; family Brassicaceae; genus Alliaria; species Alliaria petiolata. The sequence goes on from JAHZTW010000001.1 coordinate 344,581,881, forward strand.
TTTCGACCTGCGGCTCTGAAAGTTTAAGAAAATCCTTCTCATTGTTTGGCTACATTTATACCAAAACAACCCAACCCACTTTATTGATGAAAAGGAAAGATACAACCCAACCCAAGAGTATAAGCTTGCAAGTTCTTCTCGATATCTTAGTTAGAAACAATCTGAAAAGACGAGCCAAAATAAAAGACGCAAAAACGCATAATCGCCAAAGACTGAGAATCTCTATTCTGCCTTCATTCTTCTTCAATAATTTTCTCACGTATCTACCTTCGGTATATCAGTTTGTTGGCAATCACTGCACCAAACTGGTAAGACCAAGAAAGAAAATTCTTTTTACTAGTCAAATCCACATAAACACTCTTCCTGTTAAATTGTCAATTTACAATCCGGATGATTTAAACTAAAACTTTCGAATGACTCTTCTCCTCTATGTATTGTTTATACTAGCCTTGGGATTCAAAACCGAACCGACTGAACCGAACCGAACCGAACCGTGTTTCAGTCGGTTCGGTTATCATTCGGTTACAAGCCAATAACCGTTCGGTGGCTTTGATAATTATGTTCGGTTATTGACTCGGTTTGGTTCGGTTCACCATAACCGAACGGTTAACCGAAAAAAAAACAAAACCCTTAAAACTATCTTCTACGCCGTCGACTCCTTCTCTCTTTCTTTTGCCGGTTTTCCTTTTCTCTTCTTCTTCAATTTCTTTCTTTCAATCCAGCGACACAATCTCTTTCAGCCCGTCGACTCAAGATCTCTCTTTCAACCCGGCGATACTGTAAGTCTCTTTCAATCTCTCTTTCTGGTTTTTAGTTTATTTCCATTTAGAAATTGATTTGGATTGGGTTTTTTTTTCATTCTGTTTTGTAGATGTCTCTGCATTCTTCTCAAGACAACAATGAGGAAATGTTTGATGAAGAGGTTCAAGGAGAGGTACAAGGAGAAGAAGTTCAAAAACCTTCTGATGCTGGAAAGAAAAGGACATCAACTCAGAGATCAAGTTCTGAAGTTCCGCAGAAACAAAGAAAACCGACAGCTCAAAGGGCAGATGTATGGAAACATTTTATTCAAAAAGAAGACAATAAATCGAAATGCTGTTGCCGATATTGTGGTACAGAGATCAGCTGTGACTCGAAAACAGTTGGAACCAGTCCTATGAGAAATCACATCAAAAGATGCAAGTTGTTCAAGACTTTTCAAGAGAGTGGATCTCAAAAGGTTTTCACTGGTGATAGCAGCGGTGCAGTGACAGCCATTAGCTATGACAAAGGTATGTTTAGAAAATCAGTGAATGAGATGATAGTGCTTAATGAGCTGCCGTTTTCTTTTGTCGAGTCAGAAGGTTTTAGGCGTTTTTGCAACAATGTAATTCCAATGTACAAGGTTCATTGTCGAAAGACAGCTACAGAGGGTATCTTTGAAATGTATTTGCAAGAGAAAGCGGCTTTGAAGCAGTTGTTTAGTAGTGATAAGAAGAGGGTCTCACTCACTACTGATATTTGGGTAGCTCCTACAACAGCTTGTAGTTACATGGTTGTCACAGCACATTAGATTGATGCGAATTGGGAATTGCAGAAAAGGATCATTAGCTTCAAACCCATCACAGATCATAAAGGAGATACAATTGCATCACACTTTGTTCAGTGCTTAGATGAATGGGGAATTGAAAAAGTTTTTACAGTCACAGTTGATAATGCTAAGGCTAATGATAAGGCTTTAGGATTAGTGGTAGATGCTTTGAGGTTGAAGGGACCTAATGCGTTAGTTAGAAATGGAGTTTATCTCCATATGCGTTGCTGTGCACATATACTGAATTTGATTGTGAGAGATGGTTTAGCACACATGAAAGAAAGTGTTGTTGCAATTCGGAATGCTGTGAAGTATGTGAGGTCATCTGGAACAAGACTACAGTCTTTTGAATTGCGTGTAGAGTCAGGAAAAGTTTCTAGAGGAAGCTTGTCTTTGGATTGCAAAACACGTTGGAATTCAACATATCTTATGTTGGTAGCTGCACTTAAGTTAAGAGTAGGTTTTCAGAAGATGTTAGATGAGGACAAGCTTTACAATGAATACTTCCTTGAGAATGAAACTGACGAGGATGGACAGAAACGAGCTGGACCGCCTCAGAAACGACTTGGACCACCATGTTCTTCTGATTGGGATAAAGTGCAAAGGTTGGTTAAGTTTTTGAGGATATTTTTCAACTGCACCTTGGCGTTCTCAGCGTCAAAGACAGTAACTTCTTCAATTTGTTACAATGAGATTGTCACAATTGAGAGGAATTTGATCTCATTAAGTAACAACAGTAATGAGGAAGTGAGGAAAGAAGCAACAAGTATGAAGGCTAAATTTGAGAAGTATTGGGATGGGATTATAAATATGAATCCACTTGTGATTATTGCAAGTGTGTTTGATCCAAGGAACAAGATGCAATTTGCTTCGCTCTGTTTTGACAAGTTGTATGGGAAAGATAGCATTGAAAGTAATCATCTTAGAGTTTCGATTAAGGGTGTGATGAAGGATCTATATGAAGAGTATGTGTTGCTGCTAAAACCAAGTGAGAGTATCGCAACTAGAAGTGGAAATGAAGAGTTTGAACAACCAAGTGTTGTCTTTGATTTATCTGATGATGATGAGTATGAGAGGATGGATTCTTTGTACACAGAGCTGAGTAATGAAACTGCAAATGAGGAAGCTAGTAGTGAGCTTGATATGTACTTGCTGGAAAAAGTAGTGCCAGGAAAAAAAACAGCTTGGGAATGGATTATGACGTTTTGTCATGGTGGAAGCGAAACAGTGCGAAGTACCCTATATTATCAGAGCTCGCTAGAGATGTTCTAGCTGTTCAAGTGTCTTCTGTTGCTTCTGAATCAGCGTTTAGTACGAGCGGTCGAGTCTTGGATCCGTATCGAAGTTGTTTGACACCTTGCCTGATTGAATCTTTGATATGCACACAGCAATGGTTGCGGAATTCCATCCAAGCTGAAGCAAAACTTGCCAACTTAGCTGAAATGTTTGAAGAACTTGATTTCCACGAGTCACTTGGTAATTCACTTGCCAACAATGATATTTGTCATATATAATTTTTTGTTAGAAAAACTAACTTCTTTCTTTGTAGATAATCGAGAACAACCTTAGTCATCTTGCCATTGAAGTATGGTTCCTTCACGTTTGAAGAGATAGTCATCCGTGTCGGTATGTATATCTCAGATCTCGACATTGTTTTAAGACTCTTAGTGTGTTTAAGTTATATGTCTTGAGTTGTTGATTGGCTCGTACTGAATGTGTATATGTATACATCCGTGTCGGTTACAAAATTTTCTGTCTATTTTGTTGTCTTCTTTGATTTTGTTTGATTGGTATAATGTCAATTGTGAGAAGTCTTTCATTTTCTTCTCTAAATTGTGTCTTTGATTTTTTTTTTCTTAAATTGAATTAGAAACTTTCTTATTGTGAATCTGAGTTGGTTCCATGATGCCTTATTACAAATGTTTCTTATTGCAGGTCTTGAAATTTAAAGCTCACGGTCCATCACTCCATTCTCACACCATTTATCTTCTCTTCTCTTTAAAAACAGCATGAGACTCGTGAGACTCTTTTTCTCACACCATCTCCTTTTTTTTTAAAAAGCAGCTCAAACTTTCTTTCTTTAGACTTGTTTCAGATTATGCTATTGTACTTCATTATGTATTGTTTGTGATTTAGACTCGTTTGGGATTTAAACTTGTTTCTTTGGACTTGTTAACCGAAAATAACCGAAATTAACTGAAAATAACCGAAAATAATCGAAATTAACCGAAATTAACCAAAATTAATCGATTATTTTTCGACTAACCCTACAATTTCGGTTCAAATCGACAGAAATTTTAATAACCGAAATAACCGATAACCGAACCGATCCGACCCGATATTTTATTCGGGTAATTTCGGCAGATTTTTCAATAACCGAAAAAATCGAAAAACCAAATAAATTGGTCGATTCGGTTTCGGTTAACCGAAATCCCAGGCCTAGTTTTATACTATTCAATATGTTTGTAAAGATTATAACTATAAAAAAATACAATCCTTCTTCCATATCATCCTTTTAGTTGTTTTTTCTTTCAGAATTAAGCTTCTGTTTACTCTTGTTTCAGAATTAAGCTTCTGTTTTTTTTTTTTTTAAAACATTGGTGACCGACTAATTTGGTTGTATAATTAATCTCTGACAACAAACCAAAACAATAATCCATAAAATCGTTGGTGGTTAGTGGTTACTATTTGTACCAATCAAACCCAAGAATTTCGCTATAAATAAAAAAGCATATTCTCTTCTTTTTTTCTTTCACATTTCGTTGTCTTTTTGTTTCTGTTGTCTTCTCGCATCTGTTCCTATCAATCGCAGATAATCCTCAGCCTCTCTGGATTTCTCGAACTCCTCTCATCGCTTCCTAAACGAATCAAACTAAAAAAAACATTTTTGCACTTCACTCTTAAATCGGACTTCCTGAAGAAATCCATCCATGGATCTTTGGACCCTTCAGGTGAAGGACACCGCGATCCGAAACCCTATCTTCTCGTCGATCCATGAGAAATCGCTTTCTAGGAAACTCGGTGCCGTGGAGATTAAGCTTCTGAAGCGTAAAATTTCTGTTTCTGGGTATCGTTCCTTTGTTGTTAGAGCCACATCGAAGAAGAGTAACGATGATTCTTCTGCTTCTGGTAAAGGGCTTTACATGCTGTTCGATTTTCTTTATTTGAAGGCTCATTTGATGAATTGCATGTTGTAAAGGTACTGTTCATGCTTGATTTGTTAAGAAATCGGAGAATTTAGGCATTATGATCGATCAAAATTGGATCTTTCACTAGAAAGTGTGAACCTTGTTCTTGACACTAGTGAACTCTGTGTACTCTGTTAAGCTAAACTTATGTGAGTTTATAACATCTGAGCTAATTAAAGATACTGTTCATGCTTGATTTGTTAGAAAATCGGGGACTTTAGGCATTATTCTCGATCAAAATTGGATCTTTCAGGAGAAAGTTTTAGCTTTGTTCTTGACACTAGTGAACTCTGTGTACTTTGTTTAGCAAAGCTTATGTGAGTTTATAACTTCTGAGCTAATTAAAAAGGGATTTTTGTAGGCATTACTCGGTTATGTTTGTGAGTATCGTTGATGCTTAATTTCATAATGATGTGAGATTGGTTTTGTTCATGAAGGAGGAGATGCTTCTCAGGAAAACAAACCTTCTAATGGAAACAAATCAGGTGATTCCGCAACTCCAAAGCCGCTTGGTCTAAATATGGATTGGAGAGAGTTCAGAGCAAACTTGTTTATGAAGGAGCAGGTAAAATCTTGATAGTTGAAGTTTGGCATCCATCAACACATTCTTGGGAAATTATATATATAAAGTCAAAAGGTTTTTACGCTTTAAAACGATGTCACCAGGAAGAAAAGGCTGAATCTGAGGGTCACAAACCAGCCACAGCGTCTCATGAATCTGAACCAAGAGGCCTGAAATGGGCACACCCGATTCCCTTCCCCGAGACCGGCTGCGTTCTAGTTGCCACGGAGAAGCTAGACGGTTACAGAACGTTTGCGAGAACCGTTGTGCTTCTTCTTAGAGCAGGAACGAACCACCCACAAGAAGGGCCATTCGGAGTTGTCATCAACCGTCCCCTTCACAAGAACATCAAGCACATGAAATCAACTAAAACCGAGCTCGCTACCACGTTCTCAGAATGCTCCTTGTACTTTGGTGGCCCTCTTGAAGCAAGCATGTTCCTGCTGAAAACCGGCGATAAAACCAAGATACCGGGGTTTGAAGAAGTCATGCCGGGACTTAAATTCGGTGCTCGAAACACGTTGGATGAAGCTGCGGTGCTTGTAAAGAGGGGGATTCTTAAGCCACAGGACTTCAGATTCTTTGTTGGTTACGCCGGCTGGCAGCTAGATCAGCTCAGAGAAGAGATCGAATCAGATTACTGGCATGTCGCCGCTTGCAGCTCCGATCTAATATGTGGAGCTTCATCGGAAAACTTGTGGGAGGAGGTTTTGCAGTTAATGGGCGGCCAATACTCGGAGCTTAGCCGGAAACCCAAGCTGGATATGTAGACGTTATGTTTCAAAAATTGATGCTAGTTTCTCTTTAGTTTCTAAGAGAAACTGAGGCTTTTATAACTTCTATATGTATGTTTTCTCTATATAGCCAAATGTGTATAGCTTACTTCGCTGGCTTGTATTTGAGAATAATGCAACTTCTATGCTATTTAATAAGCTATTTAATAAGATTCCTATGTATTCTGAAGTTAATAACTAAAAAGCTTCTATCTATAAATTGACTTGCACTACTAAAAACCAGTAGTTCTAAATATACACATCCGTTTTGCTTCCCCTAACCAAAAGAAATGCCCGAGAAAAAGAGAGAGAGAGCAGAGCATGAAACAGAGGTTGCCATGTTCAAAGACCACACATAATAACAGATCTTTGTAGGAGCAATCTCCGGCTCAAAGTTATGAAATTGTCTTAAGCACATGCTCTGACTGAGATATCTTTGTTCTTCTTGGTTGCAGTTTTCTCAAGGCGGGACTTGCGTACAGCTTCTTGGATTCGTCTCTCGTGGTCTTTCATCATGTCTTCAATGTTGCCACCAGGAGGCATCAACGGACCTGAATAGTGCATTCTGTTCTTCTTGCGCATGTACATCTGAAACCACATATCAAGAAACATCTCAGAGCCCTATTATCTAAAAGGGAGAAACAAAGAGTTAATGAGTTGAATCAAACTTAGTTACCTTGGTGGTGGGTTCTCTGGAAGCTATTACATTCTCCTTTTGCGAAGAGCTATTAGATAAGTATTCTCCCATTGTAACAGGCACGTTGTTGGACCGGCTAGGATTCACCTCTCCAACACTGCTCCTAGAGCTTTGATTCTTATTCAATGATGGATGGATCGCTGAGTTGTTACCGTAAAAGATCTTCCCTCTGTCATATCTTCCATTCTCTTTCTTGAACCCGACCGGTGTGTTGATTGAGACATTTGAATGCCCTGAAGCCATGAACTCCGGTGTTACCTTGGAGTCTCTTGAACCCCTTCTCACAGATTCGTGTCCACGCCACTTCACAGCTTCAGCTTTTTTCCTGAAAGTTTCAAAACGAAAATAGTTTCTTTAAGGATCTCGCCTGACGAATAGAGTAGGAGGTTATCTTCTTGCACAGTACTCACCTTCTTGCTTCTTCGTCCCGATTCTTTGCATCAAGTTCCTTACTTGGCGGATACTTAGGCAAACTTGATATGTGACAAGGGAGTGGCTCCGTTGTGAAAAACTAGAGAGATGAATGAGATAAATCATTGATCAGTTATTGAAGGCCAAACAAGAAAAGTTAATAGAAGAACAAGAGTCCTCATTACCTCAATCATTAGAGTCGAAGAAGCTGAGCATCGTCTCTCTGGCTCTACTGATAGAAGCTTGTCAAGGAGAGCTAAAGAAGAAGATGGTAAGTTCTTGAACGTCTCTAGAAGGACACGCTTATAAGGATGTTGCGGTCTGTAACTTGTAGCTTGTGGGAACTTTGTTGTTTCCCAGAATTCTTCGGATGGTGAACCACACAGCTTAAAGATCTTATGCATTTGCTCCACCTTGAAGATAACAAAGTTCAGTTTAAAATCAATGGAACTATAGCCTGAAGCAGGTATGGATTCAAATCTGTATTTTAAAACTCACCTCTGTTCTTCCCGGCATGATTGGTTTACCTACAAAGAGTTCTGCTAGAATGCAACCAACGCTCCAGAGATCAATGGCGGGTCCATACTCTGTAGATCCAAGAAGAAGCTCAGGTGCTCTATACCACAAGGTGACTACACGGCTAGTCAGCGGCTGATCTTGATTCGGATGGTAAAAACTCGCTAGACCGAAATCTCCAATCTTGAGAACTCCATCGTTGTTTACCAAAAGATTCGAACCTTTGATGTCACGGTGAAGGATTCCACGGCTATGACAATGCTCAAGTCCACAAAGCAGTTGTTTCATAAAACACTTGATCTAAAAACAGAAGCAACACATAGTGAATTCGTTTGGCCAGAGAACAAAAGTTGATTCGGTGAAGGAAGCTTTATGAAAGTACCTGTGGCTCAGTGAACTTGACACCAGGCCTGAGAGCAAGTCCTGAGAGATCATGCTCCATGTAATCAAACACAAGGTGCAAACTACCTGATAGCTTTGAGGTGACAAGACACTGAAGCTTCATAACATTCGGATGGTCTAGTTTCCGCAAAATGTTGATTTCTCTAGCCATGAACCTCACACTTTCCGGATCCATATTAGCAAACCTCACCTTCTTCATCGCCACTATTTGACCCGTCTCAAGATCCCTAGCCTTATACACAATGCTATAAGTCCCTTGTCCAATCTACAAACACAATGTTCACATCATTACAACAATCTCCACTAAAAAACCAATATCCAATGTATGATTCAGAGAAATGAAAAAACCCGAAAGATACTAACTTTGTCAAGCTTCTCAAAGGAATCTGCACGGCGAGGAACCCAACCTTTAATGGCTTCACCTGCAACAGAGGTTAACCAATAAGGCCATCCAGCTGCAATAAGCTCAGCTTCTGCGCTACGAGGAATATTCGAGATAATCAATCCTCCTCCTTTGCCATTGTCTGAAAGTCTTCTTCCTCGATGAGACGACCTCGAAGGTCTCTCTACGATAACTGTTTTACCATCATGACTATCATCTATAGGAACAATCAAACCGCTCGCTCTTCTTCCACCACCAGAGCTCCCATCTACGGCTTTGTGAGAGAAATCGTCTTTGTTTGAAGAAAGAGGAGCAATCAATTCAACAGAGGAAGATTTGTTCCAATACTCGTTTCCTTTCTGACGATGAAAAGCAACGTCTTCTCCTTCTTCTCCTGCTCCTTTTGAGCAAATGCAGCCCATAATAATCAAATCTTCCTTGTTCACACAATCTCCTACTCTATAATGATTTAACAACACATGGGCTTATTCAGAAAAAAACCAAATCTTTATCCTGATTGATCCCTAAGCATCAAAACCCAGGAACCTTCAGGTTCTATTCACCCGGAGAGATTCAGGGAGGGTTAAAAAAGTATGCGAATCTCTGTTTTTTGCAGACGGAAACCAAAAGGGTTTCTTCTAAACCCCAAAAAGATTGTGAATTTGCTGAAGAAGTGGGCAAAAATTCGAAAGAAACAACAATTCGAGAGGAAACAGCTTTGGCTAAAAAAAATGTTGGGATTTTTTTCTTTTTTTGTTCTTTTTTCTTACTTGCAAGATAGAGAGAGGATCGTCGTTTCGACGAAAACGGAAAATCCGGGGGGAAAATAAGGAAAAAAAGAGATTGTGAATAGAGAGAGATGGAAAGTAGAATGAGGCGAGATATGGTTTGTATGAGAGAAGTATCAGGAGAGCCCTTGATTCTTGGGAGAAGACAACTCACAAAGAATCGTTCTCTCTGTTTCTCTATCTTTAGAAATAGTCCCAAAACCGTTTTGCATGAAGTTTGGATAGTTATCTCGTAGTATTTGTTCTTGAGATTGCAGAATCTTTATCTGCTTTGCTTAGTTCATAAAGACTATCCAAACTTGTAGATATTTTGAAAAGATTGCAGAGTATTTTTGTTCATTAGACTCGTTTTTTTTTTCTTGTGATATTTTGAAAATATTTTGAAATATTTTATACTTTATAATGCAAAACACAAATGGAAGTATATTGTTTAAATTTTATAATAGTGTCCAATAAAACCGAGTAAACTTCTAAAATCCAAATTCAAATTAAACACAACATTTTAAGAAAACCGGATTTTTGTTTCCATTTATAGATCATATCAAGCGGTAGAGTCATCATCAAGCAATAAACCACCATGATTGGTCTACCAGATTATATCTTCTCACTAGCATTATTAGAAAATGATTACGCAGATTTATGCTATTTTGTTTTCCTTATTATTTTTCATCATTTAGAAGTTTGTTTTTTCAGTGTCTTTTAGAAGCTTTCTTCACTCACTCAAGAGTATCATGCCTAGTAATCTTCAGAATTCTAATTTACAAAAATGATGATAGTTTTTAAAGATCGATATTTGAATTTTCTTTGAAAGATTACAAGAAAATTTTGAAAATATAAAAATGCTATAGTTTCAGTATTTTAATATGAAAAGTTTCAAAATGTTTATATTATGTTATGTTCAAAAAAAAATGTTTATACTAAAACACCAAACATAAAACCGATGGTTACATGATTTAGGTAGTCGCACAATAAGAAACCTTGGGCATTCGGGTATTCGGTTCGGTTCTGGGTAAAAACTGATCGGTTCCGGGTCTTTCGGGTACATGAAGTTTTTACCCATATAGGTACCGAATACATTTTGGATCAGTTCCGGGTAGCTTCGATTATGTCATCTAAGACCCGGTTAAAACCCGAAACAAAATCGGGTATAAAAAATTTCGGTTCGGATCGGTTGTTACTACCCGAATGGAACCGAAACACCTGTAATTTTACCCACTTACTCGAAATGGAATCGTATATCCGAAACAAAATCAAATCTAAACACAACAACTTAGCCAACATTTGATCCAAAAGTAGAAGAAACAGAGAGACAAAAGATAGAATAGAATACCAAATGAAAACATTTCCAAGATAAAAACATCAAATTGAGCCATACTTGTCTAAGTTGTCTTAATTCTCTACTTGTGTTCGAAAACATCAGATGATCAAAGATTCAAAATGCAAACACTTCAGTCTTCGCTCTTCATTCTTCACTCATCATTGATCTCTATTACCTATACAAATCAATGCTAAATCTCAGAGAAAGAAAATCAACAAGGACACTTAAGCGAGAGTATAAGATTACCTCATTATCACGGTCCTTGCATGTTGAATTCAGGATCAAACTCTAAAAGAACAATGAGAGAACATAAGTTTACAAATTAAAAATTGAAAAATCATATTAACACAAAGTTCAAAAGAAAGAAATTACCTCTCATAAGATCATCTTGCAACTCTACATCCGAAAGAAGTTGTTCAATTGTAATCACTCCTTTTTCATTGATATGAATTTCACATTTTAACCATTGCTCAGTGCACATCAATACTTCAACCATGTAGGGTGTCAAACAGCTCCTATATGGATCTAATACTCTCCCACTAGTGCTAAACGCAGATTCTGATGCTACTGAGGACACTTGCATTGCAAGTATATACCTAGCTACAAGAGATAGAACTGGGAACTTGAGACTGTTTCTCCTCCACCAATCTAATACATCATATTCCGTACCTTTCATAAGCTTGGGACGTTCAACCGGTTCTTTCAAGTACAACTCCAACTTATTCATTGATTCTGGAACGCCGGATTCTTCAATAAACTCCTCGTACAGATTATCCATACTTTCATATCCGACACCATTAATCAGAACCCTTGTCTCAACTTGATCTTGATCTTGGGACTGAGAGTGAGACTGTGTAGACGATGTTGCTTGTGACTGAGAAGAGTTACCAGACCCAACCGTAGCTGTAGCATAACCACTGTACTCATCAAACAAACTCGTCAAGATATCTGACACTGTTTCAGAGAGAAGTTTAAACTCTATGCTTTCACTGCCATAAAGCGTATCAAAACAGAGTTGAGCAAACTTCATCTTCTTACTTGGGTCAAAAACACTTGCTGCTATTAGAAGTTTGTTCATCTCTCGATTTTGAGATTTAGCATTCTCAGCTGTTTCTATCCAAAATGGATTCCAATACTTCTTTAACTTCGTCATCATAGCAAAAGCTTTGTACCTTAGCTGTTCATCAGATCCTGCATTGTTGCTGATTGCACTGATCATCCTAGTGATGGTGACTATCTCTGCGTAGATCGTATGAACCGTCGTCGAAGTGGAAGCTGAAACTCTCAAAGTTGATATCTAAAAAATTATGAGGAACTGAATCAACCTCTATACTTCTTCCCAATCAGCTGTAACTGGTGGTCCGACCCTCTTCTTTCCGTCCACCATTTCTAAGAAGTAGTCGTTATAAGGTTTATCTTCAGCCTCCATCTTATCAAATGCCAATCTAAACTTCATAGCTTGATCAAGCATTAGATACGTGGCATTCCATCTCATCCTCACATCTAAAGGTAAGATTCCCCTTGACATTTTTCCTGTTTCTACACGAAACTCAAACGACTTGAGCCGGGGTGTTGAAGACCTCACATACTGAATGCCATTTCGAACAGCATTGATATTGGCGTCTATCTTTATCAAACCCTCCTTTACAATCAAGTTTAATATGTGAGTCGAGCACCTTAAATGCAAATGAGCACCTTTCAGAACTAAAGCAACATCACCAACTTGACTGAATCTTTCCTTGAACCTCTTCATAACAGAACTGTTAGCTGTGGCATTATCTACTGTGATGCAGAAGACTCTCTTTATATCCCATTCTTCTAAACAATTAACAAGAAGCTTACATATCGTTGCACCTTTATGATCCGAAATATTCTTGAAGCCTAGCATCAACAAAATGTGCAGTTATTACCATATAACTAGCTGATGTATAAGGAGCAACCCATATATCGGTAGTCAATGACAATCTCTGCTTGTTCTTCCCAAGAATGCTCTTTATAGTTGCTTTTCTAGACACAAACATCTCTACAACATCTCTTGTACATGTTCTCCGAGAGGCTGATACAACTTCACTCTTGAGCAGAAATGCCTCCAAGCCAAGCTCTCTACAAAAGATAATGGCAATTCCGCTAATACTAGCATCTCGTTTGTAGCATCCCTAAACACTCTCTCAGATACCTTACACATGCCTAGATTCCCTTCCTTATCAGGAGTTAACACAGATTGCTTCTTAGAATTATTAGCGGCTATCCATACTTGGTACGATTTGCATCTAGTCAAGTGTTTCTTCAGGTTTTATGTGCCTGACGTTTTTGGGCAAGACATTACTTTCCCACATTAATTACAACTGCATTTGTCATAGTTCTCTTCAGGTCGAGTGTAGTGATCCTAAACCCAAGACCTTGTCTTCTTCCTTGACCCAGTACCAGAACCACTAACTCCCGTATTGCCTTTCCTCTTTCCATTTCCAGGAGTTTCTGTTTCCACATCTTCATCTGATACGTTAACATTATCTTCTTCCATTGGAGAGTGATTGTTCGGTGGAGGTGATTCCCAAGACGCCATCTGCATTAGAATGATAAAGCATACACATTAGGATCAAAATCAAATGCTATATTCTCAAACGCAAAGTAACAAACAGAAGCAAAGTACCAAATCAACTCATCAAGCACGACCAATCAATTAAGTTTAAGCTTCATATTCAAAGCTACTGTACACGAATCACGACCAAGGAGGAAATCAGAAGCAAATATTAAAACAAGAATGAAATCGGAAATAATAAATCAAGCGGAATAGCGGATCATTAGTTGAGAATCATTTGAGAAAATAATTATCTTTTGAGGATTTAAATTTACAATTTACATTCCAAAATCGAATGAAGAACTAGAGGAGCAGAGTACGAGAGACATAGAGACACATACCTCCGACTGATTTCTCGACGACACAGACGGTGGCGACGTGACTGAAGCGGCTAAATTGGCTAGGGATTCCAGTTTGTAATTGGGGATTTTTAACACTTGGTATTTAAGTTTGTTTAGGTCGTACTCATAGGGGAAACTCAATCGACAAAGTTTGTCGGACAAACATAGATTAGGTATTTAGGTCGTAGACTCGGAGAGCCGGAGGGTAAACTTAATCAACACACATCTTTTCGGATACCCGATCGGTTCCGGGTAAGAACCGAAACCGAACCGATATTCACGGTTCTCTTACTCAAGAACCGTCGGGTAAATCACACATATCCGAACCCGATCAGAACCGGTTATTTCGGATTGGTTCCGGTTCGGGTTTTCGGGTCCAGTTTTTATGCACAGGGCTAAAGAAACCAATCTAACCCTCAAAAGGGGAGCCGGGTGGTGTAACTTTCACCAGAAATCGATATTTGAATTTTCTTTGAAAGCTTACAAGAAAATTTTGAAAATATAAGCTTCAGTATTTCAAAAGAGAAATTACCTACAATAGTCTTGAAAAATATGGTATTGACTTGAATAGTCTTTTATTAAGAGAACTTTGTAAGATACCTAGTAAAAGACTTGTAAACCTGTAAATAGTTTTTATTTACAAGATTGCTATTATGATTTTATTTTTATTTTTTTTTTAAATTTTTTTTTTATTTTAATTTTTTTAAAAAATGAAAAATAAAAAATAAATAAAGTTTACGATCTGCGTTTGCGAACATCATTTGCGATTGGCGTTTATAATCGTCGTTTGCGTTTTGAATGATGGTAGACTTTTTAGGATTTTTTTTGTTAAGTTATTGTATACTTATTTTTAATGAAAAAATTTAAAAAATTGTATACAACCTGTAAAAAATTTTAATGTAATTCTTATTTTTTTTTTTTTTTTTCTTTATAAAAAAAAATCGTCTCTTTCTCGTTCGGCGTCGATGACAAACATGATTTTTGGAGTTTTCCGGTTTCGACAGTGACTGTGTAAGTTTTCTTTCTTCTGCGACATCTATCTTCCATTTGTTCAGTTACTAAGTACCACACACTCGATTCTTCAGATTTCACAGAAGTAATTGTTCATCTTCTCTGACATATTTCTCGGTTTCGTGAGGGCAAGCGAGTATTCAGGCGAGAGTTCCAGCAAGGATTCCTTGTTCTTCACCAGGTAAACCACTAAAACTTTTATGGGCATGAATCGCCTTTTAAATAAGGTAAATCCTAATAAATAATTTCGGCGATTTCTTGGTTTCAGGTGAGATTGACGATATTCCGAGAGCGTTACTGAGTTTTCCGGTGAGAGAAAGTATTTTTAGAACTTTTTTGGTTGTTTAATGATGTGGTGGGATTTGTTACTTCAAGTTTTACCCCTAATATAGCTGCAAGTGCACATCAATCACATTAGTATTTTATGGGATCGAATCCACATAGATTTTTGTTTTGCGAAAGTCCTATGATTTCTAACTTCTTTAAACCGAAAGGTAAGTTGGGGGTTTGTGTGTCACGGGTTGCAGTAGTGATATCAAGCAGCAAAAGGGAATTAAACGGTTGTAAATCAATAGGTAAAAGGCGTTGGGTTCAGGGGTGTTCTCCGGGGTTCATGGATCGGATCTAACAAGCAATAGATTAGGTTCTAAATTACTTAATGGGTTAGGTTCTTAAGCTGAAACGGTCGACTATGACTATCCCGCGCTCGCGGATCTAGTCACCTACGTTTGCCTTGTTCGCAGATATGAGTTATCATCCCATGATGCAAGAAAACCGCGCAAACATATCATTCACCTATTTGTAAACACTCGCGGTGCGGTCCGTTGATATGGTTAAGCATTCTACGGTGCGGTCCGCTCGTTAACCTCTAGATCCAGACAATAGACCACACGTTCGTGTATCTATCCTAGAATCAGTTGCTAATTGATCAGAAAAGCAAACATGCAATCAGAGCAAGACATAAACGAAGATACCTAAAAGAAACTTTGTCTCTATCAACCTAGCGAAAACGATCCATGATTAAACCCCTTTAAAAATCCTCTTAAAACCCAACTAGATGACTACTCGTTCATGGGAACGAAAGACATCTTCGAGATAAGAAAGGTGCAAATTGTATTAAATAAGAAACATAGTGAGAAAACTTTTTCAAAGGAAATCCGAATGAAAAGATCTTCTTAAAGTATTGAAAAACAAAGAAATAAGAACAAAAGATGAAAAGAGAAGGAAGGAAAGGTGGCGGCTGCAGAAGAAATCTCTCTCGAGGTCTTCAACTCCGGGCGCCGTCGATCCCTCTCTCTCTCTCTCTCTCTCTCTCTCTCTGGCGGCGTGAAAGTGTTTCTGGAAAAGCTCTGTGAAGAGGCCACGTCTTTTGTGAAGCCCTAACGTCTCCTTATATAGGCCTTCGTGTCTTCAGAAAGTGGGCTTCACGTTTTAACCTCGGGAAATATCGAATAAGTGCAAACGGGCTCGGGATGGGGCGAAATGGTCAGGCCGCGCGAGCGACCGGGCGTGGCGCGGCCGTTGGTCGTCTGGTAAGGCATGGCGCGGCCGTCCTTCTTCTGAGGATGTGTCTGACGGGCCTTCTTACTTCCTTCGTAACTTGAGATCCAACTGTGGGATTGAACTCAAACCACCTCGGGATGAAAGACAGCTGAAAGGGCTATCTTGTCTCCAAATATGAGCTTGATCNCCTTCGTAACTTGAGATCCAACTGTGGGATTGAACTCAAACCACCTCGGGATGAAAGACAGCTGAAAGGGCTATCTTGTCTCCAAATATGAGCTTGATCTTGTGGTGGGAAGGTTTTCGTTTGATGTTGAACTTATGGCTCCGAGCACTTGTCCTAGAAGTCCCCGTTTTGCTCCAAAATGATTGTTTTTTGTCCAAATTCCCTGAAAAGACTCTTAAGACTAGGAAACGTGGAAATAAATTTCAAACCGTTGAAAACAAGGTTAAAACACTTGTAAGGGATCTTGAAATGATAGGTTTTAGGAGTAAAATATGAGTGTTATCAACTCCTTTGTTTTTCCTCAAACAAAACGCGGATAAAAGCTCGGAAAGAGGTTTGAAAATATGGGAACTAGCAAAAAATCAGCGGCCGTCCTTCTAAACCATAAGTCATCGAACAAGTCTATCCAATTCCAGCCTAGAAAATTCTCACTATAGTTCCTTCAACACTAGTCCTTTATGATGCTTTCACTATTTAAATCCCATGTTTCAGTCAACTAGCTCTCTAAGTTGTATTAAGATTGGTGTGGTCCTTGTCAAGGGATATTAAGCTAGGTTCAACGAGGTTAGGTGCATAAAGGCCTTTATTGGTGAGGTTTAGAGTGTTTTGGGTTACCGTATAAATCTCCGGAAGGTGCGAGATATTATGCAAAACAACAGGAGAAGGTGGAAATGTTGAGATCCACGATTTCCAATCACTCTTCGCACGTGCACATCCGCGAGTTCTCCTTGATATCGCCATACCCCAGACTTGGCTTCTTGCTTCTGGTTCGGATTGGGTGGCGTAGGCCTGGGCATTCGGGTACCCGTTCGGGTTCGGGTCAGTTCTTTTCGGGTTCGGGTATTTTGGTTCTAGAGAATATAACCCATTCGGGCATTTTGCTTTTTTGGTTCGGGTTTGGTTCGGTTCTGTTCGGGTCCGGGTCGGTTCCGGATATCCAAATTATCTAAAAAAATTTTTAAAAAATTAAAATTTGATAAATATAACTAAAAAATTTCAAATATTCTGAGTATTTTAGTTATTTTATTCTAAACATAACTAATATATTTGGTTTATAATTGCAATTTTGAGTATATAAGTTATTTAAAGTATAATTACAACAAATGTTTTGGATATATAATTATATTTTGGGTATTTAACGTACCCATTCGGTTCCCGGTTCGGTTCCGGTTCGGTTCCGGGTTTTCGGATATAAAAATATAGGACCCATTCGGATATTTAGGTCGGTTCCGGTTCGGTTCGGTTCTTTCTAATTCGGGTCAGTTCGGTTCGGTTCTTCGGGTCCGATTTTTATGCCCAGGCCTAGGGTGGCGTCTAAAACTTCTCACCATATTGACCAGACTCCGCCTCTATGAATGTTCCGATTTTCTTAAGACTCTTAGGCATTTTCTTCCCGTTTCTTTTCTCTATTTTTTTTAGGTAACTCTTCTTTTTTACG
This sequence comes from Alliaria petiolata, assembly GCA_020283515.1. NCBI lineage: Eukaryota > Viridiplantae > Streptophyta > Magnoliopsida > Brassicales > Brassicaceae > Alliaria > Alliaria petiolata. The sequence continues at coordinate 344,599,585 of JAHZTW010000001.1, forward strand.
GATAAGTAGCGTCATCATTCAAAGGAATTCGGGTCCTTTATTCGAGTTACTTTTTTTTTTATGAAACGGGAAGTGCCTTAGTGTAAGAGTCTTAAGGATCACGAAAATATTACCATTCCTTCGAGTTTTCTGAGGCATGAGTCGTTTACTTTTGTTGCTAACACTTTCGTTCCTTAACATTCGATCCTTCATCTCGAGTGACTAGAAATCGTGTCATACCTCCCTCTCCGGCGTTTTTGCACATATTTGCATATTGTGAACACAAGAGAGTTGCGTGAGGTATAAAGAGATGGTAAAGGTTTCGGGTATGATACCAACTGTTGATGTTTTGGCCGTTCGGGGACAACAAGGGAGTGTAAAAAATGGAAAAAGATGTCCCGAACGTTCGGGCTTTTTCGTTGAATGCTCAAATCTGTTGACAAGGAAATTAGAAGTCAGGTTAAAGTCCAATAAAAATAGAGCTAGTATATTCCTTCCCCTGAAATCTCTATAGATCGACATTCTCCATGATTTCGCATTTTCGGCTTTCTAGGTACCGCCTAGTCTAGTACTAAAACTTGAACGATCGGTTGCTAGAAATAGCGCAGAAGCACATTGGTCGAATATCATCCTTGGTTTTGCATCATAGTCCCTAAAACCATATCATATATATCGAGATACATCATTCTTAGTTCTTAAGGTAGATTAAAATGACTCAAATAAAACCAAAAAAAAGCAAAGTCATTAGTACGAACCCCCCCCCCCCAGACTTAAATCACAATGTCCCCAGTGCGGACTGAAATAGGACGAGTTCTGGAATGATTGCATGACTGGTTGCTGCGAGAGTAAAGTCGGTGTGCTAAGAGGCGGTGCACAAAACGCACAACCGGGTGTGAAAGAAAAGCAGACGGATGCCTTCCCTTGTCATAAATGCCTCGGCCCATAAGTCCCCAAAGATCAGCACTTCATTCTTCTTCAAAACCAAATATCTCGCAAAGTCTAGGGATGCTCAGCTCATAATCTCTAGAGCCAATGGTGAAATAGAGAGTACCATCCTTCGGATGTGACTTCCTTCCTCTCCGGTAGGATAACTGAACAGAAGATAAGAACTCTTGCGCGAGCTCCTTGTAAGTGGGTCGATCAACCTCCATGAAGGTCATGAGCCTTAGCTCGTCCAAGTACCATGTAACATCCTCGGGGATGCCCAAAGCGTCTAAAGCGGAGTAATCGATCTTGGGGGTTGTTCTTATCTCCATCTTCTTCATCTCCTTCAAATAATCAATGTTTGGGTCCATTGGTGCTCCAAAGTTTCGGACCTTGCGCTTAGTAGGAGAAGGGTTCAGCTCTCTAGTTGGCTCTTGAGGTGGAGGTGAATCGTCGCGGCTTGTGCGTGCTATCCGCGAACCGCGGAAACTTCTTCTTTGTTCCTCCACATATCTCCCTAGAGTGGTGTATATACTCGGGTTTCCTAGTGTTGTCTCGCGTTCTTGCTGTCGCGAAGAACTCCTTGAAGAGCTTAATTGCTCTCTATTCTTCGAACGCATCTCGAAGTTTTGGTCGTAGCTCATTGTACCTTGCAAAACAAAACAAAAACTCGACCAATCATGTGAATTCGATTTGTCATAATGATTCTCAAGTGCAATGATATACAAGACATATATCAAGAGTTTCCAAGACTAAATACCAATCGAGTTAATGCCTAAATCTAAAGAGCAATTTGGTACTTAAACTCTATTTTCGGATTTTTGGGTTTCCAAACCAAAATTTCTCCAATAAATCGATTGTGCAACTTTTTCTCATCAAACTTTGGTTCTTAAGTCATACCTAGCATGAATTAAACTCAAACTAAGCCAATTGCCTAATAATATCACCAAAATTCGTTTTTAGAGCAAGTTCTAATTTCAATTTTTCAAAGATTTCAACATTTCCAAAATTGGTTTGCAAAAATCGAAATCTAAGCAACCTAAATCATCAATCCAAGGTTCTCTACCATTATCGAAGCATCCTAGACAATTATCTAGTCAAGCAAAAGAGATCTCAATATTGAGTTCTTTAGGGATTTTTAAAATTAGAGACCATACCTTGTAGATGAGAATGAATGACCTTTAAAAGTTGAATCTCCTTTGAAAATAGATGAGCTTAGGCCAAAGAATATTTGAAAACAGTTTGAATTTGAAAAACCTAGAATCTCTCAAAAATCTCCAAATCTTTTGGAAGAGAAGAAGAAAAAAGAGTTTGTTTCAAAAAATTATCTTCTTGGTTTACAAAGGTGTTTTTATCACCAAAGAACCTTTAATTTTCAAAAATTTTAAAACGAGAGAACTTACCTTGCGTGCTGGTCACGAATCAATAAAATTCGTTAACTTACATTAACGGGAATGAATTTTCGGTGCGGAATTATACCAAAACGCAGGAAGTCGGTTCGGGAGGAAAACATGAGTGTTCCGGGTTGGTCGTCTAGACGACTGCTGGCCCCACCACGGCCTGTCGCGGCCGCGGCCAGGCGTCTCCTCTCCGCGCGGTCATGTCTCGTCGTGCGGCCACGGCTCGTCTCGCCACGGTACGAGCTCGTGCGGCCAGCCTTCTTCCGAGGCTCCTCCTCATTTTTTTTTTGGGTTTTTCTTTGTTTTTCTAATTTTTTTTCTTCATATGCCTAAGTACAGAAAACTTGCAAAAACTAGTTTTAGATATGAAAGAAACAAAATTGAAAACACGTACCGGATGGGTTGCCTCCCACCAAGCGCTTTTGTTTAAGTCGTTTAGCTCGACTTTGTCTGAAGCTTAGGCGGTTGAGGAAGCGGCTTCCGGAGTTGTCTCTTCTAAAGCATCGCCTTGTTTCCGTATTAGCAGCGTGCCTCCGTTTCCATTCCTAAGAATTTTGGCTTCTAGGATCACCTGCTTAGTCTTCTCGACCGTCTTAGCCATTTCTTCTTCTTCACCCACTCTTGATATCATACCCTTTTCTCCTTTTTAATCGTTTGGCTCTTTCTTTTCCGACGGTGAAGTGTTTAGCTCCTTTGGATAGTATCTCTTCTGACTTATATGTAGGAAGACTACGAAGTTGCTTACATGGTCGATCTTTGCTCCTACCGTGGCCAAGAAGGGTCTTCCAAGTATCAAAGGCTTGACGCTGTCCTCTCCCATATCCAGTACGTGGAAGTCTGTAGGTACTATCTTGTTTCCGATGAGGAGTTGGATATTGTGCACAATGCCATTCGTTTTCTTCTTGGACGAATCTCCGAATACTAGCTGCATAGGTGATGGGAAATAGGTCGTTATTCTTAACCTTTAAGCGATTGTTGTGGACATGACATTGACATTAGCTCCCGTGTCGCATAGACAATCTTCAAACTTAATTCCCGTGATCGAGCATGAGAAGGTGAATGCGCTTAGATCTTCTTCCTTCTTTAGTCTCCCGAATACGCAGTGTTTTGGAGTATCAAAAGGTGTCCTAGTCGTTCCTTTCTTTATTGTCAGGAAAAGAAGGACGAATCTGCATTTATTTCCTATAGCTAGTTCTGGCTCTTCAGCTTTGTCGGTGACCGCAGAGATCAAGTTACATAATCCTTTCGGGTTATCCTCTACCTTCCCGGGAAAGATTTCTGCTTGTCTCTTGATGGTTTCAGCAGTTTGTGAGACTTGCGTGTCCAATTTCTTCATACGGGAAGATAGAGATTCGAACTTGCCGTTCAAATCGTTGTACACGCAATCTACCTTGATGTTGAGATCCTTAACCGATTTATGCTGAGACAACCGCAGCTGTAGCATCAATCCTTCGAGTTTGTCCTCTCGTGATGGGTACGGCGCATTTGATGCAGCTTGTGGCGCTCCTTGCTGATTGTTGTAGGGCGCAGGTTGAGAGTTGTAAGACGGTTTTGATTGATAGCCCTCGTTGCTTCCGTAGTTAACGTTTCGAGACTTGTTTTGGAAAGGTCTTCCTTGAGACGGATAAACTTGATCTCGCGGGTTCTCCACGTTCGGGTTTCGGTAAGAGAAGTTGTTATTGTTCCTGAAGTTGTTGTTGAATCCGTTGTTGAAGTTCCAGTTTGGATATGAATTCTGGCCTCCTATAAAATTAACTTCTTCTTCTCGCATGTAGGGTTCGTCTCCCTCGTCTCCTGTGTTGAACTCTTCTCTTTCTCCCGCGGCTTCATACGTATTGACGCTGCGTTTCTGTCCTTTGAGTAGCTGGCTCATCATGTTCTTCAACTCGGCTATCTGCTTGGAATCTGAGTCTCCGGTTCGCGGATTTCTGTCATAATCCGCGCAGTTGTTGTTGCTTACAGCGAGGTTCTCGATGAGTGTGCGTCCTTGTCGCTCCGTCTTTGTGATAAAGTCTCCATTGCTGGTTGTGTCGAGTGAGAGGTTGTACCTAGCTTGCAGTCCGCAGTATAATATGTTTAGCAAGATGGCTCCAGAGAAACCATGGTGAGGGCAATCGCGTTCGTAGTTCTTGAATCGCTCCCATGCTTCAAAGAATGACTCGACCGGTCCTTGTTGAAAGCCTTGGATCTTGTTTCTCAGTAGATTGGATCGTGACTTTGTGTAGAAGTGATTGAGGAAAGCGGATTTGCATTCCACCCAGTTAGTGATCGATCCTGGTGGTAAAGTCTTCAGCCATCTATGAGCCTTGTCGCTCAAAGAAAATGAAAATAGCTTACACTTTAGATAGTCGGGAGGGATTCAGTTCGTATTTGTGGTGCTGCAAATCTCTTCAAATAGTTCGATGTGGTCCATCGGGTGCTCGTTTGATAGCCCGTGAAACTGATTTTGCTTCACCAAGGAGATGATTTGCGGTTTGATCTCCAGCTCGTCCTCATGAGGGACGTTCACTTGAATCGCAGCTCGATTCTGAAAGTGCTGATCAGAAGTGTCGTGATCGGCTATGGTGTGGTTCCTTACTCGCCTGGGTTGGTTGGCGGGTAGAATAGGCCGGTTGGCGTCTGGGTCTTCCGATTGGACGATAGGGTAAGCTTGATTCGCGCCATTTTTGATAATCGGATTATGTCCTCTTTGCTGCAAGGCAGGATGAAGTTCTTCTCCATCCGAGCCATCCTCGGGAAATTGATTAATAGGGTTTCAATTGTGTCGAGCTGTGGCTCTCCGTCTTGTAAAACGTGAGGTGCTCGACCAGCGTTGCGAAGAACTTCTTCGCGGTTTCGTTGAACTCCAAGAGCGGCCTGGTTTACGGCCATGCTGATCTGTCTTCTTAACCTTCAGATTTCTTTTTCGTGCCTGTCGATCTAGATGTAGCCGGGTAAGACGTTGGAAGCGTTCCTCCTAGTGGTCATACACGTGAAACATGAGAAGTAAACACAAGAGAATCGTGAGCAAGGAACGAAAAAGTTTGAAATTCAACGTGGTCTAAAAGAGGAATTAGAAACTGAAAATTCGCAAAAGCAAACAATCCCCGGCAACGGCGCCAAAAACTTGACGGGCCCCTAAGATAGCTGCAAGTGCACAGCAATCACAATAGTATATTAAGGGATCGAATCCATAGAGATTGTTGTTTTGCGAAAGTTCAAGGATTTCTAACTTCTTTAAACCGAAAGGGAAGTTGGGGGTTTGTGTGTCACGGATTGCAGTAGTGATATCAAGCAGCAAAAGGTAATCAAACAGTTGTAAATCAATAGGTAAAAGGCGTTGGGTTCAGGGGTGTTCTCCGGGGTTCATGGATCGGATCTAACAAGCAATAGATTAGGTTCTAAATGACTTAATGGGTTAGGTTCTTAAGCTGAAACAATCGACTATGACTACCCCGCGCTCGCGGATCTAGCCACCTACGTTTGCCTTGTTCCGCGGATATGAGTTATCATCCCACGATGCAAGACAACCGCGAAAACATATCATTCACCTATTTGTAAACACTCGCGGTGCGGTCCGTCGATATGCTTAAGCATCCTACGGTGCGGTCCGCTCGTTAACCTCTAGATCCAGACAATAGACCACACGTTCGTGTATCTAATTGTCCTGGAATCAGTTGCTAATTGATCAGAAAAGCAAACATCAAATAAGAGCAAGACATAAACGAAGATACCTAAAAGAAACTTTGTCTCTATCAACCTAGCGAAATCGATCCATGATTAAACTCCTTTAAAACCCCTCTTAAAACCCAACTAGATGACTACTCGTTCATGGGAACGAAAGACATCTTCGAGATAAGAAAGGTGCGAATTGTATTAAATAAGAAACAGAGTGAGAAATCTTTTCCAAAGGAAATCCGAATGAAGAGATCTTCTTAAAGTATTGAAAAACAAAGAACTAAGAACAAAAGATGAAAAGAGAACGAAGGAAAGGCGGCAGCTGCAGAAGAAATATCTCTCGAGGTCTTCAACTCCGGGCGCCGTCAATCTCTCTCTCTCTCTCTCTCTCTCTGGCGGCGTGAAAGTGTTTATGGAAAAGCTCTGTGAAGAGGTCACGTCCTTTGTGAAACCCTAAGGTCTCCTTATATAGGCCTTCGTGTCTTCAGAAAGCGGGCTTCGCGTTTTAACCTCGGGAAATATCGAATAAGTGCAAACGGGCTCGGGATGGGCCGGAATGGTCAGGCCGCGTGGGCGACCGGGCGTGGCGCGGCCGTTGGTCGTCTGGTAAGGCATGGCACGGTCGTCCTTCTTCTGAGTATGTGTCTGACAGGGCTTCTTGTTTCCTTCGTAACTTGAGATCCAACCGTGTGATTGAACTCAAACCACCTCGGGATGAAAGAAAGCTGAAAGGGCTATCTTGTCTCCAAATATGAGCTTGATCTTGTGGTGGGATGGTCGACGGTTGATGTTGAACTTATGGCTCCGAGCGCTTGTCCTAGAAGTCTCCATTTTGCTAAAAATGTATACTTTTTGTCCAAATTCCCTGAAATGACTCTTAAGACTAGGAAACGTCGAAATCACTTTTAAACCGTTGAAAACCGGGTTAAAACACTTGTAAGGGATCTTGAAATGATAGATTTTAGGAGTAAAATATGAGTGTTATCATTTAAGTGGATACTATAATGATGGTAGGTTTTCTACATATTTTTTGCGATACTGTAGATTTGTTTTGAAGTAGAATTGTAAGTCGAATGTTTATTATATGGACGAGTTATATTGATAGCAGATTAATTATTCTTGGGAAAATGATTGCTTGATGCTAGGTTTGTTTTAGTCGTCGAGGTATATTTGTTTTAGTCTTATGTATGTTTGGTGGCAGATTTATTTACATACAATTTAGAAATTTGTGTGATTTGTTTCTTGTTTGTGGAACAGACATGGGCCGTTACAGCTACAGCCAGCCTTCGACTTCTGTTTCAGATGCCAAAAAGGAATATGGAATTCTCAAGCAATGTTTATGTGGAGGTCCGACAATAATTGATACTTGTCATTCAACGATCGACCCGGGAAGAAGGTTCTATACTTGTCGAATGTTAGATGATGGAGATTGTCATATTCGAAAGTGATGGGACGAGGCAATACTGAAGGAGTTGGCTACCCTTCAGTCAAATTATGGAGACATAGCCGAAAAGATGGAATTTTTGTTCTACATGGATGACTTTTGTATTGCGAAAGAGGAAATTGATTAGTTGAAAGAAGTACAGGTTCAAACAGAGGAGAAGATTGCTAACCTGGAGAAGTTAATTTGTGAGATGAAGAAGAAAAATGAGATTACAATCGACGTGGATAGGAAGATTATGGTGGTTTCTTCTCTTGTTGTTCTCATTGCTCTGCTTATTTTCTGGTTTAAGTAAGAGTAAGTGTAATGTTTGTGTTTGTAAGACCTTCAAGTTGTATGTTTTAAGACCTTAAGATCTAAGTTATCGTTTTATGTTTAGTTTGAAAAGGAATGAAGACACTTAATTTTCAAGAGTTTTGTAAGGGTCTTCAAGTATGTATAATATTTGGGTTAATCCATTGTATTTTGAGTCTCTTATTCTAGGTTGTATCTATAGCCGAAATCAAAGTGATCTAAACCAAAACAAACGAAACAAATGCTATTGCTATCTTTGGTAGTCCATTATCCATAGCCGAAATCAAAGTGATCTTAACCAAAAACAAAAGAAACAAATGCTATTGTTATCTTAGATAATCCATTGTATTTGAGTGTATTATTTCTATGTGTATCTATAGCCGAAATCAATGTAATTTTAACCAAAAACAGAACATACAAAAGCTATTGTATCTTAGATATTCCATTTTACTTGAACATCATTTTATGTTGTCTTCAAATAACTATAAAATTAGTATACCATATTAAAAATAAAGAGAGCATTTGGCATCGATTACTTAATTCATCATCAAGATCACATTTTTGACTTGTTTTTAAAACATTCGACCTTCAGATAAAATAACTCTACCATATTGAACAACTCTACAGCAACATGCTACCAACAAATCTACCAACTGGAGACTATTTCTGCAATTACGAAGAATACAAATATTGAATTACCACTACTATTAATAACTCTAATGTTACCAATAATAAATCTACAAATCCAAAATACATCTACCATCGAACAAACTAAACTTGATGTCACTACGACCACCGTATGCATGCTGACAACTCTACCATCATTGACAATAAATCTACAACAATTAATTTAATCTACCGTGAAATCCAAAAAATCTACAAAACAAGTCTATCGTTCCGACATTATGTCTAAGAACTTTAATCATATCTGACATCATTAAACATAAACCTATCATTCGAACTAAAAATCTACCACTTAAAAACATATCTACGGACTCTCTTATTTAAATCTACCAATTAAGTTTACAAATTCATAACAAATCTACAAATTATTTCAAAACCTACCAACCTGACATAAATCTACTAAATTTTTAGTAAATCTGCCATCAAAGGAGCGATTGACTTTTGTCATATCGTAAACTTATTTTTATCTACATTGCTGAATATAGTAATGACAGTTTCGTAATTATATTTTGTCACCAAACGAATTAAGGGTATAATAGGGTTTAAAAACTTTCCAAGTTTATTCAAATAATTTTCAAATATTTGCCTTGTTTAAGTCAATACGATGTTTTCCAAGACTACTGTAACTAATCACCCATTTCAAAATAAAAAGTTTCAAAATGTTTATATTATGTTATGTTCAACAAAAAATGTTTATATTAAAATATCAAATATAAAACCGATGGTCACATAATTTAGGTGATAGAGACCAACTGAACCCCCGAAAAGGGAGTCGGGTGGTGTAACTTTCATCAGAGCATCATACTTAGAAGGGAAATACATGAGTTATACATAAATGGATCCCTCTAAAAAATTACCTATTTGACCAAACTTGTAAACGAGTCAAAGAAGATGCTAATGTAGATCATGGCCGAACAAAGATAGCCCATAAATCTACATTACCGCAACCAGAAAGAATGGTCAACTTCATCTCCGATTACCACGAAGCCAAAACATGTGGAAGCCGTCTATGGAGAATGGAAGATTCATGGAGTGTCAATCCAACCAATTAATTGTATTGCATTCCTCTTTTTCCTTATTTTGTATATTATTTATAAGCAATGTTTGATACATATGAACCCACATAATTCCTCTTCATTTCTTCTTGTATGAAGAATTACACTTTAAAAATAATCCCAAAATTCGACAAGTATTTCATATCATTTTTTTCTTTCCGTATATTATTTACGGTAATTTACCATATACAGATTCATTATAACAAAAGCACAAACATATCTAAAATAGAAAAATCACCAAAAAGAAATTTTTATAAAACACAAAACTAGGAAAAGAAAATGTTAAAATCCCAATTCCTACGGATTTACTCGTTATGGATGGCATATAATATTTAATATAGTACAAAATAATATGTCATGAAAGAAAATGTTAAAAATTATCATCCAATAATATTATTATCATTTTAAATTTTAATTTCACTTTTATATCATTTACCATAAATTTATTTTAAAAATAAATATTCAGCATAAATCTACTTTGCTGTCATTTTGATAGAATTTAATCAATTTATTATAATTTCATTAAATTTTTTTTTTTCACTTTTATATCATTTACCATAAATTTATTTTAAAAATACATATTCAGCATAAATCTACTTTGCTCTCATTTGATAGAATTTAATCAATTTATTATAATCTCATTAAAAAAAATTAATTTTGCTTTTATATCATTTACCATAAATTTATTTAAAAAATATATATTCAGCATAAATATACTTTGCTCTCATTTTGATAGAATTTAATCAATTTATTATAATTTCATTAAAAATTTTCTTACATTTACATCATTTACCATAAATTTATTTTAAAAATACATATTCAGCATAAATCTACTTTGCTGTCATTTGATAGAATTTAATCAATTTATTATAATCTCATTAAAAAAATTAATTTGCTTTTATATCATTTACCATAAATTTATTTTAAAAATACATATTCAGCATAAATCTACTTTGCTGTCATTTTGATAGAATTTAATCAAATTATCATAATCTTATTAAAAAAAAATATTTATTATAATATCATTAAAAAAATTCAATAAAATCAATTGCTTTTGGATTCATTTCAATTCCTTCCAAAATCAATCATTTCATAACCTCTAAAATGACTTCAACATGTTAAAATATCCAATGAATTTGATAGCTAAGGATTGCATCTAACTTTACCAAACTCTAACTTTAATACTTTATACGTAATAATAGGATTACTAGATTCTTTATATATAAAAGGAGTGCTCTTCTTCTCCTCTTCAAGCAGTCTTAGCTGTTGGATTAATTCACCTATAGATCAGAGCACAGAAATGGAACTAAAGCTAGAGGAAGTCGAAAGAGAAGTGATCAAACCCGCTTTTGCTTCATCCACACCTCACGATGACCAAATTCAACTTTCCATTTTCGACTCTTCATCTCCACCAGCTTACGTCTCTGCGATCTTCTTCTACAACAACACCAACGATCTCAACTCAGAGATCATCTCCCAAAATCTGAAAACTTCTCTTTCCCACACTCTTTCACGTTTCTATCCTCTCGCTGGACGTATAAATGGCAGCTCCATCAGCTGCAACGACGAAGGAGCCGTCTTCACAGTGGCATGCACTGATCTCCTTCTCTCTGATTTCCTCATAACCCTAAACATTGACTCTCTAGAGAAACTTTTTCCAACCACGGCTCCAGGAGAATCTCCTAGAGCCTGGCCATTGTTGACTGTCAAGGTCAGTTTCTTTGGGTCCGGTTCAGGTGTAGCGGTCGCGGTCTGCCTCTCTCACTTGGTCTGTGACGCAGCCTCACTTTTCATTTTTGTCTCGGACTGGGCCGCTACAACCAAAGGGAAGTCTAGTGATGTGAATAGTCCTCAATTTGCGTCGACGACTATCTACCCTCCTCCTCATTTCTCTTTTCAGGTCCCGAAAATCGACTTTATTACTCATTTCAATGAGAAATGTGTGACAAAGAGGTTCGTCTTTGAATCATCTAAGATCTCAGAGCTTAAACTTAAGGCCGTTAGCGAAATTGTGGCCTTCCCTTCGCGTGTTGAAGCCATTACAGCACTTATATGGAGATGTGCCACTAAGGCTTCATCAAGATCTAACTGGTCATCAATGATGAATCAAGCCATGGACTTGCGGCTTAGGATCCCTTTTAATGTTTTGTCACAAGATGCCATAGGCAACTTATTAACGTTCTTCTTTCTCAAGAAAGAACCTGGGAATAATATGGAAATCGATCAGATCGTGGCCGAGTTTAGGAAGGCCAAAGAAAGAATCAATGAGATGATCAAAGAGAGTGCTACTACAACCACACTTAGCCAAAACTTGATGAAAGTGACTGTAGATTTCTTAACGGAGTTAAAACCGGAGACAAACTTCTATGGCGTGACTAGTTGGTGTAAAAAGCGTTTCTATGAGGTTGACTTTGGAATGGATGGTCCGGTTTGGGTTGGAACTAAGGCTGCTGTTCCTGATAGTCAGTTGTATGTGTTGTTGATGGATGCAAAGGATGAGGAAAGTGTTGAAGCATGGATAGGCTTGCCCGAACAAGACATGGCCGTGTTCGTTCGTGACCAAGACTTGCTTGCTTATGCCACTCTAAATCCCCCCATCATCATCTAAATAAGACTTGAACCAGTGACAATGTGACATCTTGGTTTGGAGTAATGGGAAAATTTGTTGGGTTAATATTATATTAATTATGTTAATTTACTTTATGGAATTTTATTACATTCGAACTTGTGCTTTATATTAAGCATGTAGTCTGTGGATTTCATCTATGTACTAAATAATGACCTGTGTTAGTGTTGTGTTATGGTTATTTTAATATAAAAATATATTACTGGATTATTCAAGAATTATGGTTGCCTTCATGTTCTTCTTTTTTTTTTCTCTTCTTTTTTTTAGTATCCTATATCCAATCTGTGGATTTGATTATTATATGTATTAATTTATATAATATATGGAAAATATTCATTAAAACTTTTTATACGTATATATTTTCCTAATTTTCCATATATTTTTAATTTTTATACTATACAAACTAAAAACGCGCAATGTTTCATTTTTATCTCTTGTTTTGTGATTTATGATAATTTCATTAATTATTCATACATTGTACAAATATGAATAAGAATACTATTACAAATTATAGAATCCAATGACTAGACTAACATAAGGTACTATATTACAATTTACAAGCTCTAGTCAAACCATATTTTACTTTATTATATATATATCAAATTATATATTATATTGTTCTGTAAAAATTGTTAGAAAATCTATCGAATTATTAATCAAACAAAGATTTCTCCAACTAAACAAGACTGATTTAATATATAATTAAACATGTGAAAGAATAACAAATAATTAATTGTTTCTCTCAATGAAATAAAAGTGAATACTGATGTTTGAATATAAAAAAAACAGCAAAAAGCAAACAGGTGGCTCTGAACATTACTCTGCATGCAACCACAGTGTTGATCATCCAGCACTATATGTCAAAATTAAAAGAAGTTCTTTTTTTATTTAGCGTCTCCTTTTTATCCTCCTCTACGCTTTGATCACCTGATCCTGAAGTCTCTCAATTTGTTTAATCTAACAAGAAAATAAAAAGTGAAGTATGTTGTTGAACTCAGTGATGAACCTGGTGGCGCCGCCGGCAACGATGGTGGTAATGGCCTTCGCATGGCCGTCGCTGTGTTTCATTAGCACATGCGAACGGCTTTACAACTCCTTTCTCGCCACCGAAGACATGGAGGACAAAGTCGTCGTCATCACCGGAGCTTCCTCTGCCATTGGAGAGGTAATATTCAAGACATATAAGAATTAAAGATCAAAACAATTTACTATCCAAGGAAAAATGTATTTTAGGGTCATCTCATAGTTCTTAGACCTTATATATTTCGAAAAGCAAAATTAGAAAATTATACGAATTTAATATGGGCTAATTTTTGACGAGGTTATAGTATTTAATTAATTTTATTGGTTGAATATAACATTTGTTTTTTTTTGCAACTTATAAGTATTTTGCATATAATTGGTCGAACCCCCTCCCCCTAACTCTCCTTTGGAGCTTCCAACCACTATGATAAGAAGACTTTTTTAATATAACATTTGTTTTAAAGTTCAAAAAAGAATTATATAAATATAACATTTGTTTCAAGGTCTTGGTTACTGTTTTGACATTTTCCTGAATTTAGTATTTGACATTTGGTATGAAAATTGTTGTATGTGTATATCGATTGAACTTTAGATGTAGATTTATGTGGAACATTTGTGAGAAGAATCATAAGTTTTTGTGATGAAAGCAGCATATAGCGTATGAATATGCAAAGAGAAAAGCGAATTTGGTGTTGGTAGCAAGGAAAGATGAGAGATTACATTCGATAAGCAGCAAAACCAAACAGATTGGAGCAAAACATGTCATGATTATTGCAGCTGATGTTGTAAAGGAAGACGAATGCCGCAGATTTATCAACGAAGCCTTTAACTATTACGGCCACGGTACACAAAAACACCCTTTACTTTTAGGTCAAGCTATAAAAATGTGACCTAACTTCTATACCAATTAATTGCTAAACAACAGTTTTATTAAGCTCGTTTATGGATTATAAATTAAAGAATGTTGTTTTATATGGATGAACTCAGTGGATCACCTGGTGAATACGGCGAGTCTTGGACACGAGTTTTACTTTGAGGAAGTGAGCGATGCGACCGTATTTCCCCATTTGTTGGTAAGCTTTCAGTATTTTGGGATAAACCTTCATTATTCGTAAATGGGATACAAGAGAAGTTTATATACAAAGCAAGTAAAGTAAACCATAGAACTAAACCAAACATAACAAACATTGAACCATAGATATTGTATGTACGCTAGTATAAGCTTTGTTTGTTCTCTTCTTGATATCTGTGTTAAGGGTTATTGTGTGGTTTCTTGATCAGGATATAAACTTCTGGGGAAATGTTTATCCGACTTATGTAGCATTGCCATACCTACAAAAGAGTAATGGACGGATAATCGTGAATGCATCGGTCGAGAACTGGTTGCCTCTACCGCGAATGAGCCTTTATTCTGTTAGTATCTTCCTTTAAGTTTGAGTTTATCTCCTATAGGTTCCATGATGATTTTTTTTTTTTTTTGGTTTACCGGTTGCTTAGGCTGCGAAAGCAGCTCTGGCTAACTTCTATGAGACGCTGAGATTCGAGTTAAATGGGGATGTTGGAATAACAATAGCGACTCACGGATGGATTGGGAGTGAGATGAGTAGAGGAAAGTTCATGCTAGAGGAAGGTGCTGAAATGCAATGGAAAGAAAAAGAAGTAAGATTCAATTTGTAGAGTTTTCCTTAGGGTCGGGCATTTGGGTTCGGTTAGGTTTTTTTTCTTTTCTAAATTATATGCAAATTATGACTAAACTTTTTAAGTTCAGTTTCGATTTTAAAAGTTTAGTTTGGTTTTTTTTTTTCAACAACATGTATATTATACAGATTTGAACTCGGATTCTGACACTAATACAAACTACTAAGCTATATGTCCTCGCTAATTTGACTTGATTTTGAACTAAAACATAATGATAGAAATATAAATATGTTCGTATTTAAATGCAGTTTTGACATATTTATTTTATTTTTAAAAATATAAATTTTAAAGAATTTTGATTTATTCGATTTGGTTACAATAAATCCACAATGTGTAACGTTTTCATTTACTATAAATAATATATTCCTGAAATTGGTCTAAAATAAAATTCGGTTTGAGAAATTTCCGTTCAACTTAATTTAGGTTTTATCTGTTGAAAATTCAATCATTCAATAATTAAAATTCAGGTAGCAGGAAACGGTGGAGAAATCGAGGAATTTGCGAAGATGATAGTGGCTGGTGCTTGCAGGGGAGACTCGTACGTGAAGTTCCCAAGCTGGTATGATGTGTTTCTCCTTTACAGAGCTTTCACGCCGAACGTGCTCAAATGGACTTTCCGGCTGCTTCTGTCTACTGAAGTTACACCTCGAAGATCTCTTATTGGAAAAGAGGCTTTGACGATCGAGTCAACACCACGACTTATGCTTGAAGAATCTCCTCCTCCGAAGATTCACGCGAGCTCGCCTCAGTTCAGTCTCCAAGAGTGGATTGAATCTGAGTAACTACCAACATTAGACATGAATATAAGCTCTAGATTATAGCTAAGATTACAAGCAAAGATTAAAACTTGATCTACTAAATTACAGACCAGATAAAAGATGGACTCCAACAAGTCTTTTGTCATGTAGCACTTTGTTTCTTTTCTCTTCCCACGATCTGAGGCAGAACGATCGATCTATGAGGATCGGATCGATCCAAAATCATACGTCTTCTCTCCTTATGGCTTATGTAGGATCGATCAATCCAAGCGTAGATCGATCGATCTGAGTTCCGAGAATGACTACTTCTTGCTCCTTTGTTTCCGTTCCTCGCTCCTTATGTTTTAACCTCCATCCAAAAGTCTTTTAACCTAAAATGACTCTAAAAACACAAAAACTCGAAAAACTTTTGAAAATTTTGGTTAAAATGCATTAAAAACGTAATACATCAATTCTCTTCCAGACTTACTCTTTTGCTTGTCCTCAAGCAAACTACTAAGAATAGAGTCGAGGTTTGAAAACAAAAACTCACCAAATCTTTAGAACGCTACACTGACCAACACTCTTGAATTCACATACCACAGAGCCAACATTAGATAATAAGTAAGTGTACTTACCACAATCTTAGTAATCTCCCAAATATGGTTCAAGCCCATTAGAGAAATATGAAACCTTCATTGTTAATTTTTTTAATCAATTAAGTGTGGGGTCTTATCGAGAGAGTATCGATCAAAGAACTTATAGATTCTTCTCTTCTAAGCTCCTGAACACACTGACAGTATTTGCACAATCTTTCTTATTTTCTTTTCCCTTAGTCAACTCCTCCTTTTTTGTTGTTTATGGGTGTCCCTAGCCCTCGGCATAAAGACCAGATCCGAAAACCCGAACCAGTACCGACCTAAAATAACTGGTTCGGATCGGGTTTGGTTATATCTTATTTACCTGTGGGTCTTATGCTTCAGACTCGTGGGTATCGGGTCGGTTCCGGTTCCAACCCGGAACCGATCGGGTACCCGAATTTGTGTTTGTTACAAACTAACCTAAATACATAATCTATGTTTGTCGATTGAGATTCCCCTACGGCCTAAACAAACTTAAATACTCGAGTATGAAAAATCCCCAATTACAAACTTGAATCCCTAGCCAATTTAGCCGCTTCAGTCACGTCGCCACCGTCTGTGTCGTCGAGAAATCAGTCGGAGGTATGTGTCTCTCAGTTTCTCGTACTCTGCTCTTCTATTTCTTCATTCGATTTTGGAATGTAAATTGTAAATTTAAATCCTGAAAAGATCTTTGTATTTACAATGGTTAGGATTGGTACCTTGATCAAAAGCGCATGGAGGAGGAGGATGAGCCCATGGAGTAGGACGGGTTGCTGGATTGAGGAGTAGGAGATCGCATCACTCTCTTCTCACGCCTCCTATTCTCACCGGCAGAGGAATGGCGTCTTCCCGCCATAGCACTATCGGCTTCATCATCCTCTTGCCGCCTCTCTTCACGCCTTGGCGAAGAAGTTCCCTCTACCTTGGCCTTGAGCTCCTTGATTTGACCCTTCAAGCCCGTCACCGTCTTCACAAGCTTCCTTATGGTCTTGTCTTGCCACTTGTTCCATCTTTGGAGGAGGTTGATGTGTTGGTGAGCTTTCTTAGAGGTCTCTCCTTGGTTATTAGACTCATAAGGTACAAAGTTGTACCTATCACTTCCATACACCGGTGGGGCTTGGTAAGGCTCGTGAGTGGTGTCCCAATAAGCCATGGGGAGGGTCTCTATGTCATCGAGATGCTCGTCGGTTGGAGTGAAAGAGGCGTTTGCCTTCTCCCTTAGGTTAGTGAGATGAATGCAAGGTAGCTTGATTGTAACCTCCTTGTCCAAGTCCACATTGAACTTGTTCTTGAAGTTCTTCCCTTCCTTCACCAAAAAGTGACCCTTTAGGAGGTAAGAGGAGTCGATATACTGCTCGTCAGCCGTGGGTATGCCCAAGGTGATGCCTACTTCTTCAAGGATGGGGGTGATCATGCCACCAATGGCTAAGTGGTGGCTATCCTTCTTCTTGGCCACGTCCTTCCCTTTATAGCTTGCTGCGTGAGCAACCCAAACTTGCACCAAGCTGTTTCCCGTATCATCACCACGCATCTCGTAGCCTCCAATATATCGGAGGATACCCTTAAGACTCGCGTCAAGCATCTCCCATTCTTCAGCAGTCATCACCACGCTTTCCTTTTTGGCAAAGAAGGTATGGGCTAACACCTTTTGAGCATAGCGAATCCCCGGGTGGCGGATAAACTTGCTCTTGACCCTCCCGGTCTTGTACGTCCCGCTACCAAGCAAATACCAAAGCTTCTCCAACTCTGCCTTCTTCACGTCCAACCGAGAACCGGGGCCAGTCCCCTCATCAAAACCGAGAACCTCTCCAAGCTTCTTGAAATTCATCTTGTAGGACTTGTTGTGCACTCGGAATTTGATGAACCCGAATCCATCCTTTTCTCTATCAACATCCGAGCTTAAGGTTGACACCTTCAAGGAAGAGAGGAATTGGCAAGTCTCCTCTTGGTGGCTTGGGTATGACCGGTTGAACCATCTCTCACACCCCAAGTTTCGAAAAATCTCGGCAACATCTTCCAAGAGACCCAACTCTTCAAGCAGCTCGTGGTCCGGATACTTGGTCCCCTTGAAAGGCATCTCCATGAGAGCCTTGTAGATGGATGAAGGTGTCGGGTTTGATGCCGCGCCCTTCTCACTCTTGCCTTGCTTGCTCTTCCCTTTTCCAACATCTCCCTTTTGAGACAGCTTTCTCACACGTGATGGACTCTCTTCGGGAACATCTTCTTCGGCTTCCATAGGCCTCTTGCCTTGTTTCTTGCTAGCATCTCCCCTTGTTCTCCCCATATTACCTATAAAATCAAAATTCTTGGAGAAGAGTGAGTATAATGTGGTTTAAAAATTCTTGCAAGCATGTAATTATGAAAATTGCATGGAAGCTTCAAGAATTAAAACCCAATAGCAATTAAATTAGAGCAAGAAACAATTCAATTTGAAAAATCTCTCTTGAAATCAAATCATTAATCAAGGAATTTTTACCAAATTAAGCATCCTCTAATTGATAATTCATTAAAATCCAAGAGGATTCTAGCTTAACTACTTGTATAACAATGGAAATCAATCTTAAACAAAGCAAATACCAAATTTTTGAACAACACTTAGGCTAAAATTCAAATTTTCGTAACCCATGAAAATCCTAAGGAGAAATTGTTCAAAAATCAAAATTTTCCATGTAAATCCTTGAAAAACCTTTACCAATCATAACCCATAACAAATCTCAACTATACCCAACTCAATCAACTCAATCCAAGCCTATCTATCCATCAAAATTCCCAATTTATGCAAATTGAGAAATTAGAGAGTAAAAGAGAGGATTAGAAGTCAAACCTTGGTTCCTTGCAAAGAGGTGGCCGAAATTCTCTAAGGAATGGAGATTAGCCAACAATTTCGAAAATAAAGCACTTGAAATCAATAAATTTGATTGAGAATTGAGAGAGAAAGGTGAAAAAGAAGTTTCTTGTTTATGTGTATGGGTTTGAAATCGTGAGAGAGATAGATGAGAGGAAGAGGACTCTTAAAAACCACAAAATTCGGTCCATATTAAGTGAGAAAGTCAACATTAAACCGGTCAAAGGAAGGAAGAAAAGTCAAGCAAACCTGATTTTTAGAAACGGATCGACGTGGTCGTCGATCCATGTCGTCGATCTGGCTCCCTGGAAAAACGGATCGACGAGCCTTCGTCGATCCATGTCGTCGATCTGGCTCCCTGGAAAAACGGATCGACGAGCCTTCGTCGATCCATGTGGTCGATCTGGCTCCCTGGAAAAACGGATCGACGAGCCTTCGTCGATCCATGTGGTCGATCTGGCTCCCTGGAAAAACGGATCGACGAGCCTTCGTCGATCCGTCTCGTCGATCCGTGTCGTCGAGCTAACATCATGCAGGACGGATCGACGAGCTTCACCGATCCACTTCACCGATCCGTCTCCCTGGATTTTTGGATCGATGAGCTTCATCGATCCACCTCACCGATCCTCTTCCAGAAACTTCCTCCTTGCTTTTCTCTTCAAGCCTAAGTCCTCATACTCAACATAAAACTTACAAAAACTCAAAGAAACAAAATCATAGCACCAAATAAAGAATATATACAATGGATAACAATGGGAATGCCTCCCAAGTGCGCTTGTTTTAAGTCGCTAAGCTTGACTTTGCAAACCTTTTAGGCTAGAGAAGGGTTTTGAAGAGGGATTGAGCTTGCCTCTTCCTTTGATTCATGCACCAAGTATGGCTTGACCCTGTGACCGTTGACCGTGAAACTCTCCCCATTCTTCCCAATCAAAGTGATGGCACCATATGGCAATACCTCTTGAATCTCAAAGGGCCCTCCCCACCTTGATTTGAGCTTACCCGGGAACAACTTCAGTCTTGAATTGTAGAGAAGAACCTTGTCACCAACACTTAGCTCCTTCTTCACAATCCTCTTGTCATGGAAAGCTTTGGTCCTTTCCTTGTAAATTCTTGAGCTTTCATAAGACTCAAGCCTTATCTCCTCAAGCTCTTGGAGTTGAATCAACCTCTTCTCTTGGGCAGTCTTGATGTTGTAGTTTAGAAGCTTCACAGCCCACATAGCTTTGTGCTCAATCTCAACCGGTAGATGACAAGCCTTCCCATACACAAGGTTGAAAGGAGATCTCCCAATTGGAGTCTTGAAAGCTGTCCTATAAGCCCACAAAGCATCATCAAGCTTGATAGACCAATCCTTCCTAGTCAAACCCACGGTTTTCTCCAAAATAGCTTTGATCTCACGGTTTGATACTTCCACTTGACCACTAGTTTGGGGATGGTAAGGGGTAGCTACCTTGTGCTTGACACCATGCTTGCTTAATAACCCTTCAAAGACCTTGTTGATGAAGTGGCTTCCTCCATCACTAATCACAACTCTTGGAACACCAAACCTTGGGAAGATTATGCTCTTGAACATCTTAACCACGACCTTGGAGTCATTAGTGGGACTTGCCATTGCCTCAACCCATTTTGACACATAATCAACAGCTACTAGGATGTACTTGTTTCCAAAAGAAGAGGGAAAGGGTCCCATGAAGTCTATGCCCCAAACATCAAACAGCTCCACTTCTAAGATTGGATTTTGGGGCATCTCATCTCTCTTGCTAATGTTCCCTTTTCTTTGGCAAGGCTCACATCTCTTGATATACTCATGAGTGTCCTTGAACAATGTAGGCCACCAAAATCCACTTTGAAGCACCTTTGTAGCTGTCTTGAAAGTTGCAAAATGTCCTCCATACTTAGACCCATGGCAATGAAAGATCACACTCTCAACCTCTTCTTGTGCTAAGCATCTCCTATATATACCATCAGCACATCTCTTGTAGAGGTAAGGCTCATCCCAATAGAAGTGTGATACATCTCTCATAAACTTCTTCTTGTGATAGGCATTGAGATGAGTGGGTTCTTCATTGCACACCAAGTAGTTGACAAAATCAGCGTACCAAGGTTCACTACTTGCTTCCATGCCTTGAATTTCTTCAAGCTTCCTTCCAAGTCCATGTACACCAGCAATGCTCTTGATCATCATAATCTGCTCCTCCGGCAAAGAATCATCTATTGGCAAGGCATCTTCAATCTTCATTCTTGACAAGTTATCAGCCACACCATTCTCTACACCCTTCTTGTCAACTATTTCCATATCAAACTCTTGTAAGAGCAAGATCCATCTTAGGAGCCTTGGCTTGGTCTCCTTCTTGGCATAGATATGGCGCAAGGCTGCATGGTCGGTGTACACTATGACCTTTGATCCCACCAAGTAGGACCTAAACTTCTCAAATGCAAACACCACTGCCAAGAGTTCCTTCTCGGTTGTAGCATACTTGGTTTGGGCCTCATCAAGTGTTCTACTTGCATAATAGATCACATGTAGCTTCTTGTCTTTCCTTTGTCCAAGCACAGCACCAACTGCATAATCACTAGCATCGGCCATGATCTCAAATGGTAGACTCCAATCCGGTGCTTGCACAATGGGAGCACTCACAAGCGCTTTTTTGATAGTCTCAAAGGCTTGCAAGCACTCCTCATCAAACCGAAACTCCACCTCCTTGCAAAGTAGCCTTGTCAAAGGCCTAGCTATCTTGGAGAAGTCCTTGATGAATCTTCTATAAAAACCCGCATGCCCAAGAAAACTCCTTATGCCTTTCACATTAGTGGGTGGCGCCATCTTCACCATGACCTCTATCTTGGCCTTATCAACTTCTATACCATCTTCAGAAATCTTGTGACCCAATACAATTCCTTGGTTGACCATGAAGTGGCACTTTTCCCAATTGAGCACCAAATGAGATTCTTCACATCTTTGTAGTACCTTGCAAAGATTAGAAAGACATGCAGAAAAAGAGGCACCATACACAGAAAAGTCATCCATAAATACTTCTACCATTTCCTCAATAAGATCCGAGAAGATACTCATCATGCACCTTTGAAAGGTGGCTGGAGCATTACATAACCCAAATGGCATCCTTCGATAGGCAAAGGTACCATAAGGGCATGTGAAAGTAGTCTTCTCTTGATCATTTGGATGAATGGGTATTTGGAAGAACCCACTATATCCATCAAGGAAACAATAGAAGGGGTGGTTAGCCAATCTTTCAAGCATTTGGTCAATAAAAGGGAGAGGGAAATGATCTTTTCTAGTAGAAGCATTAAGTTTTCGGTAATCAATACACATTCTATGCCCGGTTATGGTTCTAGTTGGTATTAACTCATCCTTATCATTCTTTATCACTGTGATTCCACCCTTCTTAGGGACAACATGCACGGGAGAAACCCAAGTGCTGTCACTAATAGGATAGATCACATTAGCCTCTAAAAGTTTTAAGATTTCCTTCTTCACCACTTCCTTAAGGTTTGGGTTTAGTCTTCTTTGATGTTCAATTGAAGAAGCATTCTCATTTTCAAGGTGAATCCTATGAGTACAAAGTATAGGAGATATGCCTTTGATGTCACTTAGTGAATAACCAATTGCTCTCCTATACTTTCTCAACTCATTTAAGAGAGAGTTGAGCTCATCATCACTCAATTGTTCATTTACAATGATGGGGTAAGTAGAGTTGGGGCCTAAGAAAGCATACCTTAGTCCAATGGGAAGTGGTTTGAGGTCCACCTTTGGGGCCTTAAGCTCGCTCCAATCTTCATCAAGATCCTTAGCCAATTCGCCATCCTCAAGCTTCTCTAGCTTTTCTCCTTGTCCTTGGCTTGAAACCTCAACTTCCATGGATCCCTTGTCTTGGTCAAACCCCAATCCACTTTCACATGAAGCTACCAATCTTGTAAATCCTTCCTCCCCATCTAGAGCCTTGCGTGAATCAAGCATTTGAGTGTATGCTTGTGTTTCCTCATCCAAGTACCCTTCTTCTCCATGTGGTTTAGTGAGGGCAATACCTAGATGGTCCTCTTGAGCTAGTTCCTCTAGCAACTCATCAGCTAGCTTATCCATGGTCTCAATGTAGAATACTTGACCATCAATGGTAGGTTTCCTCAAAGTCTCCTTTATGTCAAACTTCAACTCAACTCCTTTCCCAAGATGTAAAGCTATCTTCCCATGCTTAACATCAATTATAGCACCAGCTGTGGCTAGGAAAGGTCTTCCCAAAATCAAAGGATCCTTTGGCTCCTCATCCATCTTGAGAACCATAAAATCTGTGGGAATGATGAAGTTGCTAACCTTGATAGGCAAATCTTCAAGAACTCCAATGGGCAATCTCACACTTCTATCCGCAAGTATCAATGATATCCCACACTCCTTGTACTTGGTGAAACCGAGCTTCTTGGCTATTGAATAGGGCATAAGGTTGATGCTAGCTCCAAGATCACACAAGCAATTCTCAAAGCTAAGAGGCCCTAGGGCGCATGGAATTGTGAAAGAACCGGGGTCTCCTAGCTTCTTTGGCACCACATTGTTTTGGATGATGGCACTACACTCTTGAGAGACTAGCATCACTCCTTGGATGTCCTTTGCTCTTTGTGCCACGGTTTCCTTCAAGAATTTGGCATATTGTGGAATCATCATGAAAGCATCTACCAAAGGCATCTTGAGCTCTATATCCTTGATTTGCTTGTCAAACATGGCCTTGTATTTCTCCACCAATTTCTTCTTGAACCTCCCGGGAAAAGGAAGCTTAGGCTTGTATGGTGGAGGAACAAACCTTGGCTCCTCCTTGTGCAAATTCTCCTTTGGCTTCTCCTTTACCACTTCCTTACTCTTCCTAGCAATATACACATCATCAAAAGTCACAGCATCTTGAACTTTTTCAAGGTCCTCCTCCCCATCTTGAACTTCAATGTCCTCATTGATCAAAGGACTAGACCTTGGAGGTAACTCCTTTCCACTTCTCAAAGTAATAGCATTGATGTACTCCTTGGGATTTGCTTCACACTTTCCCGGTAAGGTACCTTGAGAATTGGAGCTAGAAGCTTTGCCTTTTTCTAGTTGCTTGAACTTTTGTTGAAGACCACCAATTTGAGTAGCAAGCTCATTGAGTGAAGAGTCCATCCTTGTGTTGATTTCAGCAATCTTCTTTCCCATGTTGGCGTCACTATTAGCTTGACCTTGGAGGATTTGTTGAAGCATAAGTTGAACATTGTCTTGTGGATTCCCTTGTGGATGATTGCCTTGGTTGTTCCTTTGTCCACCATAGTTGCCTTGATTTCCTCCTTGGTATTGTGACCTTGGTACATAGCCCTTTTGTTGATTGTTGTAGTTCACAAAGGGCTTCCCTTGAGTAGTTTGAGTAGGGTAGACTTGGTCTTCCGGATTAGCCACATTAGTACTCCTATAAGAGAGATTGTTGTTTCCCTTATAGTTGTTGCCATAGTTGTTGTTGTAACCTCCTTGGCCTCCCACGAAATTTACCACTTCTTGACCCTCTTTGTACCCAACTTGATCACCACACTCCTCTTCATTCTCTTCTACAAAATGCACATGCCTTTGGGAAGAAGACATAAGCTTATCCATCTTATCATGTAGAGACTTCATTTCCTTCTTGTGAGACTCTAAATCGCTACTTCTTGGGGCTCTATCATAGTCCTCATTGTAGTTACCATCACTCAAGGCAAGATTCTCTACAAGCTCCAAACCATCTTCAACATCTTTACCCAAGAAATTCCCATTACTAGCGGTATCAAGAAGCATCCTTATCTTTGGTAGAACACCTCTATAGATGGTGCTTAGGAGAGACTCTTGTGTGAAGCCATGATGAGGGCATTGCATTGTGTAGCCCTTGAATCTTTCCCATGCTTCATTGAAGGACTCATTGTTCCTTTGGGTGAAGCTAGAGATCTCATTCCTCAACTTGGCGGTTCTTGAATTTGAGAAGAACTTTGAGAGGAAAGCTTTCTTGCACTCATCCCATGTAGTGATAGTAGCTTGAGGCAAATTTTTCTCCCATTGCCTTGCTCTATCTCCAAGAGAGAAGGGAAATAGTCTTAGCTTGAAGGCATCTTCACTCACACCATTAGTCTTGAATAAGCCACAAACTCTATCAAAGTTGTCCAAGTGATCTAGAGGATCCTCCATTGGCAACCCATGAAACTTGTCTTGTTGAACCATAGAGATGAAAGCTGGCTTCACTTCAAATGTATTGTTTTGAACCGGTGGAGGTTGAATGCCATAGCGGTTTTGATGTGTATTTGGAGCATCTCCAGCTCCTATAGTCCTCCCTTGTCTAGGCGCATGTAAAGGGTTGCCATTCCCTCTTTGTGCATGCGCCATGTTTGGTGGAGGGTGTTGATTCCCTTGTTGTTCCTCCATCCTCAATCTCTCTATTCTTGCAGCTTCCCTTCTTGCAATCCTTGCAACCTTTTCCAATTGATCAATCTCTTGAAAGCCCTCAAAGTTGTTGCTTCCTTGTGACCTCAAATGCATTCAAAGGAAAACTGAAATTTAGAAAATGAGAATGTCAATAAACACAAAAAGGATTACTTAGTCTCAAGCTAAATTCAAATCTTAAAGATCAAACACTCCCAATATGGCAACGGCGCCAAATTGATACACGACTTTTTAGTCTTGTAAGCAATTCCTCAATTGCTCATGTCATTGCAATATTTGAGGTATCAATCCATCTTGGGAGTTTGGTGCAATAAGAATGCAAAATTCAGTTTAAGCTAAGCTAGAATAGTAGAATCAAGTCACAAACAAGAATTAAAAGCTAAACACAACCTAAATAAGACACTACTAGAGCAATAATATGAAGCTAAACCTTAAATACCACTAATTAAGCACTAAACAAGCAATTAACTACTAATCAAGATTATCAAATTAACTAAAACGAAACCTAGGGATGGAATCATTGATTTGGGAAGCCTAATGGACAATCTTGCAATCATTTAAGCAACTAATAAAGCTACCTCTATGCCTAGAACTCTTAATCAAGTTTAAACCATGGTGTGTAGCATTAAACCCTTTGTTAATCACCCTAATGAACTAATGATGTTTTAGCATTAGAATAATCAACAAGCATTAAATACAAGTCTATAAGGCATAATAAACACTCTAAACATCTAATGTCTTAGGCTAGAATATGTAAATTTCCTATTAAGTTGGTTCAAGCATTTCATCAAACACTTGGTGGGTGTGTGAAATGCTTAGGCTCCAAATTAGCAAAAGTTAGCTAATTGGCATTAGGAATCACTTAATAGAAAGAGGTAATGAAAGAATCTAACCTAGATTGCAAGATTAATCCATTGAACTTCCCTAAATCTAATCCATCCCTAAGTTCCTAAGGGAACTACTCACTAATCATGCTTAAACCCATCAAATCAAAGATAAGAGAAAGATTAAGCATAATTAGAGAAAGATAACAAGAATTCTAAGAAAGATATTGCATTAAACTCAAATCCAAAGCTTAAACAAAGAGTTTTGCCCAAAGAGGCTAAAAGTTTAGTCTAGAAACCAATGGATAAAAGCTCTTTAGAAAAATTAGGTTAAAAGAGTATTTATAGGTGGTCCCATAAGATGCAAGAAAAAGAAGTCGTCTGGGGTCGGATCGACGAGGTCATCGATCCATGTCGTCGATCCGACCCTCAAAATAAACTGGATCGACGAGATCGTCGATCTCCTTCGTCGATCCATGTCTCGAGGCTTGACTTCTGGTTCGGCGTGGCTCGTCGATCCATCTCACCGATCCGTGCTCCTGGAAATTTGGATCAGTGAGTCTTTGTCGATCCATGTCACCGATCCGTGTCCCTGAAAATATGGATCGGTGAGTCTTCGTCGATCCATGTCACCGATCCGTGCCCCTGGATTTGTGGATCGACGACCTTCGCCGATCTGGTTCGTCGATCCATCTTCAGAAATCGTCTGCTTCCTTCTCCTTGCTCCTTCTTGCCATTCCAAGTAGCTAGCATCACCCTCCAACTCCATCCTCATCTTCAAAGCCTCCTTTTCCACCTGATTATGGTACCAATATGCAACAAAGTATGCAAAGAACCATGCAAAAGACCCTAGGACTCTAAATGATACAATGCAACACAATGATGCTACTTTAGACTCTAAATGATGAGAAACTTATGCTTAAAGGATGCTAGAATGATGCAAAATATAGACATATCAGATATATGGGTTGCTCCTTATACATCAGCTAGTTATATGGTAATAAATGCGCATTTTGTTGATGCTAGTTGGCAGTTAAGGAAGTTCATCATAGACTTCAAAAATCTCAGATCATAAAGGTGTAACGATCTGTAAGGTTCTTATTTATTGTTTAGAAGAATGGGATATAAATAGAGTCTTCTGCATCACAGTAGATAATGCCACAGCTAACAGTTCTGCTATAAAGAGGTTCAAGGAAAGATTCAGTCAAGTTGATGATGATGTTTTAGTTCTGAAAGGTGCTCATTTGCATTTAAGGTGCTTGACTCACATATTGAACTTGATTGTAAAGGAGGGTTTGATGGAGATATACACCAATATCAATGTTGTTCAAAATTGTATTCAGTATGTGAGGTCTTCAACACCCCGACTCAATGTCGTTTGAGTTTCGTGTAGAAACAGGAAAATGACAAGTGGAAGCTTACCTTTAGATGTGAGGACGAGATGGATGCCACGTATCTGATGCAGAAATTGTGAAGGCTGAAGATAAACCTTATAACGACTACTTCCTGGAAGTTTACCTTTATGAAGTTTAGATTGGCATTTGATAAGATGGAGGCTGAAGATAAACCTTATAACGACTATTTCCTGGAAATTGTGGACGGAAAGAAGAGGGTCGGACCACTAGTTACAACTGATTGGGAAGAAGTAGAGAGGTTGATTCAGTTCCTCATAATTTTTTACAGATCAACTTTAAGTCTTTCAGCTTCTACTTCGACGACAGCTCATAAGATCTACGCAGAAATAGTCACCATCACTAGGATAGGATGGTCAGTGCAGTTAGCGACAACGTAAGATCTGATGAACAGCTAAGGTACAAAGCTTTTGCTATGATGTCAAAGTTAAAGAAGTATTGGAATCCGTTTTAGGTAGAATCACATGCTAAATCTCAAAATCGAGAGATGAACAAGATTCTTATAGTAGCAAGTGTTTTTGACCCAAGTAAGAAGATGAAGTTTGCTCAACTCAGTTTTGATGAGCTTTATGGCAGTGAAACCATAGAGTTTAAACTTATCTCTGAAACAGTGTCGGATATCTTGACGAGTTTGTTTGATGAGTATAATGGTTATGCTAAAGCTACGGTTGGGTCTGGTAACTCTTCTCAGTCACAAGCAACATCGTCTACACAGTCTCACTAAGAGTCCCAAGATCAAGATCAAGTTGAGACAAGGGTTCTGATTAATGGTGTCGAATATGAAAGGATGGATAATATGTACGAGGAGTTTATGGAAGAATTTGGCGTTCCAAAATCAG
Organism: Alliaria petiolata; assembly: GCA_020283515.1. NCBI lineage: Eukaryota > Viridiplantae > Streptophyta > Magnoliopsida > Brassicales > Brassicaceae > Alliaria > Alliaria petiolata. The sequence continues at coordinate 344,628,073 of JAHZTW010000001.1, forward strand.
TTAATGAGTTGGATTTGTACTTGAAAGAATCGGTTGAACGTCCCAAGCTTATGAAAGGTACGAAATATGATGTATTAGATTGGTGGAGAATAAACAGCCTCAAGTTCTCAGTTCTATCTTTTGTAGCTAGGGATATATTTGCAATGCAAGTGTCCTCAGTAGCATTCGAATCTGCGTTTAGCACTAGTGGGAGAGTATTAGACCCATATAGGAGCTGTTTGACACCATACATGGTTGAAGTATTGATGTGCACTGCGCAATTGTTTAAATGTGAAATTCATATCAATAAAAAAGAAGTGATTACAATTGAACAACTTCTTTCAGATGTAGAGTTGCAAGATGATCTTATGAGAGGTAATTTCTTTCTTTTGAACTCTGTGTTAATATGATTTTTAAATTTTTAATTTGTAAACTTATGTTCTTTCATTGTTCTTTTAGAGTTTGATAATGAATTCAACATGCAAGGATCGTGATAATGAGGTAAATAATCGTATACTCTCACCAAGAGCCTTGTTGTTTTTGTTGCTTAAGTGTCCTTGTTGATTTTTTTCTCTGAGATTTACCATTGATTTGTATAGGTACTAGAGATCACTGATGAGTGAAGAGTGAAAAATGAAGAGGTCACTGATGAGTGAAGAGTGAAGACTGAAGTGTTTGCATTTTGATGTTTTCGAACACAAGTAGAGAACTAAGACAAGTATGACTCATTTTGATGTTTTTATCTTGAAAATGTTTGCATTTTGTACTCTATTCTATCTTTTGTGTCTCTGTTTCTTTTACTTTTAGATTTGAATTGGTACTTTTCGATCAAATGTTGGCTAAGTTGTTGTGTTTAGATTTTATTGATTTTCGGGTATACGATTCCATTTCAGTTGAGTGGGTAAAATTACAGGTATTTCGGTTCCATTCGGGTAATAAAACCGATCCGAACCAAAAAATTTCAGAACCGATTTGTTTCGGGTTTTAAACGGGTCTGAGAATACAGAACCGAAACTACCTAAAACCGATCGGTTCTTAACCGGAACCGACTCGAAGTGTATTTGGTACCTATAAGGGTAAAAACTTCATGTACCCGAAAGATCCAGAACCGAACCGAATACCCGAATGCCTAGGGCTAGGTGTCCTTATCGACTTTTCCCTACTTTTTTTATAGCTCTCGAACGGTGCCACTCACATTCGTGTTCCTTGTGAGGAGACGCTTTCATGAGTGTAGACTCAACTTCCTAGTCCTTTTCACGGAACTCAGACTGCCATTCTTAAACTTAAACATCATTATTCTCTTTTTCTTTTAGGGAAGATCAAAGAGAGATCGTGAAAAACTTATCTTGATAGTGCTGGAAGAGGAATCAGGTTTTATGTATACCAAGCCCCAAGATGAGAAAATTAAAGTTCATTTGGTGTGAAGTCAACCCTGAATTTTTTGAACTCTCCAGAAACCTGAACTTTCTCTGTTAGATTGATCCACTCACAGTGTTCTACCTAGTAAAATCTGCAATCAACTGATGTGGTAATGGTCCTTCAAGTATCAATGCAAAGTGGTTAGTTTCAAGAGAAGCTCATAGTTCAACAAAATTTTGACTCAATAAAACAATTTGGACTGACTCAAGAAAATATCAAAATGACTTAAGAGAAACAAAACAAAGAAAATTGCATTAGTCCCAGCTAATACTTTTCCCCAGACTTACTTCACACCGTCTCAATGTCAAAATAAACCAGAAGAAGGTTATTGATAGATGAATTTCAAATTATTGTTAAAATTTTCAAAATTTATTGTTATTGGTTGATGGATTAATATATTCTTACTAAAATCTATTGTTATTGATTTGATGATTTTTAAAATCCATACAAAATCCATTAAAATCTTGTGCTATGATTCTATGATTTTCTATGGATATTAAAAATTATCAAACTAATAAAACTAGATATTAATAAAAATGTCAGAATTCATCAACCAATAACAATAAATTTTGAATATTCTAACAATCCTTTAAAATCCATCTCTCAATAACTTCTCCTAAATATACAAACTCTATGCAAATCTAATAAAACTCTTTACAAACTTAATAAATCTCTCAACTTTTAAAATCAACCAAGTCTATATAAATCCATTTACCAATAACTCCCCTAAGTGTTGAAGGCTCGAACATGTCACTTTAGTATCACATAAGGACCGCTAAATTATGTAAAAGGCTGCAAGCTCATGATCTAGTTGGGCTCAAGGTCAAACAAGCCCATCGCATAAGCCTTAAAGTTATGGAAATTGTGAATTTTAGGCAAATGTGAACCGCAAACGCAACAAGCATCAATATTTTTGGATTGTGTGTCTAATGCGTTCTATCACAGTATCCAACATCCTCTAAACAGAGAAATAGTTAACTTCAAAAAAATCTTATAAGACACAATAAAAAGACAAAAACACAAAAGACAAAGATAGATAATTGTTGGAGATGGGCTGCACATCCTCAACAAACCCGGCTCAAATCGAGACTCAGCCCATTTAGCGGCCCATCAAACTTGGCAGAAGAAGGAAAGCTCTGAAAAAAAAAAGAAATTTTGTGGAAAATACCGAGGTCAAACCGAATCCAGAGAAAAAGGAAAGAAAAGAAAAGGAAAGAACATAAAATGAACGAAATCAACCGACTCAAAATATGTATAAATATGTAAGCAATTCATGAAAAAAGGGATCTCCATTATTCATTTACGAAGCTTAAGAAATTGATTGCTACAACCTCGATCTTTGGCAGACAATCGTCTACTTCTTATTTTATTTTTTAAGTTAGCTCCTCGTACAAATCAAAACCCTTGCTCGCCCTTACACCCTTTCCAAAAAATTATGGGTAGCGAAAGAAAAAGGAAAGAAATCTATCATTTTTTATTTTTCTTATCTTGAAAAAATCTCAATCGTTCGATGAAGAGTCATATAAACTTTGAAGCAAGTAAGTGTAAAAAAATATTGACACCCATAATCTAGCTTTTGAGATCAATAGATTTGTTTTTTAGTTTGTTTGTGATTTTTTAGTTCGTTATTGCATTAGAACTCTCGAACCAAATCGTAGAGACAACCATTCTTGTTGTCGCCATGGACACCATGGACCAGATCGGAAAAACAACCGATTCTAGTGCTATTATTGTGGTGATGGAGAGTCTAAACCAGACAGGAGAAACAACAAATCATGATGTTGGTGTTGTGGCGATGGAGGATTTGTTGTTTCTCATGTCTGGTTTAGACCGATCTCCATCGCGATAACAATAGCACCAGAATTTGTTGTTTCTTCGATCTGGTCCATGGTGTCCATGGTGACAACATGAGTGGTGAGTTCCAACGCCATAACAGAAAAATCTGAAACAAACTGAAAAAAAAAATCTATTGAACTAGAAAAAGCTAGATTATGGGTGTCTGAGTTTTTTACACTTGTCTACTTCAGAGTTTATATGATTCTTCATCGATTCATCGAAACGATTGAGATTTTTTCAAGATTAAAGGAAATTCAAAATAATAGATTTTTTTCCTTTTTCTTTCGGTACTTGTAATTTTTTCGAAGGGGTGTAAGAGCGGGCAAGAGTTTCATATCGACGACCTCTTTAGCAAATATTCTAATACTATCTAGTTGAAATAATTTTAATATATATATATATGGATATATTGTTAAAATTTAATGACACATTTTCTTCACATTTTTATTCTTTGTTTGTTTTGATCCACACAAAAAAAAAGACAGGGCTAAACAAAACATGTGAAATATCCGATTCGATTTGATCCACAAATGAACACAAATAATCAGAAAATTACAATGTAAGTAAAAAAAAATCATCAAAATGATGCCTAAATTAAAACTCGATGCACAAGCCTTTTTGAAAAAAAAAAACTTTTAAACAAAAATCATAAGAGAATACATTGTTACATTGTTTTCTGAGGTCAAGAGTTCAGAAAAGAGTGTTGATTGGTATAAAATAACAAGGGGTTATTTAATTGGTTTGAGAGAAAAATAGGAATCAGTTAACATCTTTGTTAACCAATAAGCTCCTTAAAAAAAACTTACCTTAGTGTAAATATTAAATCTATATTCAACAAATCACAAGACTCAAAAATCATGATAATGTACCAAAATTTTCCAAATAATGGGAAAGGAAAGGAAACCAGTTCCTCAGATAACCAAAAGAAAAAAAAAAGATCAGTTTCTCTTATTGATATTTTACTTCTTCAAAATAAATTATATATTTTTAATCGTACTATAAAGAAATATGATGTTTTAACTATTGAGGAGACTCTAAACGACCTCATAAATATGTCTCATTTCTCTACAATCTATCGTTATTTTTTAACGGTCAGAAACAACTTTAGACAGCAAGAATCAGACCAATTTACTTTTGTGGTCATTGGTCTTATTTATGAGGTCATTTGGAGTCTCAATAGGTTAAACATTATATTGCGACATGCTGCCTAAAATGGTATTGCTGCCTAAAATCATAAAACTCGTTTGGCAGGCAACTATTTATGTGGTGTAGAGAAAGGAATTAACGCTCCCATCGTAATATGCATCGCTCTCCAAATTCCATGCTCAGTCACATCGACGGAAATCGGAATCATCAGAAATCGAGCATTTTCATTCCAATCCAGAATTCAACACTCGCAAGAGTTCATGCAACTACAGTTCTCTCTAGACTAATCCTCCAGTAGTCTTCATCGTTCATCTTCACATTCTAAGTGGGCGGGCTATTAATTCATTTAAGATTCTTTTTAATTGCCCAACCTTCGTTTCATTTAATTTGTGCGGTTTAATAATTTTCTAGAGTGGTTTTTTTGTTTTTGAAACAATGGTTGGCTCTCTTGCTTCATTCAAGTTTACTAAACAAAAATATTCAAAACCAAAAAAAATCTACAAGTAGTTCTTGAAACTTTTCTAATTATTCAAAGTTACTGTAACAATCTCATGTGCAACCACCTCCATTAAATCTCTTTTAATTTCTTTTTAATTTTTTTTTAACCTCTCCACTCACCTTACCAAATTTTCCACTCTCACCACCTACTTAGCAACAATTTTCCACGTTTCTCTCTCCTCCTACCCTATATAAACACCTCCTCACTATCATCATTTCTCACACCAAAGAAAATCTTCTTCTCATCTTCTTAAACACCACCAAAACGTGTTCTTCTCTCTATAGCATTGTGCGCTTCGAATCTTGCAAGTTTGAAACCACCATCAGAATCTAGACATTGAGACGAAACCGTAAACACCAAATCATCCAATTTTGACACCGTACGCGCCCTCACGCGCCGTTTGAAGTTCGAAGAGTTTGATCCACGCGCCGCCGGACTACCGCCGGAGCCACCGCCGGACCGCCGCCGGACCACCGCCTTCCGCCACCATTGACCGGCGTTGACCACCGTTAATCGGCGCTGACCAAACCGATCCGTTGACCGGCATTGACCGTTGACCGAACCGAACCAAACCGAACCGAACCGTTGACCATTGAACGAATTGAACCGTTGATCATTGACCAAACCGAACCGTTGACCGAACCAGACTGTTGACCGAACCGTTGACCGAACCAGACCGTTGACCGAACCGTTGACCGAACCGAACCGTTGACAGTTGACTTTGACCGGATTGACCCGTTATCCGTTTTCCGTCGTTCGAAGGCCGTTCCCACTCGGTTTTCCGTGCTGATCTCAGATTTGACATCCGTTTAAGCATCTGAAATTAAGAACCGCAATTATCCGGATTATGCTAAGGTGAGGACTGGTTGTGGTTGATCTCTCGTATATTTATACTCGTTTTAGTATGAGTAGTCCTTTATTAATGCGCGCATACGTGCGCTGTATCTATATTAATACACGTATTTGATTGTTGTCTGAACCTGATTAGTAAGCGCTGTAGTAAAACTATAATATTAATTGTTGTATTGTTGTTGTTGATTGATGGACTTAGTAAATTAGATTGTTAAACGGAAAATGGTTGAGTGAATTGTGAATAGTATTTGCGGGTGTTTGTATTGTGTGAGAGAAATCACTTTTGCGTGTGGGATTAGCTGTAGGCTATTGAGGCGGTTTTGCCTGTGTGACGACATAGTAATGGATGTTCGATTCTCTTACTATGCATGTGTGTTGGATATGGTTTGGCGTGTTGTGCACCATAGTTCCATCGTCTGTGGCTTGACGAGCCAGGCGTCCTTGGGACAGACAGCGTATGTGCCGCTATATGCTACGGGTGTGCGCTGGTAAAGGGCGTGGAGGCACCGGTTAGGTCTAGGATGTCATTTCTTGATCTACGAGTGTCTTCGGACGTGATTGTTGTGTGTATTAGCTTAGAACTTTCGTCGAGAATGATTATGCATGTGCGAGATGTATATCGTGGGTCCCTAGGATTTGCACTCACTGAGCTTTGGTCGAAATGCTCATCCCTCTCCTTTTCAGGTGATCGCGCTGGTTTACGGGAGTAGTCTTCCGGCTTGGTAATGGTTTTGGGAAGACACGGGTTTTTTATTTTAATAATCGTTATTTATTTTAAGAACGTTGTTATTTCAATTTGTATTTGATGTTTAAGTTAAAAATGGAATTTGTAAGATAATTTGCTACGATTTGAAATTGTGGATTTTTATGAATTTAATAATAAATAAAGTGTTTTGTAATAATTCGAGTAACTTGAGTTATAAGTGTAGAAACCGCAAAACCGGAATAAGATTTTAAGGGTAATAAAATCGATAAACGAACAAGTAAGGAAGAGGGAGAAAATGAGAAAACGGAAAACAGATCTTTGAGAAGAAATCCGTGTAGGAACCGCAAAACCGGAATAAGATTTTAAGGGTAATAAAATCGATAAACAAAACAAGTAAGGAAGAGGGAGAAAACGAGAAAACGGAAAACGGATCTTTGAGAAGAAATCCGAATATCGGAGGCGAGAAAAAAACTCTTTCTGTAACTCAATAAATCGCCCGTAGTGAGACTGATATACACGATTTTTGAATCCCAAGATACAACCGATACGACGAGACCCTTTAGCAACACTCGAAAACGGAATCTACGAACTCTAATAAACACTACGTAAACTCTCGAGACTTAAGAACCGTAAACCAAAAGACGTTGCAAAGACTTACTTAGAACTTAAGAAGATGATTGAAGGTTGAGAGTGTTTGATGTGTAAGAGTGTGTGTTTAGAGAGATAGGGATGTCCTCCTTATATAGGTGGAGAATGAGCTCTCACTCTCATCTTGGCCATGTTAATTATTTGACATAGTGGAGGAAATTATTTCCAACTAAATTCAACTTTTCTGTTTTGCACATGGAATGAATTATTTCTTTTCACACTTTCAAAAGAAAAGGATCCAACAATCCCCCACATGAAAAGAAATTACTATAAACAAATGACGACTCGATTGACTTTACTACTAGACAGACGGACTTTTCGAGAGTTTAAACGAAAATTCACTGTGTTTGAGTTAGTAGCATTTTTCAGCTTTGGACTACTCATTTTTATATTTGTCGGGTTTACTTGGCCAGGAGGTGAACTTGATGTCTTGAACCTCCCGGATTTTGATGTAAACCGAGACAACAGCTATAATACAGCTTCATATCTCGTAGAACTGAGTTCTCTATTGTGTTCATTTTGGCCTTGAACTTGCTTGGTTATTCGTGAGTGAACTTGGAGAATATAGCCTCACTTTATTCTCCTAGAAACGGCCGTATTTCACACTCACTAGGTGATCTTTCAATAACTTATTCAGAAGTATCCTGTCATACTCCACTATTACAAAGTTATAGAATCATTAAAAGCTAACTCTTAACCTTATCTTGTACAGGTTTATAGTACTGTTTATCATCATGGGAACAAGGTAGAGATACAAGTCTCACCGTACTTTATACAGATTTCGTTTGATTTAGTTTTCCCTTTGAACCTAGATCTTGGGATCTCCAGTCACATAGGTGGGGTTTCCATCAAATGTCTAATGGTTTTATGTTGTCTCCTATTATGACAAGATTTACCATTGTAGAGATTATTCAATACCCGAGCTATAGCCGATTGACTATCGCAGTGTACACGTAATGCTGGCACTGGTTTCTCCCACATCGGAATGTCTTCCAAAAAATTTTGAAGCCACTTTGCTTCCTCTGCGGCTTTATCTAGCGCTATAAATTCAGATTCCATTGTTGATCTGGCTAACAGAGTTTGTTTGGAAGATTTTCAGGACACCGCTTGATATACTCATATATTTCGCATATTTAGCTTGCATTTAGAATATGTTTTTCATGCATACATCATTCATAATAGACTAGTTTGCATCATTTGTATCATTTTAAGTCCTAGAACATTTTGCATTAGCATTTGCATGGTTTCTTGCATTTTAGCATCTTTTTCAGGTTGTTTAGAGTACTTGGAGCTGTGATGGGTGCTGAGCATTAACAAGAAGATGAAAGAAGAGAATAAAAGTTGGCAGGAATAAAAAAAAAAAACTTGGACAAAAGAGAAGGAGCAAAGATCGACTTCAAGATCGACCAAGACCAGTCGATTCAGCTGAGATCGAGAGGTAGATCGAGCAGAACTACTCGATCTAGGAATAGATCGACCGCATGATCGACCAAACTGAGTCGATCCAAAGCAGATCGACTGACCGATCGACTGGACCACCCGAACCAAACACTGATCGAGTCAAAGATCGACCAACTGACTCGATCTGACGACAAGATCGACTGACCGATCGACTGGACCACCCGAACCAAACACTGATCGAGTCAAAGATCGACCAACTGACTCGATCTGACGACGAGAACGACTGACCGATCGACTGGACCACTCGAACCATTTGAAATTGACCCAGAAAAGTTTTTATGCTTTAGTGAAAGTGGTAGACATACTTTCTGTCTCTTGTCTCTTGCCTCTTGCCCCTTGTCTCTTTTCCTTTGTCCCTTGCCCTTTGACCCCTCTTTTAATGCCAAGGGCCATGTTTAAAACTCTATATAAGGAGTGTATGTGTGCTTGTAATAAATCATTCAGTTTTCAATCATCTCTTCTAAGTCTAAATAAGTCAAGAAAAATTCTTATTCTCTTTAAAGTTTTCTTAGTGTTCTTATAAGTTTCTCTAGTTCTTGAGTATTTTTAAGTATTCTTAGTTTTTTTTATATATAAGTTACTTATAGTTTTTATAAAATATCTTTTTAATTTTCATTCTAATGTCAAGTCTTTCTTATTAAATTTCGAAAAACTCTTTGTGAAAATCCTTTGTCTTTTTATTTTTCATAGTATTTTCAAGTATCAAGTCTCTCTTTTAAGTTTCATCGATTATGTTCATCAGCTCTAAACTTATGTTTAAGAGAGGGTTGAACATGTCTTGTGAGTAATTCAATAAGGTTTGGGGTTGGGATGATTAAGGGGGTTGAAAATTAGATTTTGGGTATTTTCTTGTTCTTCATCTATTTCTCTTCTTGAATTTGGATGGCTTAAAGCCTAGAGATTCTTGAGAAAGATCTCTTTGATTCTAGGGATTTTCTTATCTTAAAAAGACTTAGGAAATCTCCTAAAACCAAATCCAAGATACTAATCTTTCCCTTCCTATACACCATAGATGTGAGGGGGGTTAGTAAGGCCATTATTTAAGATCAAAGCTTAATGTTCTTCACCCTATCTTTCCACCAAACACCATGGGTTAGGAGGAAAGGGTGAAGAAAGGATTTACACCACAAACCATGGGTAAATCTAATATAGCTTCTTAAGGCTTAGAGATAGCACCTTAGTGTGTAAAAATATGTTTTCAAAACCCCAAGCTCAAGTTTTCAACCTCCCTAAGAATGAATCCCAACCTTGAATCTATTTTCTATATTTGAACTTAAAACCATTTTCCTTTAGCTTTGTGTTATTTTTACTAAAAATCTCCTAGATAAGTTTAAATTGGCTTTATGGTTTTTAT
>JAHZTW010000001.1:344640262-344759533 GCA_020283515.1 Alliaria petiolata
CATTGGAACTCAAGGATGGCTCCATTGAGTACAAAGTCAAGAGCACAGGACGCTCAACACCATTCTCAAAGGCAAGGTTCATTCTTCCACCAAGTTTTGAAAAGGATGAAGCAAGGGTGCAAGCGATGCTGTCCACTATCTACACCATAGACATGCCTCAAACTTCACACTCATTCACATCTCCAGCCACCCATTTCACCCTTAAGCCAGCCTAAAAATATTTGTAAGGAAAGTCAAGCTTAGAGACTTAAAACAAGCGCGCTTTGGAGGCAATCCCATGACTATCATTGTATATAGTTTTGTTTCAAATTTATGCTTTCTATTTTCAGTGTCTGTGAGCAGGAACAAGGGAAATATCGAACCAAGAACCAAGCCTACAAGGCCTAAGCACAACAAACTCCAAGGTACCGAAACTCAAACCTTTGTAAATAACATGTATTTTTTTTTTTTTTTTTTTTTTTTTTTTTTTACTGTGAAGTTTTTTGTCTCCTCTTGAATTTGTTTGACACCGACACGTTGTCATTCAAGTTTGGGGGAGAGTGTGTGCTTTGACATATTTTTATTTGGATCTTATTTTGTTTTTACATCTTTGAGTCTTCATGCATAACATAAAAAAAATTGCATAGAAAGAAAAAACACAAAAAATCAGAAAAATTCATAAATATTTCGGAAAAAAATTCATATAGCTTGCATTTGCATTATAAAAATTGTAGGATTGAGTCTAGATTTTTATCATATAGGTTGCATCACTCATATGCATAGGGGGCAATGATGAAAAAATTCTTTTAAAAAAGTGTTTTAAGCTCATGTATTGGTTCAAGGCCCTAGTTAGTAGTTCTTTGATGCCTTGTGCAACTTTGAAATTAAGTTCTAACCATACTTGGACCATTTGATTCGATTTTCTTGGCTTAAAGTTGAAAAAAAACATGAATTGAATCCTTACTTAAAAATTGGAACCTTAACATGAACATCTAATTATCATGCTTGTGCAATTAAAAAAGAATACATGGATTACAAAAAACTATTTAGGCTTTCTTATTCACTTCACCACTCTTTGAAAGCCTAAATAGAATACCACACCTTGACCCTTGCCTTATTTCAAGCCAAATTTCGTGTGTGATTGCAAATTGTGAGGCCTTATTTTCTGTTTGAACTTNCAAGCCAAATTTCGTGTGTGATTGCAAATTGTGAGGCCTTATTTTCTGTTTGAACTTAGCATAAAGTGTTAGGTTTTGGGCGACATGCTTAGGCTCTCATAATGTTGCTAGCTTTACATTTTGAAGCTAGTTTTAGGCTTGTTAGGGAATTGGGAGTTCACGGGTTTGAAATAAAGAAGGTATTAAGGAAAAAATATAAAAAGGGGATACATATTTCTAGTGGTTAATCTTGATTTGTGATAAGAAAAAGCTCAAGTTAAAAGAAAAGAAAAAGAGTCCTTGTGGCCAAATGCATAAGAGAAATATTTTTAGAAGGCTATCAAAAGAAAAGAAAAAGAGCTAATATTTATGACCTTACCACTAGCCTTAAGCAAAGTTTATGAAATTTCCCTAAAAAGGGTGTTTACTGATGTTCTTGTGGGTTTAAGCTTGGCGTGAATAGCCTTGTTGATTTGGGTAGTTTCTAGAGGATGAGTGAGCTTGAAAAGTAAAAAAATGATTGAGAGAGGGATTAGGATCATTGTTAGTATGCTTGGGTAGATGTGAGTCTAGTCATGTATGCATACATTGCCTTTTACCTTTAGCATTATGTATAAGTTCTAACATTTTTGAGAGAAACCATTGCTTGGAATACCCATTTGAATGAGATCATTTTTATCTCATAACCTTAACTCTTGCCAAATGTATTCGGTTTTATAATGCACAAGTATGATTCACGGTTTGGAGCTCTTAATGAATGTTAAAAGTTTTTATTCTTGGATTGCTTGGAATAAACAAATCATGATTTGAATTTCGATTTGTGATGATTATGGCTAAGTCCTTTTGAGTAAATGATTGTATACTGCATCCTAGAACTGAGAACAAGGACCTTTGAATTAATACATTTGAAAAACACTTTTGGATTTGAGCCCCCATTTTTAATCATCTCTTCCTAGCATAAATTTTGTTTGCTTGAGGGCAAACAAAAGGCAAGTTTGGGGGAGTTGATATACTCATATATTTCGCATATTTAGCTTGCATTTAGAATAGGTTTTTCATGCATACATCATTCATAATAGACTAGTTTGCATCATTTGTATCATTTTAAGTCCTAGAACATTTTGCATTAGCATTTGCATGGTTTCTTGCATATTTGCATCTTTTTCAGGTTGCTTTGAGTACTTGGAGCTGTGATGGATGCTGAGCATTAAGAAGAAGACGGAAGAAGAACCTAGGAGTAGGTGGGAATCAAGAGAAAACTCGGACAAAACCAAAGAAGCCAAGATCGACTGACCGATCGAGCAGAATGACTCGATCTGAAGACAAGATCGACCGTATGATTGACCACACTCACACGATCAAGGTGTGATCGACTAGACAATCGACCAAGATGAGTCGATCCAAAGCAAATCGAGTGGACGATCGACTGACGACCCGAACCAAATACTGTTCGAGTCGGAGATCGACCAAACTGACTCGATCAAAATGTAGATCGACAGGAAGATCGACTGGACTACTCGAACTGACGGAAGTTGACCCAGAAAAGTGTTTATGCTTTAAGTGAAAGTGGTAGACATACTTTCTGTCTCTTGCCCCTTGTCTCTTGCCTCTTGACTCTTACCCCTTGACCCCTCTTTTTAGGCCAAGAGCCATGTTTAAAACTCTATATAAAGAGTGTTTATGTGCTTGTAAAAATCATCCAGTTTTTAATTCAGTTTTCATTCAAGTTATAAATCAAGTCTTATATTCTCTCTTTCAAAGTCTTCTTTAAGTTCTAGTAAGCTTTCCTTTGTTCTTCAAGTGTTCTTGAGTTCTATAGTTCTTCTTATTTAGTTTCTTAAAAACTCTTATTTTTATTATATATAATTCTTATTAAAAGTATTTTATTATCTTCCACAAGTATTTAATAAAAAATCTTTCTTCATCTTAAAAACCGCTTATGTTCATCAGCTCTAAACTTGTGTTTAAGAGAGGTATGAACATGAGTTGTGAGTAATCCACCAAGGTTTGGGGTTGGGATGATTTAAGGGGGTTGAAAACTAGATTTTGGGTGTTTTCTTGTACTTCATTTTAAATCTCTTCTTGGATTTGGGAGTTTTAAGGTCTAGAGATTCTCCTTGGAGATCTCTTTAATCCAGGGATTTCCTTATCCTAACAAGACTTAGGAAATCCCTTAAAACCAAATCCAAGAGACTAGCTCATCCTTTCCCACACATCATGGATGTTTAGGGAGCTAGTTAAACCATTTCTTTTAAGATCCATCCTTAATGTTCTTCACCTTTTCTTTCCACCAAACATCATGGGTTAGGAGGAAAGGGTGAAGAAAGGAATTATACCACACATCATGGATAATTCTATTTTGGTTTCTTAAGGTTTAGAGAATTAACTAAAAAGAGTAAAAATTTGTTTTCAAAACCCAAGATCGAATTTTCAACCTTCCTAAGAATGAATCCCAACCTTGAATCTATTTTCTATACTTGAACTTAAAACCATTTTTTTTAGCTTTGTGTTATTTTTACTAAAAATCTCCTAGATAAGTTTAAATTGGCTTTATGGTTTTTATTTGTAAAATTGTGTTTTTAATATTTTTTAGTGTCTTTCTTTACTATCTGGTTTGATTTCGTTAGTTGTTTTATTTTTAGAATTAATTTTGTTTAATCTAGCTACTCACCATCAAATCTATTAATAATTTCGGTTTTAGTTTTTGATTTTGTAAAATTGTTTGATCGATTATCTAGTTGCTTAAAAGCGTTCTATTAGTTGTATAACCCTTTAGTAGGGATTTTAAAATAGTTTTCATCTTTGTTTTATAGTTGCAAGTAGTTTTTAGAGAATTTTTCCTCATTTAACTCGAATCTGCTTAGCTTTATTTCAAGCTCTTGTATTCTTAATACCTTTCACACCCTTGTTTGGATTGATGACCTGAAGTACTACAATGACATAGACAAGCTTTAGGTTTTGTTTAACCTGCTAAAAAGCGAGTTATCACCGCTCCACCTCCAAGCGTAAAGACATATTCACTCGTAGATTTTGAGTTCGCTGTCCCGTTTGAGTAGTTTTTAAACCTCTCAAGTATCTTTTCAGCATAATGAGTTTGAGGCAGGATAATTCCATCAGAATTTCTAGTGATTTGGATCCCTATAATTACATCTGCGAGTCCCATATCTTTCATATCAAACTTGCTTTTTAGCAATTGTTTAGTTTGATTGATTAAATCTTTTGTGCTCCCGAGAATGAGCATGTCATCTACATATAAGCATAATAGAATGTATCTTTGTGGAGTAGATTTTATGTAGATGCACTTGTCACATTCAATAATGGTGAAACCATTTTACATCATTACATTGTCAAATTTTTCGTGCCATTGTTTCGGAGCTTGTTTAAGTCCATATAACGACTTCACAAGTCGACATACTTTATGTTCTTGTCCTGGGACGACAAAACCTTCTGGTTGTTTCATATAAATCTCTTCTTCTAAATCTCCGTTTAGAAAAGCAGTTTTAACATCCATTTGATGGATTTCTAGGCCTCTTAAAGCAGCAATGCTTGTTAGTGTTCTTATAGAGGTTATTCTCGTTACCGGAGAATATGTGTCAAAGAAATCCAAGCCTTCTTTTTGCCGGAATCCTTGCACTACGAGCCTAACTTTGTATTTGTCTATCGAGCCATCAGTTTTCAACTTTGTTTTGAAAATCCATTTACACCCTAATGGTTTAAACCCTTGTGGTAGGTATGTTATCTCATATGTATGATTTTGCATAATAGAGTCGAACTCGTTATTAACGGTTTCCTTCCATGAAGGTGCGTCTGGTGTGGACATGGCTTCGGTGAATGTTCTTGGTTCATTCTCTGTAAGAAAGACCATTAAGAAATCATTACCGTAAGATTTTTCCTTACGAGCCTTTTTGCTACGTCTAGGTTCATCTTCAATATCTTCTGCATCATTAAACGATGTGCCCGAAGTGCTTGCCTCATTTACGGAGGTGATCGCTTCTATTTCTTCACGAGTTCGTTTTGGGTTTTGTTTAACCTTGCACGGAAAAACTTGTTCAAAGAAAGACGTGTTTCTTGATTCCATGGTTGTATTTATGTGAATATCCGGCACATCTGATTGATGAACCAGAAATCGATAAGCACTACTGTTGTGTGCATATCCAATGAAAATACAATCCACTTTTTTTGGTCCGATTGTGACCTTTTTCGGAGGTGGCACTGCAACTTTTGCTATACACCCCCACACTTTTAAGTATTTATACGATGGCGGAATACCTTTCCAAAGTTCGTAAGGAGTTTTTCCCGTGACTTTGTGTGGTATTTTATTGAGGATATAATTTGTGGTAAGCAATGTTTCCCCCCACATGTCCTGGGCTAACCCAGATTCCTGCAACATCGCATTCATCATTTCTTTAAGAGTTCGGTTTTTTCTTTCCGCAACTCCGTTAGACTCCGGTGAGTAAGGGGCAGTGGTTTGATGGATAATCCCATGTTCTTGACAAAAGGCATTAAACGGTCCATCGTATTCACCTCCTCTATCACTTCTAACTATTTTAATAGTTTTGTTTAGTTGATTTTCAACTTCGCGCTTATATTCCTTGAATTTTTCCAAGGTTTCATCTTTGCTACGTAACAAATATACGTAACAGTATTTTGTATGATCATCTATGAACGTTACAAAATACCTTTTACCGCCTCTAGTTGGTGCATATTTTAAATCACATAAATCTGTATGTATTAAACCTAGAGGTTCGGTGGTTCTTTCAACTTGAGGTGATGGCGTTTTTGTGAGTTTGGCCTGTACGCACACTTCACATTTTTCTTTGCTTGTTTTGCATTTCGGGATTAGGTTCAAGTTCATTAATATTTTTATAGATTTGTAATTCACATGTCCTAATTTTTCATGCCAATTTTAAATGACTCAAGCAAACAAGCAACTGGATTTTTCTCATTGAGTGAAATCTTCGAAACAAATTCAGCAACATTTGAAACAGAAGCAACATTATTAGTAACAACATTCTTAGAGCTAGAAGCGTCAATGTTGAGGAGGACTGTCGTGACACACATCTTGATCAGTCCGTTCTTCTCATAACCCCTGCCAACAAACACCCTAAATTTTCTCAGCACGAGCTTGTCTGCCTCAAGATTAGCAGCAAATCCGGCCATGCCCATCAGAGTGCCAGAAATTAGGTTCTTCCTCATGTCAGGCACATGTTTAACATTCTGAAGAGTGAGTTCCTTCCCCGAGGTCATCCTCAGCACAACTTTCCCACGACCATGTATCTTAGAGAATGCAGAATTCCCCATGAACAGTTGTTCGGTCGATGTACTTTTCTGGTAGGTGCTAAACATTGCACGTCCAGCGCAAATTTGGGTGGTTGCACCAGTGTCGTACCACCACTCTTTCGGGTTGTCTTCCACCATGTTGACTTCCGAGACCACAACACACATGTCTTCTTCGGTCAAATTGGCTTGAGCTTTCCCGTTGTCTTTGGGCTTACTGCGACACACATCACTTTTGTGACCAATCTTGTTACATTTGTGGCATTTCCCTTTGAACTTCGTTTCAGCGTTGTTACGTTTTTTGAAATTCGCGGAGGACCTTAGTTTGAAAGGAGATGCCTTGTTCACAGCCACACCCTTGTATTTTCCCTTGTGGGTTGCTACATTGACGTTGTGTTCCTGGAATTGTAGATCGTTTGCTTGACGGTTTCTGCTTTCCATTTGCAGCCTGGTGATGACTTCTTCGAGAGTCATCACCTTCCATTTGTGCTTGATGTAGTTCTTGAATTCCACCCAACTCAGAGGTAGCTTCTCAATGAAGCTATTCACGGTGAAGATCTCACAAATTGACATTCCCTCAGCAGCTATGTCATGACAAATCAATTGGAGTGCTTCCACTTGATCCATGATCGGTTTGGAATCCACCATTTTGAAGTCAAGAAATTTTGCAACCGCATATTTCTGACATCCAGCGTCTTCTGATTTGTACTTTGTTCTCCAGAGCCATCCATAGTGATTTGGAGGATTTTTCCACACTGTAAACAAGGTACAGCTGGTCATTGAGGCGACCTAAGATCCAACCTCTGCAAACAAAATCCCCATGGATCCAGGCTTCAACACTAGCGAGAGTATATGCACACGTGTTTCCTTATGGAAGAACTGGTGCGTCCTCCTTCAGAAACTTATCGAACTTCATGTTCGTCAAGAAGAAGTGCATCTTCAGTTGCCATGTTTTGAAACCTTTTCCGTCAAAATGATCAGGCATGAGTCCATGATTCGCGGATGCAGGGATTGACGGAATCATAGGGTGGACAACATTGGGTGTTGTAGTCGTTGCAAAACCATCACCAAACAGGATTCGGCGTGTCGGCTCATCGACATTATTTGCACCCACTGGTCCAAACACATTCGGTGTTTGATCGAATATGTTTGAGGTACTGGTAGCCATTTGTTCACAAGTAAACAAATGAATCAGTAACCACTCGATTTGACCCAAAGTTCAATAAAAGATTTATCTAGAATAAATCGAAAATAGCGAATCTAGTTAACAATCTTATATCGCTAATGAATATTTAGCAAACTCGCTTTTAAGCGTTCGCTGAAACTTTATAATCGGTTAAAGCGTTTTACAAACTCACTTAGAAGCGTTCGTAAAAACGGATACCGTTTTATTTTTTTCCCTTAAAAAAAAACGTTTCGCGGAATCGCTAAATTAGCGTTCGCAAAATCAATTTTTGTTTTTTTTTTTTTTAACTATTTAGAAACTTTTTTTTGTCAATCAATTTTTGAAGAAACCGCAGAAACTTAATCCATTTTTAGCGAAAGAGTAAGAACGGATTTATTGAGTTACGATTGTAGGAACCGCAAAAACGGAATAAGATTTTAAGGGTAATAAAATCGATAAACGAACAAGTAAGGAAGAGGGAGAAAACGAGAAAACGGAAAACGGATCTTTGAGAAGAAATCTGTTGTTGGTGTTGGATTTGGCACAAATCCAGCCCATGTCAAAAGCCCATTAACCATAGTGACAAGAATCCAAGTACCGAAGCCCGTCCACTACTGAAGACAGCTCGTCGGCCAGCATAGCTCGATTAATGTCTAGTTCGACCGTAAACCTGCGAGCTAACCAAGGAGTCAACCGAGCAGTTACGGGACCTCCTGAAGATCAGGTAGTCCGAGATATTCGGGTGGTTAGCTCAGTCAAGATATGCCGAGATACGCGGAGAGCTGGAGCTAGAGCGCGAGTATAAAAGAAGAGGAGGACGTTCGGAGAGAGGACTTCTTCACGTAGAATTCACTTGTAACTCTAGAACTATCAGTTCGCACTAAATCTATCTCCTTCGAGATCTCTTGTAAACCCTTATCCGATTATCAATACAAAGTCCAGTTCGTTATATCAATCTTACATTTCATATTTGATTCATAGAATATCTAGCCCTCTTTTCCTTCACATAAATCACTACAAAACCTTCGTGTGAGTTTCGGATCTCACATTTGGCGCCGTCTCTGAGGAAGATTATAGGTTTTTCCTGTCTTAAGAGTCAGATCAAAGATTCGTTAAACGAAATGGATCCAATCACAAGAACTACCTCGTCTACCGTCGAACGCGAGAACGCAAGTATCGAACGTTCATCGGGAAACGAAGGAGCCACCACACAGCCTCTGGGTCAGACCGAGAACGTCAGGTCGAGCACCACCTCGATCCCTACAATCTCGGCACCAATCGGCTCGAGCACCCCCGTCACGGGGACAAGATCTATGCTCGCGAGCCTGACCGCGTGGATTGGGAATCGAACATGAGTTAGATCCGACGATTCACCAGCAACTGCGACCAGATCCGGCTTAGCAGTCACCTCACCACCGCTCAATTCCGGCACGCCAAGATGCTATCCGGATGAGCTCGCGGAACTCCGGGTGATGCTCAACATTTTGATTGGTCGCTCCCAAAATCAGGAGGTAGCCAATCGAAACCAAGAAATTGCCAACCGAAATCTTGCTGTGCGACTCGATGAGCCCGCCGCACCAGGGAATCGAAAGCAACACCCAGACGAGAGAAGGACCTTTCTAAGTCCACCTCCTCGAACACGCCTAGAATTCACACCTTTGATCTCCCCACCGGGAGCATCGGGAAGATGTGTCACACCATTGAATGCTGATACTATTCCGGCAACCACCTCCGTGACAACCCTAGCTCCATCTAGCTCGACTACACCAAAATCGAGCTTAACAGGAGACCAAAACCCTGCCGTCTCGAACTTACCCCCTCCTCCTTCAGGAGGCGAAAATAGAGTAGGATGGCTCGGTGCTTCAGCATTCGCGTCGAACTCCCAACCCCGCGAATACGCCCAGGGAACGAGCTCGAACCCTAATAACCAAACTCCGTTCGATCGCGAAACGCAATCTTACGCGTTCGCACAACCACAGCACGACCCGACATATATCGAGCGTCAAAATCCGGTTTTCCAACCAACCCCAATCGACCCTCACAGGAGCGATGACGACTTCCTTCGAAGGTACGTCGCACACACCAACGCACAATTTATGCAGCTGAACTCCCGAGTTCATATGGAAACTAGTTCGGCACCAGATATGGACCGTGTCCTCGAAGAGACACGCCGCACCCCTTTCACCAATAGGATAGCTAACACTAGACTACGTGAAACCGGGAAGATAAAATTCCCGGAATTCTCAGGAACATCAGATCCGAGAGCTCACATCCGAGCATTCCGGCTCGCAATAGCTCGAGCCCATTTGAACGACGAAGAAAAAGAAGCTGCTTTATGCAGACTCTTCGCCCAAAACCTCACGGGGCCAGCCCTAGAATGGTTCGCTGGACTGGAAGGAAACTCCATAGACAATTTCACCCAGCTCATGACAGCCTTCATAAAATAATATTCGGTGTTCAAGGAAACCAAAACCACCGAGGCCGCCCTATTTAACGTCATACAAGGTCCAACCGAGACCCTACGGTCGTACATCAACAGGTTCAAAGAAAGCAAATCAAGGATCGCAAACCCGAATGACGACATCGCATTAGCCGCGTTAAGAAAAGGATTATGGTTCCGAGCTAGATTCCGAGAGGAACTAACCATCCACGAGCCAGTATCACTTAACGATGCACTACATCGCCCATCCGCATTCACAATCCTGGAAGAGGAAACTGCTCAGCTCGAATCAGCGTTCGCGCAGGGTACATCGAGCTCTCCAGCCCCAAAGGCTCTTACCAGAAAGGATACACGCAAAGCTGGACAAACTTTCTCGGTCGAAAACCCGAAACAATCCAACAAAGCATATTTCGATCCTACTAAATATTGCGCGCAGTACAAGAAAACGGGACATACCACGGCAGAGTGCCGAACCCGAGCTCGACTATTAGCCGAAGGCAAAGTAGTCGTCGAGCTAGAAGAGGACGACACACCCTCTGCTAAAACAACCCCGAAACAAAAAAAATCAGCTCCCAAAAAGCGAGAGCGCCCTATAGAGGAGGAAGCTCCCGAGTCTGCTCCTCCATCTCCTAGAAAAAGGATCGACATGATCTTCAAGGAACTCAGCCTCTGCGGCGGTTCAATGAAATCGGTCATAACACCACCTCCTGCACCGAGAAAAACTTAAAGCTCTTGCTTAAGCAAATCTTGTCTTTTTGGGGGGATGGTAGGGGTTATACTCCCAAAACCAAAGCATATAGACTTCATCTTCGGCGGCTCTAAGCTTTGTCGAGACTCGGTGAACTCAATCAAAGCTTTCCAACGAAAAGTGGAAACATGTTCCAGAGAAGAAGCTCCACTCCAAGGGCCAGATCACGAGATCACCTTCCTGGAAAGCGAAACGATAAAACTAGACAAACCGCACGACGACACCCTACTAATACGCCTCATCGTCGGTGATGTCTAGAATTATGGTCGACACCGGTAGCTCGGTTGATGTCCTCTTCTACGACGCATTTAAGAGAATGGAATTCAAAGACTCCGAACTCCTATAAGGAAAAACTCCTCTAGTCGGCTTTCCCGGTGAAACTACCTACTCCCTAGGATCCGTCTTTATCCCGGTCCTAGCAGGAGGAGTTCGCCGAATGACCCAGTTCGAAGTAGTAGATCGCTTTGCGCCACACAACGCCATCCTAGGCACACCTTGGAATTACGACATGAAAGTTGTTCCTTCGACCTACTATCAATGCGTTAAATTCCCAACTCTCAGAGGGACCAAAACAATCTACGGTAGTCAAAAAACCTCTCGTAGCTCATATATGGATGGATATAAACAAATTAAACAATCCACCGTATAGCAATTACAGAAAGAGGAAGAGCTCGCAGAGCAACAACCTAAGCGAAAAAACGACCCGAGTCAACGCGGACCCCGCAAAGACGTAATCGAACAAGTTTGTATCGACGATGCTCACCCCGAACGATGCGTAGGCATCGGAGCCGATCTCCCTAACGCCATAAAGAACGAGCTCGTATCTTTTCTCAAAGAGAATACGAACTCGTTCGCCTGGTCCACGGCTGACATGAAAGGGATCGACATAGACGTAACCTCTCATGAGCTAAACGTATGTCCCACTTTCAAGCCAATAAAACAAAAACGTCGAAAGCTCGGACCCGAAAGACCCCGAGCTGTAAACGATGAGGTCGACCGCCTCCTGAAGGTAGGATCGATCAGGGAGGTAAAGTACCCAGAATGGCTTGCCAATCCGGTTGTAGTCAAAAAGAAAAATGGCAAGTGGAGAGTATGCGTCGATTTTACCGACCTACACAAAGCTTGTCCAAAAGACAGTTTCCCACTTCCACACATCGACCGCCTGGTAGAAGCCACGGCAGGTCACCAATTGCTATCCTTCATGGATGCATTCTCAGGATACAACCAAATCCTCTGAATCCGGAGGATCAAGAAAGGACCTCCTTCATAACAGATCGTGGTACATACTGTTACAAAGTAATGCCCTTCGGCCTGAAAAACGCAGGACCTACGTACCAACGGTTAGTTAACAAAATGTTTGCCGAGAAACTCGGAAAAACCATGGAAGTCTATATAGACGACATGATGGTAAAATCCTCCAAAGAGGAAGACCACGTCTCTCAATTGAGAGAATGTTTTGCCATCCTCAACAAGTAAGGGATGAAACTAAATCCGGCTAAATGCACTTTCAGAGTTCCCTCTCGCGAATTCCTCGGTTACCTAGTAACCGAAAGAGGAATAGAGGCTAACCCCAAACAGATTGCAGCCTTCATAGAAATGTCCTCACCAAGGACAACACGTGAAGTGCAACGACTCACGGGAGAGATCGCGGCCCTTAACCGCTTTATCTCCCGATCAACCGACAAATGCCTTCCGTTCAACCAGCTCCTAAAGGGGAACAAAAAATTTAGTTGGCACGAGAAATGTGAAGAAGCTCTTAACCAACTCAAATATTACTTAGGCGAACCTTCAATATTGGCCAAGCCAGTAGAAGGGAAACCCTTGTATCTCTACCTCGCTGTATCACCTGCTGCGGTAAGCGGGGTATTAGTTCGCGAAGAACAGAAAGAGCAAAAATTCGTTTACTACGTAAGCAAAACCCTGATCGATGCCGAAACAAGATATCCGGCAATGGAAAAGCTCGCATTAGCATTAGTCATGTCAGCTCGAAAACTTCGCCCATATTTTCAGTCACACTCGATCGTAGTGATAACATCTTAACCGCTAAGAACCATACTGCATAGTTCCAATCAATCGGGACGCCTAGTAAAATGGGCTATCGAACTGAGCGAGTATGACATCGAGTATCGAACTCGAACTTGCGCAAAGGCCCAAGTACTAGTCGACTTCGTCATAGAGCTCCCACCTTCTGTCGACACGACGTCCTCTCCAAACAAGAGATGGATACTCCACGTCGACGGAGCATCTTCCAGACAAGGATCTGGAGTGGGGATCAAGCTCGTGTCCCCCACGGGAGAAGTCCTAGAACAATCCTTCAGGCTCGGCTTCATAGCCTCCAACAATGAAGCAGAATATGAGGCACTAATAGCCGGTCTCAAGCTCGCTATAGGAATCGGAGCTCGAGAAGTTAATGCCTACAGCGATTCCCAACTCGTTACGAGCAGTTCAAAGGCGAGTACGAGGCAAAGGAGGAATGTATGGAAGCTTACCTCAACATAGTTCGCAGCCTCGCCGAACAGTTCGAAACCTTCGAACTGACTCGAATACCTCGAGGCGAGAACACATCCGCTGATGCCCTAGCGGCGCTAGCCTCAACCTCATACCCCGCTCTCAAAAGAATTATTCCAGTATAGGGGATCGAAAAACCCAGTACCGGCATGCCGAGCTCGCACTACAAACAAGCCGGCATCCAACGCTGTCGTGCTAGCAATAGTCGATAACGATCAAATGACCTCCGAACCCGCAGACGAAGAGCCAGAGTCCGACTCATCGGCGCCTTCGGGGGATGCACCAACCGGTCCGATCGGGAAAACTCCCCACGAATCTCTCGCAAGACGAAGCCGACAACGATTGGAGAACTCCAATCACACAGAACCTCGAACATGGCACAGTCCCCCCCTGACAGGTGGGCCGCGAGAAAATTAAAAATCAAAAGCGCGAAGTATTGCATATCCGAAGACAGGCTACTCAAACGGAGCATCTCCGGGCCATATCTCCGATGCATTCACGGAAGCAAACCCATGTAATAATGGAACAAACCCACGGTGGCTTATGCGGCAACCACTCCGGTGGTCGAGCTCTAGCCATACGAATAAAGCGACAAGGCTACTTTTGGCCTACCATGATCGCCGAGTGCGAAGCATACTCCGCGAAATGTGACAAGTGTCAGAAACACGCTCCTGTAATCCATCAGCCCGCTGAAAAGGTATCATCCATATCAGCTCCCTACCCGTTTATGAGATGGTCTATGGATATAGTAGGACCTCTTGTCACCTCCGGGAAAAAGAAAGCGAGATTTCTCCTAGTCCTAACAGACTACTTCATTAAGTGGATCGAAGCCGAATCTTACCAACAAATAAAGGAAATACACGTTAGAGAGTTCGTATGGAGAAACGTGATATGTCGACACGGATTACCTTTTGAGATAGTGACCGACAACGGATCACAATTCATCTCTAACTCCTTCGTCAACTTTTGCAAAACCTGGGGCATACGTCTCTCTTATTCCACACCTCGTTATCCACAAGGAAACGGACAGGCCGAAGCCGCAAACAAGTCCATAATGGATAACCTCAAGAAAAGACTCGATGCGAGCAAAAACAGATGGAGCGACGAACTCGCCGGGGTACTCTGGGCTTGCAGGACAACCCCTCGCAAAGCCACAGGAGAGACCCCATTCTCGCTAGCCTACGGCATCGAAGCTGTAGCCCCAGCTGAAATATTGGTTACAAGTCTACGACGGGAAAAATGTCCAGAAAACGAGGAGTTAAACAACCAATTGATAATCGACGAGCTCGATCTCGCCGACGAACGCCGCGACCTCGCCCTAATCTGAATCCAGAACTATCAGCAAGCAGCAACTCGCTATTATAACTCCAATGTGAAACATCGGAGATTCCAAGTAGGAGAGCTCGTTTTGCGAAAAGTCTTCGATCACAAAAAAGAGGAAAAGGCCGACAAACTCGGCATAAACTGGGAAGGTCCCTACATCGTGACACATGTAGTTCGCGACGGTGTCTACAGACTCTCAGAAGTCAGCACCGACGATCACGAAATACGACCATGGAACGTCATGAACCTCAAAAAGTAGTATTGCTAAGTACAACCACATAATAATCGAACTACGTAAAGGTTTGATCCCTTAATCGGGTACGTTGGCAGCTTGATATCGAGCACAGCCGCCCCCCATCAAAAACTCAATGAGCTCTCAGCGCAAGCTCCTGAGATCACCATACGAGCTCTTGCCTGTCCGAGTCTCACAAAACCTCGACGAGCTCCTCATCACGAGCTCTTGAGATCCTTAAATAAGTTCTTGCCTGTCCAAGTCTCACGACATCTCAAGCGAATCCTCTATGACGAGCTCCCAAGATCACCATACGAGCTCTTGCCTGTCCAAGTCTCATAAAACCTCGATGAGCTCCTCATCACGAGCTCTTGAGATCCTGAAATGAGCTCTTCCCGTCCAAGTCTCACGACGTCTCAAATGAATCCTCTATGACGAGCTCCCAAGATCGCTATATGAGCTCTCGGCTATCCAAGTCTCATAACGCCTTAATCAAGTCCTTGTGACGCTTAAACAAGCATTTCTAATCTCACGAAGGCCTATAAAAATTCACATCGAGTCCTGCTGCAGCGACCACTCCGAATTCAAACAGACTCTTGCTCAGCCAAGTCTTTAAAAAAAAAAAAAAAAAAGTTTATTCACCGTCTATTACATACGTGTAACGATCAATTGTGTCCTCTCGGCCAGCTCCAGAGCAGCAACTTCCTTCTTAGCAGACAAATCTGCGACCTCTTTTGCAAAGTCGATCTCACCGGCGGCAATCTCAGCAATCAGATCAATGTTCGCAATCACCTCCTGTAATTTAATCTCTGCATCCACCGAGATATTTTTCTTCACCCACTTGGCCTTGATGGAACCAAGTATCTCGAGATACTTGGCATTGAGTTCCTTCCTTGCCGACCTTGCCGCTTCCCTCACGGCTATCTCGCGATCGGTCTGAAGCTGTCACTTATCCTTAACCAACCGAGCCGCTTGATCAATTGCTTTTCCCCTTTCCTCTTGGAGGGAAAAGATTTGATTAGTTGTGTTGTCAAGCTTCTGCTTTAAGTCGACCTCGACATTCTCTAGCTCGTTGATACGAGCTTCCATCTGTTGAGCTCCGACCAATTTACGAGATAACACCTTCTCACGCTCCTTGTGCTCCTGCAAACTTTGGTTCAACTCCGCCACAACATTCTCAGTTTGAACGAGCTCATCGGTTTGAGGAACCGCCTTCATCCTTTGCTCGAACACAGCAGCCGCCTTGTTCGTCGCCACAAGAGCCTGTATACCAAAACAGAAGAAGAACAATTAGAACAGCAAAGACGTCCCAAGGACTAAAGCCAAAAACCTAGACTTCTCGGAAGGCTAACCTTCCCGTGAGCATCCATCATCTCGAACCTTGACGGGAGGTTGTCACCGAGACAGTATGGGTTGATCCGCGCGACCTCGAAGCTCCTGCATCTACCGCCGATTGAGTCGGCGAAATACCGGTCGCATCTCCACCACGAGGCGAATGATGCACCAGAGACTGAGGTGCAGCCGGAGAAGCCGGCTTCTGAGTCCCCCCGCCAACCGCAGCGGTCGGGTTCGCTGAACTGGCCTCTAGGCCCAACACGATTGCTCGAGGCGGTCCTGTCCCCAGCGCCCTCATCAACGCGCTAGCCAGTTTGCCGGTCTTAATCGTACCGACATCGATGGGACCCTTGCCAGAGCGACGGCTGCTTTGTCGTCGAGACATTTTTCGATCGAGCTGATTGGTCGCAGTAGAACCGGAGTCAGATAACTGGAGCTGCACCATTAAGATAAATAAATGCTCGGGAGATACACGAAAACAACGCACAATGAAATCTCATTAGACTAACCTCGCCGAACTGGTTTCTCGGCGCGAACTGTAGGAGGAAGAGGAGCTGTCGTCGCGTCTCTCGGTACATGCAGATCGAAGGCGTAGCGAATCCTCTCCGGGGTGAAAATATCCCAGTGAACTTTTTCCTTTCGCAGTTCGGCTACCAAAGTTTTTGTTAAAACGTCGAGGGGAACTGAGTAAGGAGTTTCTGCAAAAAAAATGAAAAAAGACGCGACTTAGTCAGGGATCGTTTCAAAACACACAAGCACGTTTAAAACAAACTAACTACGAGCTAATCGCCTGGCTCCCTAACCGGCGCGAGTGGCCCATACAGTCGGAATCCTCGAAGGGTCAAAATCCCCAATAGAGGCATGGTTAACACGAAAAAAGAATCTCTTCTCCTTCCAGCTGTCTCTGACCGGGATCTCCTCCAGGACCTTATGCCTGCTACGAGGAGAAGGATAATAGGTTCCGGGAAGTTTGACGTTGTGCTTCACCGAACATAGTAGCAGGAAGGTGTGGGCATCAAAATATTGATTTTCTTCCCGAGCGCGAACAGCCAGGCCTATCACCAAACGGACGAAGTTAGGACACATCTGGGGAAACACCAGGTGTAGCTCCGCTAGTGTCTCTAATAAGATAGACGGAATCGGGAACGTCAAGCGACACTTCGTGAAATATGTCGAGTACGCGCACCAGAATCCTTCTCGAACGAGCTCCGGGGACTCAGATTCTGAAGGGAGCATTATCTCAACGTCGTCTGGAACACCATAGACGTCGCGAAGCTCCTTCAGATATTTCGCCGCAAGCCTTGAAGGCTCGTGAGGAGCATACACCTCGATCGATGAGCTCTCGGCTACCCTTTTACCCCTTGATTTCGACATCGTCGGATAGAAGTATTACCGGAATCTTCAAAGAGAAATTTAGGAAAGGAAGGAAAGAGCAAACAAAGTTTTTTAATCCAAATAACGGAGAACAGGAGCGAATTTGGATTCGGCTAAAGTGAAAGATCTACGAAAATCTCAGGTTTGGCTCTCTCTGAAATTAGCTTTTACTTTCTAATAAATTACAGAAGAAAGTAAAACGATTAATAAAGAGGTAGAAGGGAAGTTACCTCGAGGTGGCGTCGACTTTTACGTTTCCAATGAAGACGTGGAAGTTACCTTTATAAGCGTCCCCTCATTGGCAAATCTCGGAAATCGCGAGAAATCTTTCGCTTTTATTGATCTCAGCCGTTCATCTCTAAAGCATGATAACTTCATGTAGATCTGACGTCACTCACGGAGCTCGAGATAATGATGGTGTTTCTCCGAATTTATCTCGACCGTCCATCTTTAGGGAGATATCTCAAGTAGAAAGATCGTATTTAATGTCGTCAGAGATTCGACGACACCTGTCAAAATCCCAAAAAATCTGTCTTCGTTCTCCCCTGACCGTTCGATCAGCAAGAAAAGAGGTCGCGAGAATCAAGACACGATAACCATTAAATATCCGCCCGCTAAGTTCGATGCTTTCACTTAACGGGCTGGGGGCCAATTGTTGGTGTTGGATTTGGCATAAATCAGGTCCATGTCAAAAGCCTATTAACCATAGTGACAAGAATCCAAGTACCGAAGCCCGTCCACTACTGAAGACAGCTCGTCGGCCAGCATAGCTCGATTAATGTCTAGTTCGACCGTAAACTTGCGAGCTAACCAAGGAGTCAACCGAGCAGTTACGGGANATTGTTTTCTAAGGTCAAGAGTTCAGAAAAGAGTGTTGATTGGTATAAAATAACAAGGGGTTATTTAATTGGTTTGAGAGAAAAATAGGAATCAGTTAACATTTTTGTTAACCAATAAGCTCCTTAAAAAAAACTTACCTTAGTGTAAATATTAAATATATATTTAACAAATCACAAGACTCAAAAATCATGATAATGTACCAAAATTTTCCAAATAATGGAAAAGGAAAGGAAACCAGTTCCTCAGATAACCAAATGAAAAAAAAAAAGATCAGTTTCTTATTGATATTTTACTTTTTTAAAATAAATTATATATTTTTAATCGTACTATAAAGAAATATGATGTTTTAACTATTGAGAAACCCTTAGGGATTCTTAAATTAAAATAAATAAACAAATGACGTGGCGAACTTTTGGGTTAAGAGTCGGTTTTTCGCAAAGAACCGATAAAATTGTCTTCGCCACGTGTCACAATGCGTTTCGTCATATTTTTTAATATTAAAAAAAGCCTCATAGCTTTCCAATAATGATGCTCTACGACCTCATAAATATGTCTCATTTCTGACGTAGACAGCAAGAATAAGACCAATTTACTTTTGTGGTCATTGGTCTTATTTATGAGGTCATTTGGAGTCTCAAATCTCAATAGGTTAAACATTTATATTGGGACATGCTGCCTAAAATTGTATTGCTGCCTAAAATCATAAAACTCGTTTGGCAGGCAACGATTTATGTAGTGTAGAGAAAGGAATTAATGCTCCCATCGTAATATGCATCGCTCTCCAAATTCCATGCTCAATCACATCGACGGAAATCGGAATCATCAGAAATCGAACATTTTCATTCCAATCCAGAATTCAACACTCGCAAGCGAGTTCATCTTCACATTCTAAGTGGGCTATTAATCCATTTAAGATTCTTTTTAATTGCCCAACCTTCGTTTCATTTAATTTGTAGGGTTTAATTATTTTCTAGAGTGGTTTTTTTTTGTTTTTTTAAACAATGGTTGGCTCTCTCTTGCTTCATTCAAGTTTAATAAACAAAAATATTCAAAACCAAAAAAAAGCTACAAATAGTTCTTGAAACTTTTCTAATTATTCAACGAAGTTACATTTACAGATTGTGTGTCAAATCATTTTTTAGTATTATGTAATTAAACATATTAAAGTCTATAACTATATATGCGCGGTGTAGACGATATATCACCATATCAATCACACATCGTAATACTAAGAATCGCCATATATCAACCACACACACATCGTAATACAAAGAATTGAGAATCGTATCAATTGTATACATCATCATGAGTCATTCATAAGAACACAATATATGTCGTTGTTATAGGAGATTTTAATAAAGTTTATGGGTTGATAAATATATATATCAAAACTTTTGAAGATAACATTAAGGATAAGAAAACTGTTTGCAAAAGCTGAAATGTCAATGTATAGTAGGTCCCCAGGAGATTCGGGCGGCATATTGGAATCGTCTCTTCTGTCCCCACACGGAGTGTACTATGATACCAACGCAATTACACGATTATTGTGAATAAATGAGACACATCCTTTTCTTTATTTTTCTTTGATAAATACTCTCTCTGTTCCTAAAAGATGTAGTTTTAAAAAAAAAAATTGTTTCAAAAAGAATGTAATTTTCAATTTTCTATGTACTTTTTATGAGTTAATAATGATAAATTGTAAATTTGAATAAAAGTAATTGAATTTATTGAATTGATATTGGTTTAAATTTATAGGAAATTGTTAATCACAGAAAATCATACATTTATTATCAAGTTTTAATGTGTTTTCTTAATATGTGTAAAAATCTTAAAAATACTTTCTTTTAGAAACAGAGGGAGTAAATGATACATCTCGTGTTCCAACTTTTATAACCACGAGTTCCTAATCCTACTCATCACTTACCGGAAACTAGGAGTCCCGGAATTGGATTTTAAATAAATGCAAACTGTCATATTCACGCAGAAAGTGAATTTGCATTTTTTTTCTTACCTAAAAAAATGAATCCAGCTCATAAGTCATAATTAATTAGACATAACAGAAACTAAACACGTGTTAACGAAAAAGGAGAGTCATACTCTTTTCTGCAACAGTTTTGTTTTGTCTTATTTTTTTTTCCTTTGTCAACTAAAGTATTTGGTCCATAATTTCTTTAAATCCTATACCAGTCTTTGATTAATATGTATGACAGAACCACATTGCCACAAGTATAAATCATCTTTCCCCAAATATATATAGCACTTAGGAGTTAGGACTTGAACTCTTGTCTGCCATAACTGTTGTACTGATTTATGTCTTTTGTTAATCGAAGCTCTTAACCCGAAACTCATATGCTGTAAGACAATGGAAAGCCTTTACTTGGCGGCGGCAATGAGGAAGTCGTACGTGGTCTATTGTATTATCGATTATGTGTCTATCTAATGGATTTTCTTAATCTATAAAAGAAAGCGTACGTTATTTTTTTTCTTGGATTGCCTTTTTCCCCTTGAAGCATGTATATGTATTTTTTGTTTGTTTAATGTATATGTATTTTTTGTTTGTTTAATGATTAATCTGATTTAAATAAATGTAGCTTTACAGAGGTTTTTTGCTTAGGCAGGGGAAAACTCAAGAGGGAATTTTTACCATGTATAGTTTAATTTCTCATATAAACCATTCGAAATTATCTCGCAGCAAACTCAAGAGGAAATTTTTACCATTATATATAATTTAAATTTTGATTCAATTACATGAGCAAATGTCTTCGTTGTTAGAAGATTACAAATTGAACACAAGAAAAACATTTCGGAAGGGTTCAAGAAAAAGAAAAAAAAAACATTTAGGAAAAGTTCAAAAAAAGGGAAAAACATTTCGGGTCCCAAATTTATTACACTCCACTGAATAATTAATTTGTAAAATCGAATCCTTAAATGGGTTGGTAACATCATAAGAAGAATATACTGTTTAAGCAACTAAGTAGATCAATAGTATCAATCCCATATGGATTGAAGCTGCTGCATTTCAAAAAACTCATCCTTATCGCACTGACCAAAAAATCTTCCGTACAACTCTTCATAATCATTCACTTCCAATTCCTGCATCCACCCCATTCTCGGCGAGTCCAATGGGAACTCATTGATAGCCTGAATCTCATCCGGAGACAATCCGATCCGAGAAAGTCCCTGACCCGACCCGAGCTCTGGTTCGGTAGACCCACCCGGTTTAAACATCAGTGCTGCCTCCTGAGCAGCCGCTTGAACGTGCTCGGAACTAGAGCTTTCCGGCCGAGGAAAACTGTCAGCGAGCTCGGGGAAGTTGAGATGTGTCTCACGTCCTCGGAGGTAAAAAGCCGCAGCGTCGTAGGCCGCTGCGGCCATCTTGGATGTCTCGTAGCTCCCGAGCCAAATCCGGGTTTTCTTACCGGGCTCCCGGATCTCCGACACCCATTTGCCCCATTTCCTCCGGCGAACGCCTCTGTAGGACACTTGGTCAACGGAGAAGCGTTGTGCTCGTTGACTAACATGATTGTTTTCCATATAGTAACTAGTAAGTATAGTATAAGGTTGTTTACAATGTGTGTGTGTGTGTGTGTGTGTGTGTGTGTATTGAAAATGTGCTAATTAGTTAGAAGACACAGTTTATAGAGTCCGTGTTTAAGTGGAAGTGTATATATAGAGAAATAAAGAAAGTCATTAAATGATGAGATGGAATTTGTGGGAGGCTTGTTTGGTTTCAGGGAAGTGAGCTTCCCACGTAGTTACGTGTGAAGTGGGATTATGCTGGCATGCATGCATGAGTCTCTACTTCTAATTAAATTGAATTGATAGATATTGTACAATTATTTGGTTGTTGTTGGAAAGGCTGTCGTTTTTCTAACACGTATAAACAACTTTAAAAATTATTTTTTGTCGACATGTTTTATCGAATACTTGTATGTAATTTGGGTCTTTTAACTTCTACATTGAATTGGTGGATAATGTATAATTAAAAAGGCTGTCTTTTAAGTTTTAACACGTATAAGTAGTGCATTTTAAGAAGACACTGCCTTAAATTTTAGAAGTATACAAGTTCAAAAAAAAAAAATTAAAATTTAGAAGTATCTTTTTGTAGAAATTCTTTTGAATACTTATATAATTTGGGGTCTTTTAAAAAAAAACATTATATAGGTGTGTAACATGTGTTTAATAATATACAAAAAATTATCCATTGTACTTGTCTCTCCAAATAGTAGGAATCGGCCTTGATATATATAATATATATAGATATGATTTTGAGAGACATCAGAATATAATTGTTTCATAAGGATTAATAGTTTTAATTAATATATTTTCCGCCAGATATGATTTTTAATTTATTAATGTCTTTTAAGACGGAATACACAATATGGGAACTTGTAAGACCAAATGAAAAGAAAAGCTATCAGTTCTTTTCAACATTTAAAAAAGATATATATCTACATTTTTATCTGACGTAGAGTAACACTTAAACTTGGGCATATTATCCGTAAAATTTGATTTGATATTTGCTTCGATTCGATTTGATATTTGCTTTTATTCGATTCAAAAAATTCGGAAATCCATAACAATTCAAAGCAAAACAAATACTAAAATATAGTATCCGTATAAAATAAACCAAATCGCAAATACTAATTTCAGAAAAATTAGATATTCGCTATGGTCCATAAATTACATTATATACATATTATATCATAAATTTACAATATTTATATATTAGTTTATTTATTTTTTTAATGAATAGAAAATGATGCATGATAAAAAAATACATATAGTAACTTTATATTAATTAATAAATATCAAAAAAAAGTTTAATATTAGAGTTTTAAGTAGTTAAAAAGTTTTAAATACGAAACACCGTTTCTCCTTTTTAACATCTTAATTTTATAGATTTGTTTTTTATATATATTTTTCTAAAATAAAAATAGGTCTTTCATTTATTTTTTACTTGATAGTTTATATAAAAAATATTCATAAAAATATATGCATTTTCAATTTTTTTTTTATTATTAAACGGATCAAACTGAATATTCGTAAAAATTTGTAAATATCTGTAAATATCTATAATTTTTTGATTTCGGAATAAATCAGATCATAAAATTATATATACAATAAAAATAGAATAAACCATAAATACTGAAAAATGTAGGATATAGGCTCCGCGCCTAGACCTAATTTAAACAATGATTTGAATTGAAGGTTGATGGCTGATACTGCCAACTATGTTACCAATATCTGACGTGGAGTGCCACGTAGACACCATTAACGGATTATTAACGTTACTATTGAGAGCTAACTGGTAGTAATCGTAAGCACAAAAATATCAGTTTTTTTTAACTTTAATATCAGTTGTTAAAAGATGATTATTATTTAAAGTTACAATTTTAACCATAAAGAAAAAAAAAATTTCACACAAATATATATATTTTAGACAACTTAAAAATGTTGAGTTTTTCTGTGTCCATTTTTCAAAATAAAAGAGAAAACAAAAAAATATTTCTGTAAAAAAAAAATATATATATATATCAGCATTTCGGTATTTCGGTCATAAAGTAAAATGTTTTTGTCACGGTTTCAAATTTCAAGCACTGTATATATACTTACTTTATGTACCATAAAGTAAAATGTTTTTGTCACGGTTTCAAGTTTCAAAATCTCTTGGTTAGACTTTGAGGCTCTCAAATCTAGATGATCATATAAAACTATGATAAAATGATTCTTAAACCTATAAGTCCATATATATACCATATATTTCAAGAGTCAAGATGTAGAAAAAACGCCCGAGACTTGACAGCAAATGCGATGGTAACATTTATTCCAAAGAATATTAATATGTAACTACCCATAGTCTAATCAAATTGACCATACACAAAACAAAACTGTATTGCTTAGAAAGAAGGTTCGGAGAAAGAGAAACCCATCTAAATTAACCAAAATACGATTCAAGCCAGACCAGCAGAAGATGCTCTGTCATCCAAATAATTTATTGATTTATAGTAAAACCTCGTGTGTCGAATTTTCCACCAAAAATAGAAAAAAGAAAATGGTTGCATGACGTGGCTGCATAATGCTCACCACCGCCACTTACAACCACACGGTCCACACCGTATCGCAATCTGTACGGACCAGGACCATCCGGTGGTCAAAAAGGTCTCCGGTCTCAATCTCACCGCCCTTGTTTCTCGACGGACCCTACCATATGAATATAACAAATTATTGCTTTACAATCTATTCTTTTGAACCCTCCCTCATATATGTTTCTTTTGTTCAAGAATTCATATTTTAAAAATTATTTTAACTAAAGGGTAATTAAGTATTAAATAGTTGAATCTATATAAATACAAGTAACGATGACATCCGTAAGATGAGATACGATGTCAGATGAGATACAAATAAGGTGATACTCTGTGCTAATAAGAGAATATTTCATAATAGGATTTATCATGCATATATATCTCTATTATTAATGTACTATCATTAATTCTGGCTTTTTGGGTGGCACGTGCGTGAAAGGGAACCCTTTGACCAGTGGTGGGAGACACGGTACTGACGGTAGTTTGTACTCTAACACTGCCTGTCTCCCTTTATCTCAAATGTCGACGATAGATAATTCTAATCGGTATATACTATTTGTATCATAGTTATATCGTCTTATATATTAGTTAAAGGTTTCTTTCACAATTAACCTATAATTTGGAGTCAAACACAAAAATGACCTCCCTTTACTCTCTCTTCAACAAATGTCAATTCCTCTCTTTTATTATCCTCCACACCTTCTCTTATTCACGATAAGGCCATTATACTTTAATTTTTTTTTTCCGAAAATAACTAAAACAAACACAAAGACACAATCATCCACAAGAAATCACTTATTTACAAAAATGCAATCTTCTTCAATTTTCTCAACCACCATTAACAACCAAATTCAAGCTTTAAATGCATCAACAACCAATTTCCAAGCTCTTAATGCTCATTCTTGTAACACATAACTTCATTATCTTCCATTTCCTCTCCATATTCATCCAAAAAACTCTCTCATTTAGCTTTTTTCGAATTTTGAACTCTTAGATCTTAGTATTTTCGAGATTCTTGCATTAAAACGACTGGGTTTCTTTGCTAACGGTGGAGGTTGGAGTTATGAGTGCTTGATGAAGCATAAAGCGAGCTCAAACTGGATGTAGGTGACTTTTCACCCGATTTTCCAGAATTTTCAGATCTGCTTCGCGATAGCAGACTTCCATCGGAATCTACTAGTCAAACCGAGGTTAGATTTGCAATTGACCTATTTTCAATTTTTTAGTGTAGACTTAATTTGAAGTCTGTGCGTTTTCTTTTGAAAACAAAAAATAATAATTGGAGACTTCAAATGAAATCTATGCAAAAGCGAGGTTATTTTAGCATTTGACGAAAATTTGACTTTCATATAATAGACTTCAAGTGAAGTCTCGCACCTTCAGACTTCACATGAAGTCTACGAATAATTTAGAATGAGGTTAGTTTTGTGTTTGACCAAAACTTACAAACATTGACCAGAAAAATCATTTAATTAGTAGACTTCGCTCGAAGTCTAAAAGAATTTCGATAATATTCGATAATTCAGCAGACTTCATGCGAAGTCTACTAATTATTTAATTCGAGGTTTTGGTCAACCTCAAAACTAACCTCNGCTCGAAGTCTAAAAGAATTTCGATAATATTCGATAATTCAGCAGACTTCATGCGAAGTCTACTAATTATTTAATTCGAGGTTTTGGTCAACCTCAAAACTAACCTCTCGTTTTAAGTATAGACTTCGCCTGAAGTCTGAGATGGTTCAGACTTCGGTTGAAGTCTTCTTTTCCAAAGTCAAAATTAGTCAATTGCAAAAATAATCTCTACTTTGTAGCGCAGACTTCGTTTGAAGTCTGAAGAATTTTACGAAAATCTTCAGACTTCAAACGAAGTCTGTACTAAAAAGTCAAATTCTGGTCAATTAGAAAAATGACCTGTTTTTCCTCCATACTTCACATGAAGTCTGTGCGATAAAAGTCAACGTCTTGGTCAAACACAAAAGTAACCTGATAATTAGCAAAGGGAGACTTCAATCGAAGTCTGAAAGTTTTCAGACTTCTAATGAAGTCTGCTGCGTAAAAATGTAATTGCAAAAATAACCTATACGTTTTCAGATTACGTTTGAAGTCTGCTGAGCTGTTTCAGGCTGTCGTTGAAGTCTACTTGCGGTAGACGGCAAATGAAGTATGTGCAATTTTTTTTGGTAAAAATGCGTTTATAGGATACGTATAATGATTTTTTTAGAATTTCTTGTTCTTGCTTGTGTGATAGTTATTTTGTTTGCTTCTATATGAGTATGACATTATTTTGTGTTATAATTATGGTATAATCAATTTTCTTATTTCATTATGCTTATAGCTTATTATTTTGTGCTGACTTCGGGTGAAGTCTTCTTTCACAATGGGTTTCTAATATGCGGTTTGTATGTGTTTTTTTTTCAGAGAATGGTGCAGCTACCAGTTGTTTATGGAGAATGGGTTTTGAAAGATTTATCGTGGCAATTTGTGGTGGATAATCGAAAAGGAGGGAGAATGTTCTTTTTAAGTGATGGTTGTACACATGGTGAACTTATGGAAATGGCACAAGATGATTATAAGCTCGACAAGAAAACTGGGGTTGTAGAGTTAACGTATTCATTACCAAATTCAATGCTGCAACAAATGGGTCCAGATACTCCTCCTATGCATGTCACAAACGATAGACAAGTTAGGAACTTGATGGAGTTATGTAGTACGAATCTCGTACGTCTTTGTGTGTCGAGTCGATCTGAGATTGATACTGCGAATTATGGCGCCGTGAATGGACATATGGATGTGGATGATGAAGACGTGGATGATGAATACGATGGTGCTGAAGATGGTGGTGATGAAGATGGTTGTGATGAAGATAGTTGTGATGAAGTTAGTGGTGATGAAGATGATACTGATGAAGATGGTGCTGAGGCTAGTGGTAGTGCGAGTGTAAAAGTGAAAGATGAACTACCATCTTACTCAGACGATGAGGATTATAGTGTTTATGGGAAGATCAAAGATGAGGATGAAGATGAGATGTGTTATGATGGTCACAGGGACAAAGTGATTGGTGTTGGTGAAGGAGGCAGGTCCACTATATTTGTCAATCAGAGTTTTGCCAGCAAAGATGAGCTGATATCAGAGTTGCGGTTGACAGCGATAATTTTTAAATTCGCATTCAAAGTATATAAATCTACTAAAACGCTATTTGTGGCTAAATGTCGGGTGAAAGGATGCAGATGGATGATTAGAGCAGCGTTGAAGGATGAAGCAAACACGTTTTGGGTGACAAAGTATTTGAAAGATCATTTGTGTTCAGTGGCATATCGATTTGCTCACCGTAGACATTGCACTCCGATATTGGGAAGCTATTTGTAGAGCGCGTAGGAATAATAGATGGAATTGTGCCCGGGCATATCAAAGATTCAATGAAGGTGATGTTTGGCTTGAAGCTAGATTATACCACTGCATACAGAGCATTGATACATGCCCAATAATTTTTGAGGGGAACAACAAAAGATGGGTATGGGAATCTGTTTTCATATTTGCATTTAATCGAGAAAGCTAATCCGGGTACTGTCACTGGCCTTGAGATTGATAAGCTGCAACGATTTAAATATCTGTTTATTGCATTTGGAGCCTCTATAGTTGGTTTTCAGTATCTAAGACGAGTTATTGTTGTGGATGAGACTCATCTAAGTGGGAAGTATGGGGGTGTTCTACTCGTCGCAACAGCACAAGACGGTAATTTTCAGATATTTCCATTGGCTTTTGCCATTGTTGACTCCGAGAATGATAAATCATGGGAATGGTTTTTCATCAAGTTACGCGGATGTTTTACAGACCAATATCCATTGGTGATAGTTTCTACAGACACCCCTCCATTAAGAATGCATGTGATAAGGTTCTCCCTTGGGCAACACGCGGGATATGTTATTATCATCTACAACAAAACAGAGTGAAACTCTTTCGTGGGAAACATCTTCTGTACTTGGTCAAAGGTGATGCATATGCGTATACCCTTGGGGATTTTAACCGATACATGGACAATCCTCGGAATATAAATTCAGAACTCGCAACCTACTTGGAGGATGCAGACGTGAGGTTGTGGTCACGAGTTCACTTCAATGGAGAGAGATACAACATAAAAACGAGCAATATTGCAGAATCTATCAATTCCGCACTTAAACGAGCATGAGGATTTCCCATAGTATTCCTTTTGGAGTTTATACGAGAGAAGCTAGGAAGGTGGTTTTGTAAAAGGCGAGAAGATGCTTTGAGTCTCACATCACTCCATTCTCGGGGAGTTGAATATTTGTTGGCTATTCGTGAACATTATGCAGATAATATGGCGGTGGAACGCATTGATGGTTGGCGATTCCATGTGAAGGGAGGAGCACGAGAATGTGTTATTGATTGGAACAAAAAAAGTGTGCATGTCGTGTGTTTGATGTTGAGAAGATACCTTGCTCACATGCTATTGCAGCTGCTACAGAGGCTCAGTTGAAAGCCTCAACGCTTGTATGTCCTTCGTATGGAAAGCAATATTTGTATGCTGCATACTCGTACAATATTTATCCCCTAAATAAGGAGTTTGCAGCGCCTGCGCATATCCAATGTCTTCCTCCGGAGGTGAAGCGTCAGCCTGGAAGACAAAAGAAATCCAGGTGGCAAACATGGCTAGAAATGTCAAGGATGAAACGCAACAAACCGCGGAAGATGCACAAGCAATACAATTGTTCAAAATGCAGCCAACCGGGCCATACACGAGGGAAATGTGTAACTGAAACTAATCTTCTTAATAGTTATGTGAGAGTGTTTATGTGTTTATTATCTACCATTTTGATAATTTGTTGTATTTGTGTTTTTCACATAGGGATGGAAAGATGCGGATAAATAGGGATGATGAAGCGTACTGCAGCTGACTTCAAAAGAAGACTGCTAACTATTATGTTATCTTATTTAGTAGTCTTGTTATCTTATTTAGTAGTCTTGTATTTTTCTTTTGATACCAAACGATGTTATGTGCTTTAGTAACTAAAAACTTGCATTGTTAATGGATAGTAACTAAAAACTTGCATTGTTAATGATTAACCAAACAAAACCTGCAATTCCATGTTACATCGTATCCAAAAAATCGGTGGGTTTTCTTACATGCACAAAATCAGTGGGTTTCCTTACATGCACAAAATGAGTTGGTTCCCTTACAAGCACAAAATCTATAAGTCCTTGGACCCATATTAATCATATAGGTCCAAGCAGTTATACGGCCGTTTCTCTGTTCCTCGTATGTCAGTCTCGTCAAATATCTCGGCCGCTAGCTTCTCTCTAATAGCTTTGATGTTCGCATCACACAAGGTCGAGGGAAATGTCAATCCAAGTGCATGACATTCAATGTACTTCATACAATAGACTCCACAATCACCACTTTGTATGTTTTGGGGTACTCCAAGCCCACACATCCGCTCATGTGTGAATGCATCATAAGGGTACTTGACTCTATCCTCATCAACAGCTAGCTCACGAAGAAGGTGAGGCAGCATGACTGCAATAGGCCTCACGGCCTCTTCGATAGCTGCATCCGAAATGTGAATAACACTACTGTCCCAAATAACAATGTGTCTTCTCGGAATTGATATCCATATCGCCACCCAATGATCTTTTCCAATGTGTAAGGGCGAGTATATATCATCCACCTCGAGCCCCCATGTCTTATGTGTTTTACAATAAGCTGGTTCTTCACCGGCATGGTAATCAAATAACCCAGCAGGTAGCAATTTACCTGAACCATTGGGATTGGCGGAAGAGTTTAAGAAATCTTTGTACTTTGCGTTCCACATCAAGGGCAAAATAGTATCAAGGAAGCAAATTCTCTCGGATCTAAACCATTCCGGATGCTTTGTGAAACGAAGCCTCAGAAGATTAATCACAGCATCCAAGTGCTGCAATTACCAAAAATTAGTAGATAAGAAGTCTGGTGTAGATGACTAACATTGAAGTCTGCCATAGAAAACTGACATAGAAGTCTGATGTGTATTGCATTACCGTGTCATATAGTCATTTCGTCGGAGTGCGTAGAATCCAAAACCACGTAATAGTAGAATGAGGATTTTTTTTGGGATAGTCCCTGAGAAGAAGATAAATACATCATTAGTTCAATCCAACCAAATCTAAAAACTAAAACAGGATTGTAAAGCAATTAAATCAAAGCTGTGACTTACTTATGTAGTTTCAGCCAATCAGTTAGCACTTTCACCTTTTGCTTATCAACTGGAGCAAAAGGATCATATCCACTGCCCTTCACTCTCTGGTTGGGAATGATTTCTTTTGCAGTGCTATTTCCTTCAAAAGGATCAACCTGTGATGCAGCGAGCCTCCTCAGCCGGTCACTCTTTGCTCGTGCAATAATCAATGCCGTTTTTTTATTATCCTCTTGTCTCTTTAATTGGCCCGAAATGTAGCCCACATTAGAAATTTTCTCATCAAGTATCACAACACTTGGTTCCTTTCCACCATTCACACTCTCACTTTGACCTTCATTTGTTAGGCTGCAATTTGGGCAATGTGAAAAAATTTCGGGTCAATTAAAGAGACAAGTAAAGTTATACTTTTATTTATAGTCAACGAAAGATAAAACAATGTCT
Source organism: Alliaria petiolata (assembly GCA_020283515.1). Taxonomy (NCBI): domain Eukaryota; kingdom Viridiplantae; phylum Streptophyta; class Magnoliopsida; order Brassicales; family Brassicaceae; genus Alliaria; species Alliaria petiolata. The sequence continues at coordinate 344,671,358 of JAHZTW010000001.1, forward strand.
TCGAACAGGATACAAGTTCAACCACCCCAAAACACAATTTCAACAAGAAACAGAAAAAGAAAGCACACCAAAACACAAAAACACAACTACGGGTGTTCACCACGAAAACAGTTCAACCACATCTATTTCTTCTTGTTAATTCTGGCAGATTTTCGTGGTACGAAATCCCTTTTATTTTTGGGAGAGGGTTTAGTACTAACTCTGACGTTGTCAGTCTTCTTTTCATTGTTGCTTTTGTATTCGGCATTATCTTCGTTGGATGTGACATGCTCATCCTCATCTTTCTCCTGCTCTTTCTTTTTCATTCCACATTTCGCCGTCTCTAAGCTCTGCTCTAGAGTATCCACCTTAGCAGCAAGGTCTTTGATATTCTGCTGACAACCACTAAAGCCTGCCATCATCTGCTCAGAAATTACTTTCAAGGACCTGTCCAAGTAGGTTTTCAATCGGCTCAACTCAAAACCTTCATCTGCCACTGAATCAGACACTGACCGAGACCTCTTTCGACTCTCATCATCAGAGCTAATGATTCTTTTATTCTCCACAGTTGCCTCAGACTTCACATTATTTGAGGTTTTGACACCTACAACAGACCAATGTTTTTTACTCCACCTCCAGGGATCATCACCAAAGTGTCCATACATTGCTTTCAAAATGTTGTCAATCTTCGCATCATCTTCGTCATCATCCCACAATGGGAACATGTCTTCATATTCTTCAACAACGCAGTTGTTTATACGAACCTAAAGAAAACATTACAAATCCAGTAAATACATGCTTCAATGAGGGCGATAAAAAACACAAAAAATCCACATACCTTGCACGCTGCTGTTAAGTCATCAGTACTTGGACCCATCTCGAAACCAACTCCAAGAAGCTGCCAAAAATCTTTCATATCTTGTGTCACCTCGACCTCCGGATTTTCCAGATTCTCAACATACTCGCAGTTGAGTTTAGTGAGACACTCAAACTCAAGCAACGGAAACCTCGCTGGGGTTTCACCAATGAGACTCCATATCTCATATTTCTTATCGCAGACTAGCTGAAAACTCAGCATATAATGCACCAGCCTTGAAGCCCAACCAAAATCCAATTGATAAAACTTCAAAAACACCCCCAGTTTCGAGTCACAGAGCTCTGCCCATTCGTCTTCTACTAGTGCAGATGCTAGTGCGGTAAGCAATTTTGCATCACCGCTAAAATAGCCTATGCTTTTAGTAGGAAGGGGCTCATCGCCTTTTGTGAACATTCTTCGTGGAAATTCTGGGGTTTCCATTCTGCAAACATAGATAAGCCTAACAAATTAGTTATGTCTGAAATAGAAGTAGTAGGAAGAATTCTTTACATGAAGTCTGAATACGACATCTGAATTAAAAGTCTGAGAAAGTATTATAACCTAGAAGTATGAGAAAGAAGTCTGAATAATACCTAGAAGTCTGAGAAAGAAGTCTGAATAAAACCTAGAAACCTGAATCGCTGTTAAAAAAAGATGAACCTTTTTTGTTGAGAAGAAAAGAGAGTCCGGCGGCGAGTATATGAAGAAGGAGGTAGCGACGGCGGCGACAATGATAGTCAAATAATTTAGAATCGATTTTGGACATGCGAAAATCATATTGAAAGAGGAACATGGAGGAAGAAGGGTTATCTACCGTGAGGATTCAATTTCCCGATGAGAACCAGGAGCGACGGCGAGAATATCTGTCAATAAAATCCGTCATAAGTAATACTGGATGAAACCAACAAAATAAGAGGGAGGATGAAAGGACAAGCGGATTAACTAGTGATGCGAAGAAACGACGATTAGAAGATGCGGAGAACAGAATCAATGGCGGCGACAACAACCACCGGCGGCGAAGAAGAAGATATCGCCACTCTAGAGAGAAAACGACTAGGGTTTCCTTTCTTTACCAATTAACCGAGTATTGGTAGTAGAAAACATGACGGTTGATTTTTTGGGTAAATAAAATTGGGTTCAAGTTTGGTTATGTGTTTTCAATCGGCAATTTCGATCGGTTAGGTTTTAGATTCCGGTTTGATTTGGATAAATAATGGTTAATTTCTTTGGTTTATTTGAATTTCAGACTACATATGAAGTCTACTGCTTCAGTCTGCATATGAAGTCTACTGCTTCAAACTGCATATGAAGTCTATTGCTAAAGACTGCAGAGGAAGTCTTTTGCTAAAGATTGCAGAGGAAGTCTTTTGCTAAATACTGCAGAGGAAGTCTTTATTTTGCTTCATAAATTGGAATTAGGTGTTGTTTTATATGAAATTAAACGGACTTAAACCATTCCTTTAAAACTTAGACCCTTTTAGCATATACAAAATTGAAGGGTTACCGATTATAAGTCTGAAATCAAAAGATAATGTAACAAATTCTAAACTATGATATCCTCAACCAAACACATGGAACACATGGAGGAAGATTATCAAACCTATGAGGATTACACCTGCCACCATCATGATCCTCAACTCGATGTCCCGGGAACGCTGCTTCTCAAGAATCACCTCCCTTAATTGAGTTATCTCTGTCTCCATTTTTAGAATGGAGACATCCATCGTATCCATCTGTGGCGCATTAACAGTTTCTTGTATCTCTGCTTGATGTTCCACAGACTGCCGGAGCTCTACAAACTCTTCGATCATAGCCTCATCCCACCACTTTAACATATGGCACCCACCATCCTATACAAGCAAACACATTAGATAAGAAACATTTACATTTAATATTACGAAAATTCAAACTCAAATCGCAATCAAAACCATAACAGTCTCATTACCTCACTATTAGGGCATCCATAGAATCTCCTTCCCATATTCAGCTCTGATGTGGATTGTCTTTGGAGAGGCTCCAAACCGCAGAAACAACGGTGAAGAAATCCAAGAGTTAAGGCGGATTTATGCTGAGCCATCGAACTGACTTCTGGGAATCCATAACTTCCAAAACTTCTGGAACTACTTGACGGTTGATTGTAGCTGTATCGCCCCATCCCTGTTTAACATATAACAATAACTCGTTAGCTTTTAGATCTGCAAGCAAGGATAGACGAAAAACCGGTTTTAAATCTGGATATCAACTAAGATCTGGAAAAGATGAAGACTGAGGAATGGAAATCAGCGGCTTACCAGCGGCGATTAACGGCGACTTCTGAGAGCGAGAGGGCGAGAGAGCGAGGAGATCGAGGAGATCGATAAGACCGAGGAGATCGATAAGACCGAGGAGACCCAGTAGAGCGAGGGGACCGAGGAGAGGCGAGGACAGAGGTTGGGAGAGCGGCGACGAGAGCGGCGACGAGAGCGGCGATGAGAAAGGCGACCGCCGTTTCAGATTGGAGAATCTAGTTTTTTTATAAAATTAGGGTTTTATCCTTTGATTTATATAAGGGTAATAAATTCGGTTATATTATTAATTTCCGGGTTAGCATACTTCATATGCGGTCTCAAAACCCTAAACTCTAAATAGACTTCATCTAATGTCTATTAATATCTAACCTCTAAATAGACTTCGTTTGAAGTCTAAAAATTAATACAGATAACAAGTGAAGTCTGTTAAGTGTAGACCCTAAATCGATAATTTTCATGTAATAGTCCAAACCCTATATAAAAACTTATATTAACTTATAATGTAAGTTAAAATAGTTAAATATATTCACAATTTAACATTAAGATCCAAACTTACCATTTAAAATAACAAAAGTATCTAACCATAAATCTAACCCTAGATGTAAAGAGTATTTGGTATGTTATTTATGATTTCATTGTTACTATGTATATGATATCTAACCTATTTTATCTTTGTTGGTTTGAATTGATTTTTTTTTTGAAATATTAATTTATAAACATCACATATAGTTATATTTTAATTATGAAACCAAATTTATAGTCAAATTATTTTTTATAATTTTTATTATTTAAATTTAAGTTGTAAATTCTATTCAGACTTCTATTGAAGTCTGAACGAGTAGACTTCTTATATAGCTACAGACTTCGAAAAGATATAATCGTCATTGATGTTTCTGTTTTTTTGTTTGGTCATTAGGGAGAGAAATGTAATTTCCCTACCCCTTTAAGTTAGTTTTGCATTTGATGAATTTTGGGGTCTATTTTTATTTTCAAAATCAATATATGGGTCATTTTAAGCAATTTCCCCTATTAGTCAAAACAATAAAGTGTAATGAAGAAGAAGATGATTATGAAAAATTGAGGCTATGTAAACACGTGTGCAAGTTGATTTGTCGTCCAGACGTGCATTTCTTAACCAACCACTCTCAAACTGTTTCTTTGTCACATGGCAATTAATGTCAATGTGCTTAATTCTCTCATGGAATTACATGATTATTAATTAGCAATATATAGGTGGTAGCTGTAAAACGACCAAAGCAAAGCAATCCTGCGAGAAGCTTTACTAACCAATCCATCTCACAAATTGCCAATGCCATAGCCTTTGTATTCTGATTCAACAAAGGATTTATAGAAATCGTATTATACTTTTTTAGAATTAACAAAGTGATGAGAGTTTAGGGTTGAAATAATATTGTATTGACTCTCATATCTTCTTCAATGTACTTGAGACACATATATATACAAGATGAATATAATACTAATTAATGAAAAAAATATTGTAAGAGTGATTATAGGGATTATGATAACAAGAGTAATTATAGGAATCTGAACATGAAGTACAATCTGTAAGGAATAATTCCTTCTCCTATTATGTGGTCTAATAGTCATCATTTTTCTTATGAATTAATGCTATTCTTTATGATATTTGTTGACCAATTAAATTGGAAATGAAAGAGTTAATTCCTATAAAATCTTTACTTTGATAGACCGTTGAGATTAATCCTAAAGAAAACCTAAAGAGGAATTAGGTCCTCTCTCACCTATAAATAGAAGTCTTTAGTCCATTGTAAAGGCATCACAAACATAAAAAAATAACACCTAAAAAAAAGTTTATAGGCATGGGGAGAGAAACCTAAAAGTCCTATCTAAGAGATTAGGCTTTTCATCTTTCGCGACATGGCAGGAGGTAATCCGATAAACCTTTTCTTGATTCTATTATGTGATTACACAGATGATTGAAGATCTTAGGTTTCATGTTTTTATGTTTTTAACACAATCTGCATCTGAGAAAGCTTTGAGCTGAAAATCTTAAATTGGTTGGATAAACAGTCCCAACCCAACTATGTATTTAATGTAATGAACCACCATGTGAGCTGTTTGAAGATGAGAGGATGTAGAGGAGGATGAGAACTGATGTAGTGGGAACGTCGATGATACTAATTTTATCTGTTGATTCCTCGGATATCCAGATAATTAAGTATTTTTTAAGATCGTTGAACCGTAGTCACAATCTTGCTGCGAACTGACCCGGTTTTAGGTAAATTCGACCATGTTTGTCGGTTCTCTGATTAATTTTACGGTTTGGAAACTAATCGACCGGTTAAGAGATTAATCGACTAAACCGTCCCTTGCATAACTAAACCGTTTGTTGTTATTTTCCCGGGAAACTTTCCCGGTTCTTTGTCACAACGACACAGTTTTACCTTTTTAAAGAACCCTAAAATCCCTAATTCGATCGTGAACCGTCCCTTCTCTGTTCAACGACTCATCTCCTCTGTTCTCATCGCCGTCATCATTTCTCGTCTCCGTTTTGCCATTGTTCCTCTTCATCCGCGAGCTAACAGCTTAAGAGGTGAATCGATTATGAAAATATACTTCTTTTATCAGTAGCTATATATCTCGTTGGTTCGCTTCGTGTTCGTCATTCGTTTTATGGATTTTTAGTGTCAGTTCGGTCAACATTTCGATTGATTTGTTTCTTCTTTGCTAATGATAATTTCCGATTGAATCTTTTGTATGAGAGATATGATTACTTCATGTCAATCGTTTTGTTTTGTTAGGCAGATATGGATTCGTCTTCGACATCGAATTCGAGAGCGCTAGTTTCTCCGGGGCTGAAGCGGAACTCGAACGATGTTGGATGGGAATATGGATTCATGTGCGACCCTAAAAGCCCAGATAGACTTAAATGCAAGCTGTGTGGGAAAGAAATGGGAGGAGGTGTGTACAGGATCAAGGAGCATATCGCTCACCGTAAGGGAAACGTTACATCTTGTCCAAGATCCACGAAACAAGATCAGTCCAAGTGCATGAAAGCGATCTTGGAATCAAACAACAAGAAGAGGAAAACGAAAAGAGAAGTGGATAGAGAGGATCATGAATCGGAGGATAGTTTTGTAAGTACGAAGCATCACGTAGTTCAAGGTCCAATGGATAAGTTTGTGATGGCACTTACTCCAGAGGATTCTTTAAGTGGCGAACCAGAGAAAGATAACACTAATGATATGCGTATAGTGCAGCGGTTTTGTGCTAGATGGATATATCAGTCTGGTCTTCCTTTTAGTGTCATTGAGAGTGATTTCTTTAGGTGGTTTTGTAATGCTTTAGGAAAAGTAGGACCTGGTTGGGTTCCTCCAAGCCAGTGTGAACTGAAGGAGACGTTGTTGAAGGAAGAAGAAGAAACAATGAAGGAGAAAGTCAAGAGTCTCGAGGTAGAATGGGAAGAGAATGGTTGCTCTGTACTGATGGATACATGGAGTGACACGAAGAAGAATATAATGAATCTTTGTGTCAATTCTACAGGAGTGACGTGTTTTCTTTCTTCGAAAGAGGTCTCTAAAGAATCTCAGACTGGTGCATTGATCTTTGAGTACATAGATAAATGCATAGAAGACGTTGGCGCTGAGAAAGTTGTTCAGGTTATAACCGACAGTGCGGAGAACAATTTTGCAGCGGAAAAGATGCTGAAAGAGAAGAGACCAGGTGTGTTTTGGTCGTCGTGCGCTGCTCACACAGTGAACTTGATGCTTGAAGACATTGTTAAGCTGCCAAAGATCTCAAAATACATTGATAAAGCTAAAGCTGTGATCAAGTTCATATATGGTCATGAGAAAACGTTGGCTATGATGAGATATTTTTATACAAAAGAAAGGGATATTGTGAGACCTGGAGTCACAAGATTTGCTGCAACGTTCTTGACTTTGCAAAGCTTGTTGGAGAAGAGACAACAACTAAAGTCAATGTTTCTTAGCAGTAATTGGGATACAAGCACGGACTCTCGATGTGTAAAAGGTAGAAGATCTTACTATACATGTTTGAGTCCTGCGTTTTGGGATGGGGTCTCACGAGCTGTGAATCTTTTGGAGCCCTTGGTCAAAGTTCTTAAGATGGTCGAAGCAGAGAAAAAGCCTTCAATGGGGTTTATCTATGGAGAACTAATAGAAGCCAAAAGATCTATCAAAGCTGCTTCCAACAACTTGGAAAAGTATTATGAACCCATCTTTGAGATCATTGATGAGAAAATCAAAGGTAGGTTGGATTCTCCACTGCACTTGACCGCCTACGTGTTGAACCCGTTTTATTTCTACAACGATCCAACGGTTCAGATGGATGAGAAACTCATGAATGGGTTTCTGAGCTGTGTTGAGACTTTTTACCATGGTGAGTTTGAGAAACAAGATAAAGTCGTCAACCATGAGTTTAGAGTTTATCAGCAGAAACTTGGGCATTTTGGAAGACCTTTAGCTTCGAGAGGATGTGAAAAGAATACAGACAAGTTTGATCTAGGTTATGCTCTCACCTTTTGATATACACTTTTTTTTTTATAACTTCAAGTTTGTAAAGTTGTCACTTATGTTGCAATTGTGATTATGTAGGGAATTGGTGGTGGATGTACGGATGTTCTGTGCCTAATTTGAGAATACTAGCAACAAAGATTCTCTCCTTGACTTCTAGTTCATCTAATTGTCAACGAAACTGGAGTACTTTTGAAGAGGTTTGTGCTATTAAGTTTGGTTTTTGTTTCTAAATTTTAGTTGATTATGTTAACTCTCAGACTAATATATCCTCTCTTATGTTGTAGATTCACACGGGTGAAAAGAATAGACTAGATGCTGATCAGATGAACAGTCTAGTATATGTTAAATTTAATTTGAGAATGTTCAACAAGCAACATAGGGTCAAAGAGGGAAACTATGATGTGCTCGTAGGTGAGGATGAGGAAAATGTAGAGGAGTGGTTTGTGGGAGTGGATCAAGAAGAAGAAGATGAACTTGTTGGTGAAGATGACGATTGTGGTTTCCAATTTGAGTTTGAATCAGAGGATGAACTAGTGTAATTGATGTTGGTGAGTTTTGGAGGAAGGATCCATATACATTTAGTATTATGGCTCCGATTGGTGACATGTAATTTTAAAGTAGAGTTACAATTGATGTTATAATTCGATGTAAGTTGCAGTAAAATTATGTGGTATAAATATTAGATTTATGTGGTAAGTTTGCTGTACAAATTTGAGTTAACATTTTGTTAAAATAGTTGACTGGTAACTTTTCTGATGTATAAGTTGCAGTATATATTATTTAAAATAAAAAAATAATAATTTTAATAATAAGAATATATTATGTGAGTAGAAAAAAATAAACTTTAAACTGCATTATTATTTATTACAGATTTTAATAATAAAATAGATTAAAATTTTAATATTGACTTAAAATACATCAAAATAAGAAAAAAAAACTTTTGATAGTAGTAAATAAAACAGATTTTTTTTAATGATATGTGTTGTCAGTGATTAACTAAAATCATGTATATATAAAAATAAATTAACAATCATAAACCATATAAATTTTATTTAAAGTTTTTTAGAAAGTTGTTGACTAAAAAACAAAAACAAAAAAGTTGATTTATCAAAGATTCAAAATAAAATGAAATAATTTTAGTTAACCAAATAAATTTTACTAACAAAAAAATGAAAACACATTATTATTTAAATTAATTTGACAAAAAAATAACTCTCGAAAAAATCAGCGTAGCAATTAAATAGCGATAAATTAATTTTCAAATCATAACTTCTTATAGCATTAATCTAGTATGATCAAGTATTTTTTACTAAAAACAGAAAAATTAAAAAATTAATGTTTATAATTTTTTTTAAATAATAAATAGATGATAGCTTTTTAAAAATTATGTGTATTTGTGTAATATAAAATTAATATAAAAAAACGAAAATCAAAAAAAAAATGCTAACTCAAACCTTAACTCATCACAATTCCCATGTATTAAGAATTTGAGTTGAGTTATCAATTTTACAAAGGCATAACTCAAAAATTTAATGCAACAACAACACATTGTAACTCAAACTCTAATGCAAAAAAAATAAAAAAATGCATGATTGGTGACATTTTTGAGTTATGCCTATAACTCAACCTAACTCAATCATACCACATGTCACCAATCAAAGCCTATATTATGCTATTAGTTTGTAACTACATTACTCTGATGCTTAATGATTTTGCATCTTAAAATATCAAATCTATTTTGAAAAGTATCACTTAAGGGAAATTTAATTTGGAAATCAAATTTCCCTTTCTAAAGTTTAAAAGAAACAAATATTTTCTGGGTAAAAATCTAACTTACCCATGTTTGTTTATATTCTAAAGTTGAAATGATGGAGAGAAAAAGCGTACAATTAAGAGATTTATGTGTATTATCAATACGAGATGTATGAATACGTTAAGATAATAGATAAGTATAGATTCTGGGCTAAAGATCATGAAATTGATGCTTTAGGCATTAAATGTTTATTTTATAATTTATGGTCTCGAATTTAGAGGAAAATTTGGTTTAGTGGCAGCAAAGTAGTTTCATGACTTTTATGACTTTTTATACTATAAATTTATGTTTTTAGTGGGCACGAAATTTTCTTTGTTTTAGGCCATATGCATTGAACGTCCATGCACATAGATGAATGTTCATACTAAGTCAAATATGTATCAGATCAATTAAACCATGTCCCGTCCCAGCATGTTTTGCATGTGTTTTTCTCATTTCTGTGATTTTCAAAAGGACTAACATAATATGCAAAAGTGTTATTTCATTAAACAAAATCTATAGAAAAGTGCTATTGGATAAAAAAAATAATAATGATAATGATAAAAGTAACGTATAATAATTATATACTATAAAAGAGTCATAGAGAAAGCCTTTTTCTCTCTAACACGGTTCCCGATGAAAAATCGCTAGCTATCCTTGGATCGCGTTTCCGGGTTCAATTCTCCGGTGATCTTTGCCGGTGAAAACCCTCCTGTGCCACCAAACCCGTCAGATTCCCCTTCCTTCTATTTATCTCAGTTCCCGCCGTTGCTATCTCCTGAAAGAAAAATCTCATTCCCAGATCTACCTTTAGCCACTCCCTCTCAAGGAGTTGCTCATGTTTCAACTGTTGAGGTCACTATGACTGAAGCTGCTTCGAATTCTCCAGGATCTGTTCCTCAGGAGACTGTTAAGGCTGGATTTGAAACCCAGACTCCTAGTTCTACTACTGCTGTTGAATCTACTGTTGATATTGCGGTTGAATATACTTTTGTTACTACAACTACTACTGAAGTTACCATGACTGAGATGGTTGATAATACTCCAGCTCCGACTGTGCAGAATGACAATCACATTCTTTCTCCTTAGATGCTCAAAGATTCCCTATCTACTCCTGGATTTGTAGGGCCAGAGAACTATACTGTTCTCCCTCCGAAGTCATCTTCTCCTCTCATCACCAGCAGGGCCTCAAATATTGTTGCTGCTCATACTGCCCCGTGTTACATGAACATGCTCCTATCCAAGGCTGCTCTCCCAACTCAGAACTAAATCCGGCTGATCCTTCTCGCTCAACTCAAACCCTAGCTGATAAAATTCGGCACTTCGCAGACAGATCGCTCAGAAGATTAGCCCCTATCTCCTTTGCTGATTATGGTCGTCCAAGAGTTATTATCCCTGATGAAGTGTTTCAGCTTGGAGCTGAGCTTCACAAAGATTTCATTGTCTGTTACTTCAATGGAAGACATCCTCCCTACAGCCACATTGAAAGTGTGCTTACTTATATGTGGAGAAAAGGTAGGAGAGTGGAGATTCATAATAATCCTATTACCCGATCTATGATTGTCAGGATACCCAATGACTATCTGCGGCAGAAGATACTTGAAAAGGGTATTTGGTATGTTGGTGATTCCATGTTTCATACCGCTCAATGGTCTTCCTCTCATTCCTCTGTTAGCTCCGAACTTAGGCCATTTTAGTTATGGGCTCACCTCACAGGAGTTCCTTTTGATCTGCGCCATCAAAAAGGTCTAAGTTTAGTTGCAAGATTAGTGGGAGAACCAAAAGAAACAGATGATTTCACAAAGAACCTTGTTAGTCTAACTGTCGCGTATCTCAAGGTCGAAGTTAATCTTTCCACTCCTTTGCCTCGAATTGTTGAGTTTCATAGGAAAAGTGGAGAAGTAGTGGAAGTGAAAGTTGACTACCCTTGGAAACCTCCAACGTGCTCTCATTGCAAAGTATTGGGGCACATAATCAAGAACTGTTTACACTTGCCTCCCCCTATGCCTTCTCAAGCTCCTACTAAGCAAAAAAGCCCATCGACTCCATTAAAGAAAAAAGGAAAGGCTGGAGTGACCCCCACACCAACTAAAGAACTGCCGATTAAGCATCCTTAGGCTACCAAAGGGAGTTCTACTAATGTCTCGAAATCTACAACTGAAAAGAGAACAAGTGATATTCCGTCTACCTTACATCTTGCTTCTTCATCAAACCAGGCCACTTTGGCAACCGAAACTCCTCAGGCTGTTCATATCTCTATGCCGTGTAATATTCCAGTGGCACCAGTTACTGATTCTCCTGAAGTTAGTCGTCCCTCTAAAACTGAGTCCCTCCCTCCGACTAACGTTCCTTTGGACAGTGCGCCGTCAGCTACTGTTCTTTTGGACAGTGCGACTCCGGCTTCCTCTTCAGCAGCTTTTGACTCTGTAATTGTGTGGCTTCCTGCTACTATCACTGCATCAGGAGAGCCTTATCCTTACAGTTCGTTCCCTGTAAAAAGAGTAAAGATAATATTAAAGAGGTTTCGATCCAACCCTCTAATTCCCTATCAAGCCATCAATTCTCTCAACTGCCCACTTACGGTTGCTACAATAAATACATTTGATATTATTGCTCAAGGTCCTCTTCTGCATGCAGATGGGAGGCCTACGAAAAACTAATGAGTGTAAAATTTTTTTTTTGGAATGTCCGAGGAATTAATAACCCGGGCAAGCATAGGCCTTTTTGTCAGTGGCTTAATAGCCATCAACCTACTTTTGGTGCTATATTGGAAACTCATATAAAGGATCATAATTTGAACCATTTGATGTCAACTCTGTGCCAAGGTTGGAAGTTTACCTCTAATCATACAATGGCTGAGGATGGGCGAATCATTCTTATTTGGAAGGACAATGTGGCTGTCACTGTTAAGCATCAGTCCCGGCAAACTCTCACCTGTGAAGTCACATTACCAAACCTAAGTCAGTTCTTATACACTGTTGTATATGCAGCGAATCTAAGCTCTGAAAGAAATGATCTATGGGTAGAGCTTCTGGACCTGCAACAAAATCTTTCTCTTCACTTGTATCCATGGATGATAGGAGGGGATTTTAATCAAATCTTGCACCACGTTGAGCACTCTTTGCCTGCAGTTAACATGTTAGATGCTCAAATGATTGAGTTCAGAGATTGCCTTACCCAGCTCGGCGTTTTTGCCTTAAGATATCAAGGGCCTCTTTTCACTTGGACTAACTCTCGGCTGGAGGATCCCATCGGGTTATGTTCAAGTTGAACCCTAACAAGGCTCCTGGACCAGATGGTCTTACTTCTGGGTTCTACAAGGCTGCTTGGAGTATCTTAGGGGAAGAAGTGGCGGCTTCCATTCAACACTTCTTCCTCTCAGGCTTCCTTCCCTCGTCTGCTAATTCAACTATCCTCTCACTTGTACCAAAATTCCCAGGAGCTTCAACAATTGTTGATTACCGTCTCATCTCCTCCCTTAACACTACATACAAGGTGATTTATCAAATTCTGGTCTCAAAGCTAAAGCCTTTGCTTGTTGCCTTAATACTGCCGAATCAAACTGCATTTGTGAAAGATCGGTTATTAGTGAAGAATACAGTTATTGCTGGAGAATTGGTTAATGGCTACCACAAAAACAAAGGCCCTCGGAAGATCACAATTAAAGTGGATATAGCAAAGGCGTTTGACACAGTCTCATGGGACTTCCTATTCAATTGTCTAGAGGGTCTCTCTTTTCCTCGCCAATATACACGATGGCTTAAGGCCTGCATAACTACTACTCACTTTACGGGTTGGCTACAATGGAACTGTCCAGTGATATTTTAAGGGTAAAAGAGGGCTAAGGCAAGGGGACCCTCTATCCCCTTACCTATTTTTCATAGCCATGAACTGTTTATCCCTAATGCTAAACAAGGCAGGGGTTGAAGGGAAATTTAAATACCATGATCAGTGCGAGAGTTCTAGGCTTACCCATTTGTACTTTTGTAAATGATCTTCTTATCTTCGTTGAAGGGTCCATTCAGTTAGTTCAGAATGTGCTTCGGGTCTTGTGTGAGTTTGAGCTCCGGTCTGGCCTAGCAGTTAGTGTTCAAAAGTCCAGCTTCTTCGCTTCGGGGTTATCACAAGGGGAAATTGATATCATCAAATTTACTACAGGCATGCCTAATGGTTCCTTGCCTGTGCGTTACTTGGGAGTTTCCCTGTGTACAAAAAAGCTCAATCTGCTCAACTGTGAAACGCTTATTCAGCAAGTAAAGGGAAGGATTATCTCTTGGAGTTCAAAAACTCTCTCCTTTGCTGGCAGAATGCAACTGATTCAAACCGTTATTGCTGGAATCTCAAAGTTTTGGTGTTCTACGTTCGTTCTACCAAAGGCGTGTATTAAGAAGATAAATTCCATGTGTTGTGCCTTCCTGTGGAAAGGCTCATTAGAGGGACACCACTCAGCAAGAGTTTCATGGGAAATCTCTACAAGGACTAAGAAAGAAGGTGGTTTAGGCATTCATGACCTTACACTTTGGAACAAAGCATGTACCCTGAAGCTAATCTGGCTCCTTTTCTTCCAATCTGGTTCCATCTGGGTCGCCTGATACAAAGAAGAGATCCTAGATGGTTCCTTGAGTAAATTCTGGATCAAAAAGCCAAAATCTAAATACTCGTGGATGGCTAACAAACTTCTGAAAGTTCGGAATTCTGTGTATACCTGGATAAAATTGAGGGTAGGCAATGGTAAGTCCTACAGATTCTGGTCGGATAATTGGTCTCCTTTCAGTAACTTATCGTTATTCCTACTTAGAGGGCGTGCTTCGCGACTGGGAATTCCCCTCAATGCTTCGCTACATAGCTTGTATGGCCTTAATCATTGGGTTCTACCTGCAGCTAGATCCGACGAGCAACTCTATCTACAGACATATCTTACAACTCTGCACCTATCAGAAGAGGAAGATCATTATGAATGGGAAGTCAATGGAATTTTATCCAAGAACTTCTCAACAGGAAGTGTATACAGGGAATTAAGGGTTTATTTACCCGCTCTAACTTGGAATAAAGTGATATGGATTAAAGGAGGAATACCGAAGCACAAATTTCTAACTTGGTTGTTTATGCTCAACAGATGCCCTACGAAAGATCGAATCATTAGCTGGGGACTTACTACCGATCCTAATTGTCCACTGTGCAGTGGCTCGTTTGAGAGCAGGAGTTATCTATTTTTCGAATGCAACTATACCTGGTCAATTTGGCGAAGAGTAGCGGCAAGGTGCTCCGTCGTTTTGCCTCCTCGTCATTGGTTCTCTGTTGTGAAAATGTTGAGAACATTCTCTCGAAGAAAGTATAAGAGAAGACTAATTCTTCTTAGTTGACAAGCCTCGATTTATCTTATTTGGACTGAGAGAAATCACAGAATTCACAGAAATACTTACCGTCCTATTGATTCAATTCTAAGATCGCTTGATGTCCTTATGCGAAATCGCATAGCCAGTTATAGGGAGCAAAATTCTTCCCTGGCTTCCACTCTTCTTCAGACTTGGATTTCGACTACCTTCTGATCTGATCTCAGCGTTGTCTACCAGATATTGATCTGAGTTTCTGCTACGATTGAACTAATTCTTCTCTGGGTGTCTGATTTGGTTGGGATTATCTGCTACAAATTGGTCTTTGCCGTGAAAATGGATTTGCAAGCTCTAGCTTTTGACCGCTTCTCTATCGCATCCAACAAAATTTCTGGATTTAGAAGACAACACTAAACTAGTTCTTTTGGATCCAATTTGTGAGTTTCTACTATGGCCTACGCCTATTTTAGTTTTATTCATCAAACTGGGCAAGGCCCGTAACAAACAATAGTCTTGGAGGCTTGTATTTGTTTTTCTTTTTTCTCTTATTTTTTTAATACGAAGGCCCGTTTCATAAAAAAAAAAAATTATATACTATAATGCAAAAAAAGCTTTTATGATGCCCCCATTAAGAGGGTTAATGCGCGCGGAATAAGAGGGCTACGTAATGATTTCGTAAGAGATGATTCTCATACTCTCATGTAATAATTTTTTTCTACGTCTTATACCAATAGTTGTAATATACACAAAGACAAAATATAAGTCATTATCTCTAAATGTAATGTCGCATTCGCGTTCAGATGTATATAAAAACTTGCTTCTAAACGGTCATTTTATTTATAGATTATTAGGGTAACTAAAGTATATATATCGTCGCCTGTATGTATAATATATAGACCGAAAATACAATAAACTAGAAGAACATCAACGAGACAACGACGAGGAAGTCAAGTGGTTAAGTTATTGTTTGACCAAGTTTCATTTACCAACCATATAAATTTGTTACATTACCGAATCAGAGCTTAAGAAAAAAATAGATTAAATAATTAGGATTCAAATACATAATAACGCGGTTTGTTGTAACTAGAGGGATGACGTTGTAGAAAGCACGTTCACATTCGAGCTGTTTGATGATTTCTCGCGAGATTCATACGGTTTCAAGGCAACAGCTCATTTTCTTTTTTTCCTCTCAATTTTTTTTTTTTTTTGGTTTTGTGAGTCGAATTCACCAACCGGAAAATCTCATGACTTTTTCTTCCTTAGATACTTGGATTTTAAAAATATTTTTAAAAATTAGTATTTTAAAAGTATTATATTGTTATACTAAGAATAAACCTCGAGAAAAAAAATGAAGGCAACATCAAAAAGTTGAATGTCTGTAAAATTCTTAAAATCAAATATTTGATAGAGAAAATTTGATAAATAACCAAGAAAAAAATACAATCTACAAACTAACCATTTTCTCTCTCTATTTCTTCCTATATTTCTCTAATAATATGGTTAGTTTTTAAATTTAGTTTTTTTTTTGGTTATTCAACAAAATCACCCTATTTGATATATATATGCCCCGCTTAGATTGTTAGATGTGGGCAGTTTTTATAGTTATACTAGCGTATAAGTTGCTATTAGTTTTCACAACATACCAAAACTATTCAATTCTTCCAAAAAAATGGAACACCAACTTTTACGATAACTCTATTTTTAATGCATTATTATAATTTTCTTAAAGTATATATTTTAATTTTAGGTAGAAATATAATGAATTTCTTAATTCTATGAAAAAAATCTTCATTGAAATGATTGCTGTAATTCACTTTTTATTCTTATATTTTCATCAAACATACATTGACATTAGCCATTGTATAAATATATATCCAATATAGTTTTCAGTCTTTTTACACGGTTTCTTTGAATGGACTTCTTATTATCAAGAAGAAAATTTTCCTTTATAGTATTTTTACAGGGTCCTTAATTTTGACCAATAAAAATTGAATAAGGTTTGTATTTTGTACATTTTCTGGAAAGGAAAAAGATATCTAGTGTACTTTGTGCATTTAAGTGGATTGCGTGAGTCTCTAAATTATATAGTTGGTTCGAACATGCTTGTCGTTTGACATTCTGTCTAAATCAATCCACTTATCTTATAGAACTGGTCATATCACTCACTTTCCACAATAAACGGATATTGGTCATTTGGTTGTAACTTGTAATAAAGAATTTGCATGGTACAGTTTAAGAAAAAAAAATTGCATGGTTTATAGGTAAACCGTTTATGAAACCAAAGTGATATATTTTGAGGCACCAAGCTTAATCGTGCACTTACTAAAAGAAACAACTGACAAACCAAGGTTGACATGATGACTAACAAGATATAACCCATCAAATTGGAGGCCTCTGATCGTCGGGTCTACTTGAGAACTTGAACTCGGTTAGTCATTTTGATAATCATAAAGATTTTTTAACATCTGGCAGAAAAGAGGAGACCAGGAAAAACAAAACTGACAATATATTTAATCCATAAAAAAAGACTTCTTATGAAAAAAAATTTGTTGTAAAATACCATGAATATATCTATTCAAGATTCGAAGATATTTTCACCGGCTCAAAAATTATTAAAATCTCGATATTGCACCACGAATCTCACAAAAAGATCAGACTCACAACTATCACCCATTATGTTGTTCCAATCCTTGATTCTTCGTTTAATTATGTAGCTTGTATAGAACTTGAGCGTCGAACAATCTTTGAGATAGTATCTCCTGTTATCGCGTAGATGTTTTAACTGCTTATACATGCCTAATGATTAGCTCAAATCAAAGCGGACTGAGATACCCGCCGAAGTACATAAGGACACCAGAACGCTTGAATCAAATATTTATGGTACAAATAGGATATTTCAAATATATATTTTTATTTTGTCGGCAGAATATTTCAGCTTGTAATTGGTATTCGGATAATTTTTAAGTTTTGGAGCTAATATGAATTTTATACCGTCTACTATATATTTCGGATAAATTCGAACAAACCAAGAAGTCAGTGTGAGTCAATACCAACTATTTACGGTGTCAGCTATTAAGTAGTCAGTTACTACTTTATTTTACCGAAAGGCGAAAAGTGTCGTGATGACCATTTCCACTTCAGCAGTTGTAACTTTCTTTCGTCACTTAGATGATAAATGTATGGAAGAATTTATAAAAGTAAAATTTTCAGTGGGTAGTAAACCTCTTTCAAAAAAAAAAAAAAAAAAAAAAGAAAGTTCAGTGGGTTCATTCTTATCGTTATAGTTAAGGTTAGAAAACGATTTATATTACAAAAAAAATTATATGGAGGTTGAAAAATCATATGACAGTTTGGTACATAATCCTTATTAAAAAGAATATATATATAATAAAATACAGAATGGTTGATTCAGTGTGGAATTCGTCTACAAATGCAAAAGAATTTGACCGGCCGATGAAGAAAAATATTATTTAAGTTAAATAAACGTTTCATTTGCACTTGCACACAAAAAAAAAAGAGTTAAATAAAACGTTCATATGGCTTTTAAAGAAAATTTGAAAAAAGACAAGTCGACAACACACTCTGTCTCTGGTTATAAGTTTTTTTTTTTTTTTTGTTGTTGCAATTTTGTAATCACCAACTCAAGCTATTGTGTGGCCCGCATGTTGTCTTCCTTTTCTTCTTTCTTTGCTTCTATTTATGTTTCTCCCTTTCCCCACCCCAAAAAAATCCACATACACTTGTCTCTTCATCATCATTTCCTTCATCAATCAGTCAATCACCTCTCTCTCTCTCTCTCTCTCTCTCTCTCTCTCTCTCTCTCTCTCCTCTGCTCTGCTCTGAAGGATTGAACAAGGAACATTTTTGGGTAATTTTTACCTTTTGTTTGTAATTGGAATTGTAATTATAACTTTCTTGGTTCATTTCAATACATAATCATCTCATCCGGCTAAAGTTTCAAGCTTTTGTTTCTTCTGTGCATGTTCATAATTTTACAGTAAAGCTTTAGATTTTGTGGTCTTTAACTCTTGATCTTCCTAACTGCTTTTGAGATTGAAAACCTTATCTATTTTTCTAGTATGAATTATCAATATGTAACTTTTGTTGTTCTTGCAAAACCCATGACCAATTCAAGTTTCTCATGCAAAAGCTTCAAGCTTTTTTGCTGTGTTTTTTTTTTTTTGGTAGACACATCTTTCCTGATAAAATAGTCCTTTTGCACCTGACAAAAAGCCAAAAAACCAGATTTTGTTTAATATCTGAGATCCCTAATGCTTTAATTTTTAAGGTTATGTATTTTTTGCTAAATATGTTTAAGGTTATGTCTCATGACGTTTTTCACTCTCTTTGTTTTATCTCTGTTGTCTGACCAGAGTATCTTAACCACTTAGGTAAATCAAAGATGCAAAACGGTTACACAGAAACTGAAGACCAAAGCCAAATGGTATGTTTTGTCTTTCTATACCAAAACTGATTATGTTCTCTCGATCTCATCGTCTAAAATTGCTATGAGTGTTAAATGTTTTTGGTGATTGTGGAAATAATTAAACATGATTACGCACAACAGTGATGCAATATGGTATAATTTTCTGAAATTTAGCTTCTTCGCTGATCATTGGTCAAACTCTTTATAGGCCATAGATGATAAACTTCCTCCACTTTCATGGGAAAGGAAGTTGAACAGTCAAGCAAAGACCCCTTCTGAGTTCAAACTGACTAAACGAGATCATCTTCATCTGGTAATTTCATCTTTCTCTTCCTCTACCATTCTTTGGCTAAAATGGATTTTTGAATAAAGACTCTTCAATCAAAGAGAGAGATTCTTAAATGAGGAATCCTCTTTCTTGATGTACAAGTTATGATTTAGGTCAGATGCTCTGTTCTTTGGAAATTACAAAATTAAACCTCTTTCCCTCTCTCTGTTTTGGCTTTTCCATAGTTTCCATTAGGCTACAGATTATGGCGTCACACCAAAGAAGAAGCCGCAAAAGGAAGAGTAAGACATATCTCTCACAGATTTTCTTATGCTCACAAACATTTGATGGCTTTTTGTTTTCATAAAATGCTGAAACTTTACCAAAAACCTGCAGGCTTCGATCTTCGACATCTTCAGAAAACACCATATAACAGGAGATCATGGCGTCCCTTTAGGGGGGATTGGGTATGGAATTCACATAAACTTCACAAGTTTCTTAGAACACAAAGTAACAATGCTCTAAAGTTTTAAGATCCTTTGTTGCAATGTTCTAATGTACAAAACCTCGGGCCAAAAAAACCGTGTTTCAGTGCAGGAAGCATTGGAAGGAGTTACAAGGGTGAGTTTCAGCAGTTCAAGATATTCCCAAAGATTTGCGAGGAAGCTCCAATCCTCACAAACCAATTCTCTGTAAGTAAATAATCATGAACATCGCTTGGTTTCTTCTGTTGTAAACCATTTCTTGTGTCTTGATGGCTTTGTGAAGTATCCCTCTCATGCTTCTTGATATTTTTAAATCATAGGTATTTGTTTCTCGCCCGGGCGGTGTGAAACACTCAACTGTTCTATGCCCAACAAAGCCAGAAGTGATTAAGTAAGCCAAATTCATTTTTTTCTTCTTCTTGTGTCTTCATCAGATCGCTAGTTAAAGAAACAAAGTGAATGTGAAAACGATCTTAGATATGATATTGTATATGATCGTGCAGAGACAATGGAGGATATTTGTGCAGAGGTGAAGGTCCAAATATAGGAATTGAGTCTTGGGACTGGAACATGACAGGGGAAAAATCAACCTACCATGCTCTTTATCCGAGGTCTTGGACAGTCTATGAAGGTATACTATTTGTCTTAAATGTTTCTAACCATTTGCTACAAATTAATGTATTGCAAATTCTTCATCTATTAAGAAAAAAAATTATTTACTTGATGAACAGGTGAACCTGACCCTGAACTCAGAATAGTGTCTCGTCAAGTCTCTCCCTTTATACCTCATAACTACAAGGAAACCAGTCTTCCGGTTTCGGTTTTCAACTTCACGGTATTAATATATTATACGGATTTTACATCAACATTATAACTTAGGCAAGAACTTGTGGTGAGATGAGTGAGTTCTGTAATGTTTCAGGTGACTAATACTGGAGAAGAACAAGCAATTGTTACTTTGCTCTTTACGTGGGAGGTAACTAATCTCAATGCATAACAAATGTGCTCTTGTTCATAACCTTTGAATAGTAGATTGGTTTCTTCTGCATATCTTCACTCTGTAAGATAATTTTGATACAAAACTTGCCCATTTTGTCTCTGTGGTTAATCAGAATTCCGTGGGAGGAGCTTCTGGGTTAACAGGACAGCACTTAAACTCAACAATGATGTAAGAATCTCCATCTAATGCTGCAACAGATTTTTGCTATGTGCTTCTTTTACTGAAATTGATCTTGTTTTTCTTTTTTATGGAATCTTCTAGGGCAAGAGATGGAGTTCATGCAGTAGCTTTACACCACAAGTAAAAAAAAACGACTTTCTCTGAGTACTCTTTGATTGGTTTAGCGTTGGTTATTGGAAAAGTTTTTGTTGATAATTGTTATGTAACTTGCAGGACAGCAAATGGACTCCCACCAGTTACCTACGCAATTGCAGCAAAAGAAACAGAGGATGTTCGTGTCTCATCGTGTCCTTCTTTCTTAGTTTCTGGTACTACTCCTAACAAAATCACAGCAGGAGACATGTGGGATGAGATTAAAAAGGTTAGACTTCTTCTTTAGCTAATCTTTTGTACTTCACAATCAGAAGAAAGATCAAAAGTTTTCTGCTTTTGGTTTCTCTTTTCTCCGCTTTTAGAACGCATCATTCGACAAGTTAACCAGCAATACATGCTCTCCTTCGAAACCTGGAACTTCCATTGGAGCAGCCATATCAGCAAAGGTGAAAGTTCCACCAGGATGTGACCGTACAGTCACTTTCTCGCTCTCTTGGGATTGTCCCGAGGCTAGATTCGACGAGAAAACTTACCACAGGTATGCGTGTGAGTGTGACCTTATTAGACTTCAATCCAAATCTTGTTTCTAACTTGAAAAAACTTCTACTCATAGACGATACACAAGATTCTATGGCGGTTTAGGAAATGCAGCGGTAACAATGGCTCGCGACGCTCTTCTCAGTATGCAAACAGTTCCCATTTTCTTTTTCCCCTGCCTCCACTAAAACTTAAGAGATTATCATCTCATGATGCCTCCTCTCTCTTTTGTTTCTTGACTGTTCTTAGACTTTTCTGAGTGGGAGACTCAGATTGAAGAGTGGCAAGCTCCTATTCTTGCTGACACTACACTTCCTGAGTGGTAATAACTTTTGCTTCAACCCTTTTATTTTTTCTCTTTAGCCAAATTGAATTGAGCTGAAGAAAGTAATCCGAAAAATCGTTTTTCAGGTATCGAACAACTCTCTTCAACGAACTATACTATTTCAACTCAGGAGGAACCATTTGGACAGGTAAGAAACATTTGATTCTTCCACAAACATATTGTTCTGTAACTTTCAATCTTCTTAACTTTGTTTTTCTATTTTTATGTAGATGGGTTACCTCCGAAGCAAAGCCTAGATAGTATAGGAAGAAGAAAGATCTCTTTGAGTATATCAACCACAGACAATACTGATCCAGACCAGAACAACATAGCCTTAGACATCTTGGGAAGAATCGATGCGGTCTGCTCACAGATTCACGCTCCTTTATCCTCAAATGCTGCTCTCGGAACCGCTATGATTCAGAACAACGAAGAGAACATAGGACAATTCCTTTACCTAGAAGGGATTCAGTATCTCATGTACAATACCTACGATGTTCATTTCTACTCCTCTTTCGCATTGCTCATGCTTTTTCCGAAACTCGAACTAAGCATCCAGAGAGATTTCGCGGCAGCGGTCCTGATGCACGATTCTAGCAAGAAACAGGTCATGAGCTCCGGAGAATTCGTTACGAGAAAAGTTCTAGGAGCGGTTCCTCACGATATTGGTTTGAACGATCCATGGTTTGAAGTGAATGCTTATAACTTGTTCAACACGGATAGGTGGAAAGACTTGAACTCCAAGTTTGTTCTTCAAGTTTACAGAGACGTGGTTGCGACCGGTGACCTAAATTTTGCCAAAGCGGTTTGGCCGTCGGTTTACACCGCCATCGCTTACTTGGACCAGTTTGATAAAGACGGAGACGGGATGATCGAGAACGAAGGGTTTCCGGATCAGACTTACGACGCATGGTCTTGCTCCGGCGTTAGCGCTTACTGCGGCGGTTTATGGGTCGCGGCTCTCCAGGCCGGCTCCGCGTTGGCCCGGGAAGTTGGAGACAACGGTGCAGCAGTTTACTTCAACGCCAAGTATGAGAAAGCGAGAGACGTCTACGAGAAGCTCTGGAATGGTTCTTATTTCAATTACGACAATAGTCGAAGCGGCTCAAGCTCATCAATCTTGGCTGATCAATTGGCTGGACAATGGTAAGTGTTAGTAGAACATGAGTAAAGCTGCGTTTTAGACGTTGAAGTCTCGAGTGAATAATTCGGCATTGAGTTTTGTGTGTTTTGTATATAGGTATGCGAGAGCTTGTGGACTGAAGCCGATAGCGAAGGAAGAGTGGATAAAGAAAGCGTTGGAGACGGTCTACGACTTCAATGTAATGAAAGTGAGAGAAGGGACGCGTGGGGCTGTGAACGGTATGTTACCTGATGGACGAGTAGACACAAGCACAATGGTGTCGAGGGAGGTTTGGGCCGGGACTACATACTCAGTCGCGGCTTGTATGATTCAAGAAGGGCTCGCGGAGAAAGGGTTTAAGACAGCAAGTGGAATCTATGAGGCCGCTTGGTCCGACGAGGGTCTCGGGTAAGCTCATCTCGAATTTAGTTCCTTTTCTTTTGTCAGTTCATAGTGTTCGCTTAATATTTTGTTGTTGTTGCAGCTGCTCGTTCCAGACACCAGAAGCTTGGACCACGAACGATGAGTATAGGTCACTTTGTTACATGAGGCCATTAGCTATATGGGGGATACAGTGGGCACACACAATGCCACAACCAAATAGAGAAAAAGAACAATCGTTAAGGCCACAAGAGGAAGAAGAAACGTCTGTACTGTTTCAGCAACACGCCGGGTTTATTAAAGTGGCTCACTATCTGAAAAACGCCAAGGGAAAAGACCATAAACACCGCCTCCAGACCGCGTACGAGACCTTCCTCAGGTTAGTCCGCCTATAAGCCACAACCTTAACAATGGCTCGCAAGACGTCCAGTTCTGGTCAGATATGCATAGCATTTTTTTGTCTCTTTTACGGCTGTTGCTAGCCTCTTCTTCCATGTGGTTTGTTCTCTCGTTTCAATTGTTGGATATTACTTTACAAATTATAGACAGAATCAAATGTTAATAATCTTTCTACTCTGTCTTGGATGTGTAATAGCAAATGTTTAAGATCTAAATTGCGATTGTTCAATTCCCATAAACATTCGGTACAACATTTCCCTATCAAAGCACATCTAATTTATTTCATTTAAGGACTTATTCACTGAGAAACTCTTTA
This sequence comes from Alliaria petiolata, assembly GCA_020283515.1. Lineage (NCBI taxonomy): Eukaryota > Viridiplantae > Streptophyta > Magnoliopsida > Brassicales > Brassicaceae > Alliaria > Alliaria petiolata. The sequence continues at coordinate 344,695,656 of JAHZTW010000001.1, forward strand.
TATGAAATGTCTCAAACTTAACTACTGAAATTTACGATTAATACAAAACCTTTGAAGCAAGAAAGAAGATCACACAGCTTTAGATTTTAGAAATACCTTAAATAATAGCAGCAGTAAAGATACAGAAAAAGAACAAATTAGGGTGTACTCAGATCATGGTGCAAAATGTAAAAGGAGAATTGAGTCATACACGTTTAGATCCAACGATAATAAGAAGACATATCAAAGACCTTAGGAACTACTGACACTGTCTAGAACAGGATGAGCAGTTTAGGAAATGCAAGTCTACTACTAACCTTGCAATACTTATGATCTTCTAGCGAAGCACATCACAAGAGCCTGGTCTGCATCGTACTGATTTGAGGGGAACCCGATCTCACTGTGCTGTTCCTGGAGCAGCTGCATAGCCTGCTGATTGAGTTGCAGACTGCTCATAGCCCGCCTGAGCAGGTGCAGTCTGGGAATAAGCGGTTTGACCAACAGGTGCAGCATATGCTGATGCGTTTCCACCTCCATAGCTAGGATATTGAGAGCCGTATCCATAGTTTCCATTGCTCTGAGCCTGGGCATTACCATAACCCGGCTGTGTAGAGGGATATGAACTATAACCACTGGTTGGAGGTGCTTGCCCGTACCCAGCTGAAGTTTGCTGCACACCGGAAGCTGGCTGAACACCGTGCTGCTCATAAGCTGGGGCAATCGCTGGTGCTTGTGTATTGTTATAACCATCAGCCGGTGCTGCAGAGCTGTATGAAGGGTAAGTCTGCTGACCAGGCGCACTTGATGCATAACCATACTGCTGTTGTGGAGCCATGTTTGTACCATAGGACGGCGCTGCTTGAGTTGGGCCTTGGTAAGGCACATCACCAGAAGGCGCCGTTGGCCTTGGAGGCCCATATCCTGGCTCGGCTGATCCTTGCATACCGTAAGGTCTACTTGGTTGCTGCATTTGGTGCTGACCACCTGCTGGTGGATAGCCCTGTTGGGAGCTTCCATATCCATAAGATTGTTGCTGCATAGGAGGATTATCATAGTTTGGCTGATCATACATCTGCCCGTAATTCTGCTGAGGACCTGCCTGGGAGTAAGGAGCAGCGTGGGAGGGCACAGGACTTGGGTTTTGAGATCCTTGCCTACCGTAATAATCGTATGGACCAGAATGCGGAGGTCTTTGTTCCCAACCAGAACCATATCCGCTTCTGGGAGGCATGTGTTGTGGAGGATAACCGCCAGGGTTGGGAGATCTGTAATGTGAGCCCTGAGACGGGTACGGTCCACCATGATGGTAATTGTATGGCATTGAGTGAGGCCCATGAGGACCACGCGAGCCCCATTGAGGTGGACCACCAGGTCCTCGGGGTTGGTAAGCAGGCTGGTTATAACCACCAGAATAGTGTGATGGCCTTGTATCCTACAAAAAATACAACCATGAAACATCCCATCAGAGACAACAAAGGGGACATAAAATCTCACACAACTGATAGAAAGAAGAACACAGAGAGTACTGCTATTAAATCTGAAACTTAAAACGAATTGTGAAACAAAGCAGGTGAGGTTGATGGCATATCATGATATCTCTAAGTTCACAAAAGAATCCAAAAAGAGGATACAACTAAGAACACAGCACGACAACAAAGAATTTCATCAAAGCAGGTCATAAGCAGATGGTATTCAGAGACGTGACACATGTTAAAAGTTATTGTATCATGCCATAGAAGTGATAACTTTACAAACAATTCAGCTGTCCATAGCATTCCAAACTGTTTCAAACTGACCATAAAGCCTTGGCGTCAACTTAGTACCATAGCCTATGTGAAACTGCAGTTCATCTTTGATATAAGAAATTAAAGCCGATCATTTATAGTATACACAATGGTCTCACCAGGCTCCCCTTTAGTAATTCTTGATCATTTGAGCATATCTAACACAACGGTACTGTAGTATATCCATGCTCACACTAAGGTCTTGAAGTTTTCAAAACACATAAGCAGCCTTACCGACTACTAGAACCTGCAAGCGTGAATGACAAATGCCATATACCTTCATCCGTTGACCTGAGTGATGTCTATTGTACACCAACAAGGCAATGCTGACCCCAATTGAAAGGTAATGGCCACATCTGCATTTTTAAAGCCAACACCAATTCGAGATCGACACTTTTAACTTTAAAAAATCATGGCAAGTGACATCGAGGACGGAACATATGATCTTCTTAACAGGAGAAAGTGAGCATCTTTCTTACAATATGCACATAAGATTATCCTTCTTATTGCAGCAGCATGAACCAAGTACTCTTTTAGGACATCAATTCACTAAATCAGGGGAGCCACCATCATAATTTTGCACTAAAATTTTAAGACACCAGAGCTTTGGCATATATTCCAGAAGAAAAAATCCATAATTACAGTCATTATTCTCCCAACAACATAAACCTAACGTGAATCAGTGAGTAAGGAAATGGACCTATAATTGATCATAGGTCACAAGCTATTTTTACAGGGATTGCATGGACCAGAACATTAGCAAACAAAATGTGTCTATATAAACTAAAACAGATAGCAGGAACACTGGAAAACACACAGATTGATCACCTCATTAACTATGTAGTTGCATTAGTGAAAATTAAGTCAAAAACAAACATCAGGATATGATTAACGTATACCAGATAAAGCATGCAGCAAGATGAACGAAAGCGCAGTAACTAAACACACACATGTTTCAAAAAACTCAAAGCAATAACATTAGAAGACAAACCTGGTACATAACATCCTTTATCAACGCGGTAGCTATATCAATCTGCCTTTTATCACCAGAAATACGAACAGTCCTTTCCTTAGATCCATCACCTTCTTCATGTGGTATTAGCTATATGAAAAGTATTTTCAATCAGAATAAGCAATACTGTCACCATTTTTCTCAGTACTCATAAAACATTCAAGATTGAATAGAAGTAACCACCTGAATGCGTGCTCTTGACTTTGTCTGCATGTTCTTGATAGTCTCCCCACCTCGGCCAATAATCACACCAACCTGTCCGTTGAAGATGGGTTAGGTATCACTTGAAGTGGTCAAGCCGAACAATTACCAGGGAATACCTTATCATTTGGAACTTTAATCTCCATCTGTTCTGGGACCCCTCTTACAAAAAGGGCAGGTACACCTCCTGCTTCAGTCTAGGATTGCAGCAGAAGAAAAAAAAAGTAGCCAAATCTTAGGTCATTATAACAAAAAAAAAGTTGTCAATTAAAAAATAAAACCAACACTGATGTCAAAGACAGCTTAAAACCTCTGTTATAACTTGTTTGATAAGCTTCTCTGCTTTCTCAATAGCAGCAAGATTTCCAATTATCTCCACCGGTCTTAAAGGTGAATTTGGATCAGCCTCTGCATCCCTCCGAATCTGGATTTTGGCACCAGAATTGAGCTGAAGATGCCGTACCATCTCCCCGCCTTTCCCAATAAGTGTGCCAACCTGCCAAATAAATAAGTAAACTCAGCAAGACTTAATTCACACAAGAGTCAAAAGGGAAACCAAATCAAATCACCTTTGAACTTGGGACATCTATCCGGCGAGTTGTGGACTGGGTGTCGTCAACCTCCTTCCGAGAACTTCCACCATTTTCTTCTTTACTTTCGTCGCCAGTCTCTCCATGAGAACCACTGCCGTTTACTTCCTTACTCTCGTCACCAGTCTCCTTCTGAGAACCACCAGCAATTGCTTCCTTACTTTCATTGTCATCTTCCTTCTGAAAACCTCCATCATTAACTTCTTTGCTTTCGTTTTCAACTTCGTTCTGAGCAATGGTATCACTCGTTTCCTTACTACTGTCTTCAGTTTCCTTCTGAGAATCGCTAGTGTTCACCTCCTTACTTTCTTCAACAGAAATTCCCTGGGAAGTTCCAGCCTCAGACTTACTGTTATCATCTACATCCTCCATCTTATTTTCAGATTCCGCAGCATGATTGGGCTCCTGAACTTCCTCAGTTAATACATCCTCCATCTTATTTTCAGATCCCGCAGCATGATTGGGCTCCTGAACTTCCTCAGTTAGAGGATTAGCATCTTGGTTCTCATCTTTCTGCACAGTAGGTTCTCCAGTTCCCTCTTCTTTGTCATCCTCAGGCCTCTCCTCACCACTTCCCAGATTTTTCTCAATACCTACATCAAAATGCCGTAACACGAACCAATGAGAATGCATGTTTCACAAAACAGACGGATTCCTCAAAAGCCCAAAACAATAAATTTACTCCAAATCTGTAATCTGTAACGTATTATAGTAATAGATACTCCAAAGTAACGAATCGAAGAAAAAGTGTGAAGAATTTTCGAGATGAATGACCCAACAAAATAGCAAAAAGATCGCATCCGGCCAAATCTTTAGTTTGTTTGGGAACAAGCCAAAGGATCAGAGAATACCTAAACCATCGGTGGCTTCACCGTCGAGCTTCGGTCGCTTGGCCTGAGAACTATCAGATGCTTCTTTGCCATCGTCTACAGAATCTTCGCCAATCGAGCCGACATGTTGCTCGGGGAGCTCCGATTCGACATTCTCAAGCTTGCGCTTGAGGTCGGACGGCTTCACGGGGAAAGCGACAACCTCTTCCTCTGCCATGTGTTGAACGGGGAAAGCAAGAAACGCCTCTTTCGGTGGTGAAATCGGCGACCTGGAAACGTTAGGGCTTCGGAACCAGCGAGAGTGTATGGAAGGACGGGAAAGTGGTGGTGAACTTGTGAACTGAATTAAAAAGGGCTTTTGTGTAGTTCAACTCTCTATTTGGGCTTTTTTACTGGGCCTGTTGGGCCTCATTACGGAATTTAGCGAAATTGTTTGGTGATTTCACATAATTTTACTATTGTTATAGACGAGATGTGAGGCTGGTACGCTCAATGTGATTAAACTTTGAGTTAGCTGTTTGGTTCCGGCAGGAGCCTTCTCTAGCTGAACTGTGAAGTCAAACAGCAAATAATTTGTTTCGTAAAAAGTAAAAACATAACTTCATTTCATTTTGATACGTTTCTCTCTCTAGTTCTCAATTTTTTTTTTTTTTTTTTTTTTTTTTGACAAATCTCGATTTTCTTTGTTATAATTATCTCTTTTGTAACTCTTGTTTTGCACCCTTGTTTTGTTATTTCTTGTATTTGTTTCTATTTCTATGCATTTATTAATGTGTAAGATAATATTATCTAAGACCATCTCCATTGGTGAACCCCATTAGGAGTTCTTAATCAATTTTTTATTATAAATTTTCTCTCACTTAACTCTAAGAACTTTTAGAAGGGATCTTAATTTTTTGCTCTTCCATTAGTAGAATCTTTAATGGGGTTTTTAAAAATCAAAAATTAATATTTTAAACCAATGATCTAACTCTAAAGCTAGCTAAAGTCTGCAAAGCATTTTGAAAAAGATGCAAATGTTGTTGGTCTCATAAAAGGAAATCAACCAACTAAGCAATTCTCCACATATCGTTCTTATACTCGATAACTTCCACACATTGAAACATATTCTGTTAGCATCCACCAAGGCTGGTGCTTGCTTAATAACTTCTAGTAATATAGATGATATGTAATAGTCACACTCAAGCAAGATACCAACAGAACTTAACACTTCATTCATCTGGATTACCTCAATGTCACTGCCATGTGCGTGGAGGAAAAGAGCCTCCTTAAACTTCTTAAGAATGTCAGGTGAGCCTTCTTAAACAGCCCCCATCCGCACATCCAGCTAACAAATCAACAATGCAAGATACATCAATGTCTGTACAGGAAAGAAAAATCCAAAAGTTGTCTAAACAAACCAAATTCATAGTTAACGAGAAATCACATGCTAAAAGGGAGAAGAAAGAAGAAACAGGAGATGCAATTGGGAACAATTTACCTGCGAGAAGAGAACCACGGTGATTAAAAGCAACACACTTGTTGACCCCGTGCTCCAAATATTCTTCTATCACCTCCGGAAAATCTCCTTGCAATGGATCCACATAGAGAAAAATACACCCCAGAAAGTGAATGAATTAATCACTAGTGTTGAATAACACTAAGAAAGGAAGCGGAAATTGGGAATCGAGCTCACCAATTAGGGCTTCTACGACGCAGAGATCAACTAGACGCAACAAAAACTTATAGTGATTATATCCAATTAACCCAGATATAGTTTCTCAGAGTCGTGAATTACAATGCAACTGGAGGATTAGGTTTTTCAATCTCTTTACTTGATTCCTCCGAAGGCGATGTACTCTGAGATCGACACAAACTTTCGAAAGCAGGATTGGTATTGGAGGAAAATCGAAGAAGCTTGAACTCGGAGGAATTTGATTCATCGCGACGCGATGCAGAGCAATGAAGAACAACAAAACGACTGCAATGGCTCATCCATCCTCCGTGACTTCCGTCGTCTTCCCTTTCCCTCACAATCCCCTTTCCCTCCCAATTCCCTTTCCTTCACCCTCGATGGATTTTGGGTTTCAGGAAACGAAGAAACAAAAAAAAAACAGAGTCTGGTAATTGTTTTTTTTTTATTAAAAATGATTGACCAATCAGAAATGGACACAATAGGGTTTCTTAACATTTCTGAAAATCCTTCCCTAAGAACCGTTTTTTACACTATTTCCTTTTTAATGATTTGTTTTTTTTTAACTTAAAAACCCTTCTTAAAAAACCCCTAAGAGACATCAATGGAGATGCTCTAATACTTTAAAGAAAAAACATAAAACTAACAAAACAAAAAAAATTCTTTGTTTTGTCTTATTTGACTTGTACTTTTTATTTATATTTATTCATCATATTATGATTTATTTTTTCATCCAGTTATTTTTTCGTTTATTTATAATCTCGAATTCTCGTTCTATAGTGAGAACACATTCACATATGATATTTTTGTTTCTGTTTAAAAATGGGACATAATGAGATGATAATGGAAGCTTCGAAAATCCCATAAGATAATATTATAAGAAAGTTTTAAAAAAAAATATACAAATATGTGGCCCCATTAATATCATAAAATAATAATTAATATTTACGATCCATTCATTTCATATTGTAATTGATCTTTTAAAGAGAAAATTTTATTTAAATTCTATTATATTTTAAACTTTCAATAAAAGTTAATTTTTTTATTTTTAACCATTTATATTTTGTATATTGTTTTATTATGGCTGAATTTTATTTTAAATTATATTATTTTAGAATGATTTTGATTAAAACTTGTTTTGATGCCATTTTAAGATATTTTCATAAATTAATCACTCTTTAATTTATAGAGTTTTAATTACCTCATTGGATAATCTAGTATTAATTTTATTTTCTTTTTCTATAGAAATTATAATTTATATTTGTTGTAAAATTTGCGAAATCATATTTTATAGAATCTAATATGAATATATGTAAAATTTGTAAAAACATAGTATTTCTTACATTCTCTTGATTTAATTTTGTTAAATATTAATATATATTTGTTGGAAAATTCTAATCTAATCAATAAAAACATCTTTTATTTTTTAGAAAAAATAAATACTCTGATCGAAAGAGAGAAAGCGTAGTGTAATTTCCTTTTTTTCGAAACTTAAAGTTTTCCATTTTTCCAATTCCTATCCCGAGTCGGATGCTCAACCCGTGTATATGTATATACTAGGTGATCGGTCCGCACCCTGTGCGGGCTATAATATTTTTTATATGTTATATATCCCCTATATATTAATTGAGAAACATTTTTAAAGAGTAGGTTTACTTTTTGAACTATTTACAGTGGTGCCATTTTGCTTATGTGTCATCACCACACTTATTCTCCCATTATTTTAATACAAATTTCCTTTTTTGATTAGACTAATTACATTATATCTCTTTAACCATTTATTACTTTAAACATCTCTTTAATTTATGAAGATATAATTTATGACTAATTTCCTTATATCATTTTTTTTTACATCAATTTCCTTATACCATTTATTTATACATAATTTAACATTTAATTTATGAAGATATTCTCTTTCTTACCAAAAATATATCATACTAATTATTTTTTTAAACACTATATTTCTTCTCTTATTTTTGTTTAAATTTAGGTTTTAACAAAAAAAAATCATCACAACATCCATATAGTAAACAATATATAGATTTTTAATACATGTGTTATAATTCAAATTTTTTAAAATGAATATAAATTACTCAAATGATTAATAAATATGAGTATGTTTTAAAAAAGTCAGAATTGGAAATGAGGATGTGTAGGTGGTTCAAAAATCATTATAAAAAACATAAATAATAAAAAAACTATAAAAACAAGAAGTTTGATTTAATAGTCATTGATATTTATAAATATTTGTTTGGTTTAATGTGGTTTGTTAATAGAACCATATAAATTAACAAATAATATAAATATTTAAACTTGATAACAAGTTAAAAATATTATATCAAAAATTCAAAATATTAAAATAGTTTAATATGTTAAAAACAAATAATATTATAAATATTTTTTTTCTTTATGAAGAAAACATCATTTAATTTATGAAGATATTGTCTTTCTTTCTATTCTTTTACCAAAAATATATCATACTAATTATTTTTATAAACACCATATTTATTCTCTTATTTTTGTTTAAACTTAATTTTGTAAAAAAAAAAATCATCACAACATTCATATAGTAAAAAATATATAGATTCTTTTATACATCTGTTATAATTCCAATTTTTATTATTTATATAAATTACTCAAATGATTAATAAATATGAGTATGTTTTAAAAAGTCCCACATTGAAAATGAGAATGTGTAGATAGTTCAAAAATCATTATAAAAAACATAAATGATTAAAAAAAACTGTAAAAGTAAGAAGCTTATTTTAATAGACATCCATACATATTATTCATATATATATAACTCATTAAGTTATTTTTATTTTAAAAAATTTCAAAATCATCTTTAATAAAATTCTTTATTATATATAACTCATTAAGTTATTTTTATTTTAAACAATTTCAAAATCATCTTTAATAAAATTCTTTATTGATTTTTCATCATGCGCAGGGCGCAGGTTATCACCTAGTTGTCTATTAATTTATCAGTGTTTGCATACAATGAATTATGATGTAAGTAATAATGTTGTATGAAAATTTGATAGTTAAAATAACTAATGATTAAATGTAAATCGTAAAAGATTCTAATATAAGTTGAAAAGCATATAAATTAAGTAAGATTTTGAAACACCTCCTTGTAGACGACGTTCATTGTTTTCTTTTGCACCTTCCTTTTTTTGTATGTGATTAGAACTTTAAGTCCGGATCTAAACTTAACTCTATATAATGCAACATATAGCTATGCATGAGAGAAAATTGGTCTAAGTAGAAACAAACCGACATTCTCAAATGATTATCCTTGCCTTTTGTTGATGATCATTGCGAAAGTTAAAGTCAAAAAGAATTGTCTACAACGCATTCTCAAAACGTGTTATCTTATGTTTATCAAACTTGTTTTTCTTCCTCGAAAAAACTCTTATTAATCCATCCCATTATTAAGTATTATCTCAGTTTTTACATTTTTTAAAAAAATCTCAAAGAAAGAGAGATGTAAAGTATGAATAAGCGGGGTTGTTTACTTCAAGACAGAGCTTGTTAGTCTCCATCCAGACTCTAAATTTGAATTTAACTTGCTGATGATAGAGATTGGACCACAGTTTTCTCAACTATAAATTTGCAGTACGTGGAATAAGTGGCTTAAATACCAACAAATTGTAGAATTGATATCATTCGCTTTCTTTGGAACCCTGAAAAATGTACTAAAATTCAACCATCGTAAATTTTTTCTATTCCATATTGCTAAATTGTGTATTTAGTAACTAGATAGAACAGCAATTGATTTCCTTATAACTGTATTTCTGAAAAAAGTTTTGAATAGTTATCTTTTAAACTTGAATCATGGTTCCATGTACGTATTACCTTCACGTATAATTACCAACAAATTTAGTAAAATATAAATATCAATGCTACAAATCTATTTATTAATGAATTCGTTAGTATGGGTATGAAATACCTTTACTGGAATGAAATACCTTTACTGGAACTATATATTCAAATCAAGTATACAATACACTTTTATATATACTTGCATAAGAAGCCACACACATTTGTATTATTTATTTTTTTAACCACAAACGTTGTGAGATCAATAAGCTATTCAGAGGTTCTCTCCATGATTATCCTTTACACCATAGTTTTTATAGTTCGTGGAGGAAGCTGAAACCGTCCTGGCTTTGCAACCGAACGATGAAACATCCTGAGTTCGTCAATGGTTTTGCAATTCTTTAACGACTTAATCGGAGATGAAGACGGCAAGGCTTTGGTACGCTCGCTCTAGACAGCGTGTGTCAAGTTCCTGATCTGAATCCCAGATTGGCTTTGTCTCAAACAAAGCACAATGACGAGACATCAACAGAAAGCAGGTAAGCTGTGCAAAGAAGAGGCATAAAAACAGTAGTCATTAATGCTCAAGGAAACCAAGGACGTCAAAGGAAAGAAGAGAGAGTTTTCAGCAAATACCTCTGTCACAGCAACAACATCTACTGAGTACACATTGCCAAAGATTCCTGTGTAGGAATAAATGGAAAAGCTAATTCATTCATCAACCCAAACTTCCTACAAACAACATTTAATTACAGAGACTGAAATTGAAGAATGGCCAGTGTTGAAAAAATTATCCTCTCACCATGCCCGAAGAAATCAAATCGTTGCAAGAGGAACTCTTTAAGTTTTCCTCTCCGACAGGTCCCAGAACCTGAGCCTGAAAACAAAAGACAAAAAAACAACCAAACAACCCGTTGGGATAGCCTATGGCTATAGCACAGGAGTAACTTCAAAGACGCACCTGTCCTTCCAAGAGAAAATAAACTCCCTCCACATGCTCATCTTCACGAACCACATAATCCCCTCTGTCTGCGAAGCACATAGCCACATATCACATTGCAGAAACAAATATAAAGCAATTTGCAAAGCTCTGAAAATTGAACAACCGTGTGGTAAATAAATAAAATAACAAAAAAGAGCTAACAATGATCAGATTTATGATAAGATAGGGGAATGACAATATTTTAATTTATAAACTGAAGACTAATGCATTAATCCAACTAAAATGGAAATCTTGGCAGATCTGACCAAAAGATTAACAGCCAAAACTATGAGTACGAAACTACCAAAAGAAAGATCTCTAGCATTCAAGAGAGGGCTTCGAATTCTTACTATCATATCCACCACGTCTCCTGTCTCACCATCTGGTAGACCAAAAGTTTTAATTCCACATCCTGCAGTTTTCAGGGACAGTGTTATGGGCAGTAGACCTAAGCTGATAGCAAACGATAGATTGTAAGCTAGAGGATGGTCCTCCTTCAAAAATATTTCCTGCACCAATGGATTTAACATCGACACCCCAAAAAATTCCTGTTATCCGTGTTTAGCAAGTACTCTCCTTATATTGTGTTTTTCATTTATTCGTTTTCTATATTTATATTAAATGTCTTTGATACCAAATTTAGTTACAATATATTGAGAACGGATGTTAATTGTAAAATGAGAAACTAAACAAATCAAAGATTTTGGAAGTAAATACCTTGGCCGGAAATAATCAGCAAAGGACAAGAACGCTTATTTCATTTGACGCTGAACTTTACTCCTAGATTCTTGGCTGAACCTGTTCATCCTCGAAAATCCCTGCCAAATTAATTGCACATGTTAACATCTCTTTCACTTTTAGAAACTTCCTCAAACCAATTCCTCAAACTTCTCCTCCCTATTCAATCATCGATGCACTTTTGTCAAAACAATTCACAAAAGATGTGACCACCGAAGGATATTGGTCAGGCCAAAACCATTAATTGGTAGACAGTACCTTCATAGTACCTCTTACACAACCAAAACAATAAGAATTTAGAGGAAAACAGCAACTTCATAGTACCTCTTACATAGCGCAGCTTCTTCAGTGCAATCAACGTTTTCTAGAAGAACACGCCCATCAACTTCAAGATCATATCTGCAGCAGAGTATTAGCATAACCATGTTTCAGAAAGAAAATATCAGGCAGCGTGACTTAAGAATTCCACAACTTGAAAAATACTCAGAAGAGTCTAACCAATTACCAAATACCTACACTTGTATAACTGAGACGGTAGCCAGATAAGTCAAAATTTCAAGAAATATAAATTATTCAGCTAACAATCCGCTAAATGTACATGTATTCTTATTTGATTTTTTTTTACAAATCCAACAATGTTTTTTTTCACAATCAAATAATACTTATCACTTATCCAACAATGTTTTTTTTTCACAAATCCAATAATCTTTCATGTTTTCAATTTTCGTGTCTTTCAAAACAACAAACATTTCTTTGTTTTTTTATTGGGAACGACGAAGTTTTCTAAAGTCTCTTAGCCAAAAAAGTTTTCTGAAGTCACTCAAAAAATTAAGACATGGGAGAAAGTAATAGAGACTTACTCGCTTTGCTACACTATGCCGGTCAGTAGCTTGTCCTCTTCTTGCTCTCACATGGATATAATCCTTTGGTGGCTCAGCTTTGTTCTTCTGTTCACTTGCTTTGCTTCCACCACGGGAACTCGTTTCGCCTTCGGATCTAGATTCAAACTTGGGTTATAGATTCAAATACTGAAAAGAGCCAACAAACAGATCACAACTCTAGTCTTTGGTTTCAATTAATTCATAAATCTCACCAATTCATTACCACCGCTGCCAGAAGAAACCATCTTCCAAGAACAAGCAGATTTGAGATGTATGAAGTTGTAAGTGAGAGCAACCAAAGTAAACGGCTTAGCTAAAAGAGAACAGTCAATTGAGCATACATGATTCTGTTCGATTCCCCAAATTAAACAACCCTAAAACAAAATCACGAACCCTAATTTCCCCAAATTTGTCCTAAAATTTCCCCAAAAAAACTCAGATTTGTCCTAAAATTTCTCCAAAAAAACCCTAATAATGAATTTCGAAAACATACATCTTGAGCTTTTTAAGAAACATACCTCCATAGACGACGTAATCGAAGGATCCTTGATTTCTTGCCTATAATCCGAGGATCTCGAACGATCTTTGAAATTTTAGGCTGCCTTTCGTCTTCGTCGTCGCAGATGAGTGTTTCTTAAAAAAATAAAAAAATTAGACATTTCCTTTTTGACATAAGTTGTTCCACGTCACATTTACAGGTTATAAAAAAATAAACTAACTTTCATTCTGGAACTGACACATCAGTTTTTTTCACTAAAGAGGATTCCCAATTAATAGGTACCAGGATTAGCCTCTGGTTGTTGAAAAGACATCACTCGTGTGTGGAATTGCTACCCCACGATGTAATAGAGCTCATCCTCGAGACACTCCCCGTGGAGACTCTACTTGTATCCAGGTCTGTATCCAAGAAGTGGAAATCGACAATCGATTCCCGACAATTCAAGGGACTGGACCGTCGTAGGCAATCACGAGGTGTCGATGTCCTTTTCATGTGTATTTCTGTTGAAAACACTCTGGAACGAGATGATGATCGAACATTTAGCTTCGGGTCATCAGTAGCTTGGACGGTCAGGTTCCCTGATTCGGGCCCAGGGTTCTGCTATGGCAGCTGTAAAGGTCTTGTCTGCCTCTACGGTCTCGACACATCGAATATTGTGGTGAATCCCGCCACCCGATGGTTTCAGGATTTTCCTCTTTGCAGCTATCAACAGCTCGTCCTCCCTCGGTTCAAAAGAAGCGATGTCAAATTCTTCCCAAGTGCTAAGCTTGGACTCGGTAAAGACAAATTAACCGGCACATACAAACCGGTTTGGTTATATAACTCATCCGTATTTGGCCTAGACAACGCTACTACTTGTGAGCTTTTCGATTTTACCACCGATGCTTGGAGGTACGTTGTCCCTGCTTCTCCTTATCGGATCAATGCTTACCATAAACCGGTATATCTAGATGGTTCACTTTATTGGTTCACTTTATTGGTTCACTGACTGTGAAGAACCCAAGGTACTATCTTTCGATCTTCACACCGAAACTTTCCAAGTCATCTGTAAAGCTCCTTTTGCCCATCCATGTGACCCTCGCCAGCTCACCCTGTGCATCCTCGATAACCGCTTGTGCGTATCTGAGAAAAAATGGCCCACCCAAGTCATTTGGTCGTTCCATTCTTCAGGCAAGACATGGAACCAAATGTGTTCCATAGATCTCACGCGAACTTCTTCTTGGTTTGAGGAATCCAATTTTGCCCTCTCACCAATAGCAATTCTGGACAAGGGTAAGTTATTGCTTCAAGGTCGTTATACCTCGGATGCACTGGTGATACATGATCTCCATACCAAATCTTATGATCTTCTCTTCCAACCTACCAGACCCGTTGGTTCTGTTCATTATGTCGAGAGTTTATTCTCTGCCTTGTCAAACTAATTTCTCTCTTTCTTTTCTTTGTACCCATGAACCATTGTAATTTAACATTTTCTGCATAAACGATGGTTTGATTATATATGTTAAACCATATACTGTATGTGTATGCATGATGTAACCGCAGAGAAACCACACTTGTATTTCTATTTATGGAAATGATGATGATGTTCTTTACCACAGATCAGTGGTTTGTCAATGAACAAAGGCGATCAAAGCTTGCTCCATCGAAAATTGAGAGTCAAAAAGTATTACTGAATTAGTAAGGCCATGTGTGTTCGCGTTTTCCTATGTTATAAAACTATTTAATATGAGCTCATGCCATCGAACACAAATTAATACAAACAAACAATCATGCATTCTCAAATTAGGCACATGACATCCTTATATTGACCACCACCAATTCCCTACAAGATCATAATTGCAACATAAGTGACAACTTTACAAACTTGGAAGTTATAAAAAGTATAGATCAAAAGGTGAGAGAGCATAAGCTAGATCAAACTTGTCTGTATACTGTTCACATCCTCTCAAAGCGTCTTCCTAAAAACTTGTCTGTATTTTTGTTAGAAGCAGCTTTGATAGTTCTTTTGGCTTCTTAGTTCTCCATAAACAAACCCCATCGAAGGCTTTTTCTCTGCTTGGACCATCTTAAGAACTTTGACCAAAGGCTCCAAAAAATTCACAACTCGTGAGACCCCCCCGCCCCAAAACGCAGGACTCAAACAAGTATAGTAAGGTTTTTTACCCTTTACAAATTGAAATTCCTTGCATCTGTCCCATTTGTTGCTAATAAACATTCACTGTAGTTGTTGTCTCTTCTCCAACAAGCTTTGCAAAGTCAAGAACGTTGCAGCAAATCTTGTGACTCCAGGTCTCACAATATCTCATCATAGCTAAGGTTTTCCTCATGAGCATATATGAACATGGTCACAACTTTAGCTTTATCAATGTATTTTGAGATCTTTGGCAGCTTAACAATGTCTTCAAGCATCAAGTTCACCGTGTGAGCATCGCATGACGACAAAAACACACCTGGACTCTTCTCTTTCAACATCTTCGCTGCAGCTAAATTGTTCTCCTCGCTGTCGGCCATTACCTGAACTACTCACTCAGCACCAGCGTCTTCTATGCATTTATCTCCTTAATTGTTTCTTCTTCTTCCTTCAACAATATCTCCTTCAGTTCACACTGGCTTGGAGGAACCCAACCATGTCCTACTTCTCCTAAAGCATTACAAAACCACCTAAAGGAATCACTCTCAGTGACACTAAAAGGAAGACTAGACTCATATATAGCATTAGTGTCTTCTTGTTCTGTTCCTCCACCTAAAGAATCCTCTGGAGTAGTAACGGCATCACAAACTTATCCATTGGACCTTGAACTATGTGATGTTTCATACTTACAAGTTTATCCTCTGGTTCATCATCTCTATCCACACAGCTTACATTTAACTCTATCTGGGTTTTTACTTTTTAGGGTCACACAAAGATTCATATTCCCATCCAACATCATTCGAGTTCGGATTCAGTCCCGTAGAATTCGAAAACGAATCCATATCTGCCAAACAAAACAAAATTATTGACATGAAGAAAGGGCACATAATCTAAAGTAACAAACAATTCATCAACGGGACTCTGTAATCATATCTCTCATACACACAAGATTCAATCGAAAGAAGAAACAAATCAATCGAAATGTTGACCAAACTGAAACTAGAAATCCATAAGCGAATGACGAACGCAAAGCAAATCAACGACATATACTATATCTACTGGGAAAAAACTACATTTCATAATCAGCTCACCAATTAAGACGAACAATGGGCGAAACGGAGACGGAAAATGATGACGGCGAAGAGAACATAGGAGTTGAATCGTTGAACAGAGAAAGGACGAAGATCGAATTAGGGGTTTTAGGGTTCTTCAGAAAGTAAAACTGTGTCGTTGTGACAAAGAACTCCCGGGGAAAACAAAACCGGTTCAGCTATTCAACGGTCGGTTTAGTCGAGTAATCAGAAAACCGACAAACATGGTCGAATTCACCTAAAACCGGGTCGGTTCGCAGCAAGATTGTGACCACGATTCAACGATCTTTAAAATACTTAATTATTTTACGCTTAAGTATAATACGATTTCAGTGGAGATGGAATCATTATTCGAAGGTTTCCGAGAAAGAGTTACACCAGAGATGAATGCTATGCTCACAGGTCAAATTTCAGAAGAAGAAATTAAGCACGCAGTCTTCGCGGTGAAGGGAAGTAGCGCCCCGGGAGAGGATGGTCTCACTGGGATTTTCTACCAGAAGTTTTGGCACATTGTAGGACCCTCAGTAATCGCAGAAGTACAGAGTTTTTTCCGATCATCTATACTCCCTCTAGGCTGGAATCATACGCAGTTATGTCTGATCCCAAAGATCACAAACCCGACCTTGATGAAAGACATGAGACCTATCAGTCTGTGCTCCGTTCAATACAAGATTGTTTCAAAAATCTTGTGCAATAGATTGAAGCTGATTCTGCCCACGATCATCTCTGATACTCAGGGTGCTTTTGTCGCGGGTCGGTCTATCACGGATAACATAATTGTGGCCCATGAGATGGTGCATGGTCTCAGAACCAATGGAATGGTCACGGATGAATTTATGGCTATTAAGACAGACATGTCTAAAGCATACGATCGGGTAGAGTGGTGCTTCCTGGAAACCTTGATGGAAAGAATGGGTTTCGATAGATCTTGGATTAGCTGGGTGATGGCCTGTGTTACTACAGTGTCTTATGCGGTCATACTGAATGGTCGATCTCATGGGTATATCAAGCCGGAAAGGGGTATTCGCCAAGGAGATCCTTTGTCTCCTTTTCTGTTCATTCTATGTGCTGAGGCCTTGGTCAATTCTATGAATACCTCAGAAGCAGCGGGACGGCTCCACGGAATCAAACTAGCAAATAACGGACCGGCGGTGCATCATTTACTCTTTGCTGATGACAGTCTATTGATGTGCAAAGCCTCTATAGAAGAAAGTGCAGAATTACTTAGAATCCTCTTGCTATATGGGGATGCCTCTGGACAAGTCATCAACAATATGAAGTCCTCGATTATCTTTGGAGCCAAAGTCCCAGAACAGATCAAAACTGCTGTGAAAAACACCATTGGCATCGCAAGAGAAGGAGGGGAGGGATCTTATCTGGGACTTCCAGAGAGTTTTAGTGGGTCGAAGAGTAAACTCCTGAATTTCATAAAAGAGAAACTTCAAGGACGTTTAAATGGATGGTTCGCAAAAGCCCTCTCGCAGGGAGGCAAGGAGATCCTACTGAAGTCAATTGCCTTAGCTCTTCCCGTATATGCCATGTCGTGTTTTAGATTATCTAAAGACCTATGCGGGAAACTCACGAGTGCTATGACTGAATACTGGTGGGGTAGTGGTAATAATAGGAGCAAAATATCGTGGGTTGCATGGCACAAACTCTGCAGAAATAAAAATGAAGGTGGCCTTGGATTCCACGAGATTGAACGTTTCAATCAAGCATTATTGGGAAAACAGGCGTGGAAAATATGGAGCCAACCAGAATCTCTTCTCGGGAGAATCCTCAAAACTCGATATTTCCGAAACGGATCATTTCTAGAGTGCGGCACTGGCACAAGACCTTCATATGCTTGGCGCATCATCATCCATGGAAGAGACCTCATGAAACAGGGCTTGATTACAGAGATTGGGAACGGTCGAGATACAAACGTCTGGGCAGCCAAATGGATATTGGATTCGATTCCTCGAACCCCCATGTATCATCCTACCAACCCCATTAACCTTGCCCTCAATGTATCTGATTTGCTCATTGAAGGAACCGACATGTGGGATGCTAATATAGTTCGGAGATCTTTTGTAGAAGAGGATGCATACCGTATTTTGAATACAAAAGTCTCTCCCTTGATCCAAGATTCTCTCCGTTGGGGCTTCTCAAAAGATGGCTCTTATACAACAAGAAGTGGATATAAGCTGCTGGAAACATTAAGAGATCTGCAAGCTCCTCCCGCCACGCTTTTACCTCCCATAGAGAAACAATTGTGGACTAACTTGTGGAAAACAAAAACGTCGCCTAAAATCAAACATTTCTTATGGCGATCTCTCTCTGGGGCCCTTGCAGTGTCGGAGAGACTGTGTACTCGAGGTATTCACATAGACACAACGTGCAAAGCCTGTGGCAGAGCCTCAGAGAGCATATGTCATGTTCTGTTTAACTGTCCGGTGGCTAAAGAAACGTGGGCTTTGTCACATATCCCATTGCCTCAGTCAGGTTTCTCGGTAAACTCTGTCTTCCTAAACTTGCATTATCTGATTGGTTGCAGTAAGAGATCGGATATTCCAAGGCTAGCCCGATCCTCCTTCCCTTGGATTCTTTGGCATATATGGAAGGCTAGAAATGCTCTTGTTTTTGAACAAATAAAATACGATCCAGCCTGGATCATGGAAAGGGCAACAGAAGATGTCGAGGCGTGGTTCTATGTTAACTATCCACCACAGGATTCCGAAACCACTCGAACCAACTCCACACCTTTAAGAGGGTGGCAGAAACCTATTGGAGATATTCCTAAATGCAACGTGGGCTCGTCGTGGATTGAAGGCGAACGTCATTGTGGAGCTTCATGGTTACTACGTACTCATACAGGAGAAGTTCTCATGCATAGTCGCCGGTCTTACTCCAACACAACGTCTAAACTCCAATCAGACCTTCAGGGACTGCTATGGGGTATAGAGAGCATGAGAAACCTAAAGCATCGGAGAATAATCTTCGAATCTGATTCGATAGAAGCTCGGGAGGCACTCATGAACCCAGCACAATTTCAGCAGCATAACAATCTGATGCGGGCAATTTTCAACCATCTGCAATTTTTTACCTTTTGGAGTTTAAACCTTACCTCTGCATATGGGAACAGAGTTGCGGAAGCCATTGCGACAAGCATTACGAGGGACCAAAGATACCAATCGTATGTTGCCCGACGTGGTCCAAGTTGGCTCCAACAATTACTGGACGAGGAAGCTCAAACTACCTGATCGACCTGCGAATGATTGTCCCTACTACCAGGATAGAGCCTAGTTGTTGGCATGTTTCGTTTCACCTAAATGCCCACATGATAGCTTGTTGTCTAAGCATCCTCTCTTACCAATACCTACTGGTGTCTGGTTTCCCTTTTCCCCTTTTGTTTTGCCCTTTTGTTTGCTGGATTTTGTACGTCCCCAATCACTTTGGGTTGTCCTTCTTTGAATGAAAACAGCGTTAAAAAAAGTATAATACGATTTCTAAATCCTTTGTGGAATCAGAATACAAGGCTATGACATTGATTGGTTAGTAAAGCTAGCTACTCGCAGAATCGCATGTTATCTTGTTGGTTTGTTTTGTGAGTTAACAGCTACCATATACATTGCTACTAATTATGTATTTCATGAGATAATTAAGCACCATTGACATTGATTGTTATGCGAGAAAGAAATAGATTGAGAGTGGGTTGACTAAGGTCCTGTTCGTTTTGTAGTTGGATGCTACATCTGGATGCTGCATTAAACGCTGCATTTGGATGTTACATTTAAATACTGTTCGTTTTTTATTTTGATTTTTACATCCAGATATTGCATCTCAAAGCTATTATGTTCGTTTCTGATTTTGGAATTGCATACAGATGCAGTGTTTGAAATTAAATAATTAACACATTTAAATAATTTTTTTGAATTTAAGTTTTTGAATTAGATTTTGCGGTTTTGTAATTTCAGCGGGAAAACACAATTTTACGGTTTTGGCGGGAAAACGCGATTTTATGGTTTCATCTGGAAAACGCGAGTTTGCGGTTTTGTCGGGAAAATGCGATTTTTTGGTTTTTTCGAGAAAGCACGATTTTACAGTTTTGACGGGAAAACGTGATTTTGCGGTTTTGGCGGGAAAACGCCATTTTGCTGTTTTGACGGAAAACGCGTTTTTGCGGTTTTGGCGAGAAAACGTGATTTTACGTTTTTGGCGGGAAAACGTGATTTTGCGGTTTTGTCAGGAAAAGAGGATTTTACGGTTTTGACGGAAAAACGTGATTTTGTGGTTTTGGCGGAAAAACACGATTTTACGATTTTGGCGAGAAAATGCGATTTTACGGTTTTGACGGGAAAACGTGAATTTACGGTTTTGGCGAGAAAACGTGATTTTGCGGTTTCGTCGGGAAAAGACGATTTTACGGTTTTTGCGGGAAAACGTGATTTTGCGGTTTTGTCGGGAAAAGAGGATTTTACGGTTTTGGCGGAAAAATATGATTTTGCGGTTTTGGCGGGAAAACGTGATTTTTTTGGTTTTGTCGGAAAAACGTAATTCTACGATTTTAGCGGAAAAACGCGATTTCACGATTTTGGCGGAAAACTTGATTTTACGGGTTTGTTGGAAAAACATGATTTTGCTTTATTTAGGTTTATATCATAAGGGATATTTTAGTCTTTTGGTTTTTGAGATGCAAAATTTGCATCCAAACTCTATTTTTTCTAGCATCTCAAATATCCAGATTTTTTTGGATTTTTAAGATTTGCATCGAGATACAGCATCCGGATACTGTTTCTAAAGTATTCAAAAGAACAATATTTGAGCATTTGCATCCAGATGCAGCATCTGGATGCAAAAACGAACAGACCCTAAGGCAAATGCATAGCCTGACAAATCAATTTTCAGAAGTGTTTACAAAGTTTCTATTTCCTACACTACACCCTACATGGATCTCATTGACAATATGAACTTGGGCTTTGAATCAGAAAAAAACAGATCATTAAAAATGCAAATGGTTTTTTCCATTCACATGTTTTATTGCAAAAGTAAATATAAATAATAATAAATTAAAGATCTAAATAAAGATCAATTTTTTTTTGTTTTTTGTGATAAAAACATAACAAATCCATCATTCATTTATTTAGAGCAGATCAATACAAATTTATTGATCTTATATATGTTATGCTTGATTTACATAATCTGTTTGATCTGATTTTTATTTTTTGTATCACCATTCAAAGTCTTATTTTCCATCTTGAACTCATATTGAGAAAATTATATAATATAAGATAATAAAAAGTGATTTTTTTTTAATAGATCACAGTCACAAAGAGTGCTATAAAAATATATTTCAAGAGACATAGCCAAAGAGAAGATTCAGGGGATTAACTTAATACATGTTTTAGGAAACGAAAGAAAGAGTCAATGAAAACGAAAAGTTTCACTCAAGCACTCAAACACTTTGTTTTGTTTTTAATCTACATAGACGAAAGTCGGCAACTAAATGAGACTGGTAATCAATCAATTCTCCACGTATGTGAAGAGTTAATGAAATACCAAACTCTTCAGAAACATTTCAAGTGGAGAGAATTGTTTGTGTGAACTGGATTATCAAAACTGAGTTTGGTTTATTTTCAATTTTGATTTATGGTTTACTGATATGTATTCATTCAATTTGCAATTAGTCGAAGTGCTCCATTGTGCAAAGAAGAGAGAGAGAGAGCCAGCTAGACAACTTGATCGATCTTACAACAATGTGGAATCAAGTAAGAACTGTATATCTCATTTTTATATTGACAACCATTAGATATTTATTCTTGTCTTCTCAGGGGGACAAAACCAAAGACCTAAGATGTTGCTTGATGTGTATTCTCCATATGAAAATGTTGAAGCCAACTCTAGTGTAAAGTTTGTAAAGAGCAAGGATACATGAAAGGAAGATCAAGCCAATAAAGCAATGTTCTCAAAGAATGAGTCTACCTCTGATCTCACAGAAGAATATGGTTAAGCTGAAGTTGTTTCTAGTCCATACCAGCTGACACATGTGCAAATTGTGTACATCTGTTGATAGGAGAATTGAAGAAATTAGGGGAGAGTGTAGTACAATCACTGTTAGGCATGAATGTAGGATTGAAGGCATAATCTTGTGCTTATCTGCCTATGAGCAACTTGGAGATTCTGTCTCTCCAACTCAAGAGGCTGCAATTTCTCTTCTTCCAGTTTGCATAGAATTGATTGAACATTGAAGGTTTATATGAGATTAACCTTGTTGTGAAGAAGGGAGAAGAGATGTTTTTTGATAAAGAGTTCACTATATGGTTCATAGTAAATGGTGCAATGATCTTCCTCAACCATAAAGACAATTAATGGTGATGCGGTTGTTAAGGTAGGATCTGAACTATTGTGTGAGAGATGCCGATGATTTTTTGGTTTCTTACTTGTTTTCTTGTTTTTATTTGTTTTCAGATTTGTGGAAACAGTGGCACTGTCAAGAGCGCGATTAGAGAATTGCTTTCTCAGCTTAAGATTTCTTCTTTAAAAGCAACCAGGTTTGATATAGTTTCTTCTTCCTTAAATGAACATAAAACGTGTCAAGTTTATCAAACTATTTTGTAAATCACTAAGCATAGTTTACGGATGCTTTATTGGTAGAGAAACTTGAACTGAATATTCTAGATTTAAAGTTTCTGAGTTTAAAGTTCTAGATCTTTTTGTTACCATCTTTGAAGTCACGTGCTAACTTGTTTTTTTTTCAAACATTTGATTCCATTAATTAAACTGCTCGGTTAGAGGAAATTAAGCATCCTCTATGAGCATTACAATAAAGCATAAAAATAATTTTATTATATTTTAATCTTTCAATAATTTTTTATTTATTTATTTTTAACCATTTATATTCAAAAAATTATTTTATCATGGTTGAATTTTATTTCAAATTCTATTTTAGAATGATTTTATTTAAAACTTGTTTTGATGCTATTTTAAGATATTTTCAAAAATTAATCACTCTTTAAACTAATTAAATATCATAATTCTAATATTATTAATTTATAGAGTTTTAATTACTTTATTGAATAATTTAGAATTAGTTTATTTGCTTTTTTATATGAAATTATAATTTATACTGTTGTAAAATTTGCGAAATCGTATTTTTATAAAATCTAATATGAATATATAAAATTTGTAAAATCATAGTATTTTTTACATTCTCTTGATTTAATTTTGTTAAAATAATAATTTATATTTTTTGGGAAATAAGATTCTAATCTAATCAATCAAAACATCTTTTATTTTTTTTTATAAAAAAACACATTTAAATGTTATCAATAAAATACATTAACTTTAAATCTCCTTTATATAAAAGGATAGGTTTTGAGCTCTCTAAGGTCCTCCACATCAGCAGAAATAATCAAAAAAATATTCAGCCAATCAAAACATTTTAACATGTCATGTCATCTCCACATGTTTAAATAATAATTGCTCAAGCCCAAAAAAATAGTATAGAAAGAAGTCCAATTGCTGTCCAAAAAAAAAGCAGCCCAATAATAAGCTCAATCTCATAATGAATTAACAAAAAGTTCAATCATACAGCACAAATCAACAAACGCCCACTAAATCAATCGTTAATAATTGCAAGAAAAAAACCAGTCTTTAATAATTGCAAGAAAAACACCCAGCAATTTGGCTTAGAGAATATAACAAAAAACCCAGCAATTGGGCTTAGAAAATATAATAAATTGGCATATCGTTAAATTATAAAAAAACTAACCAATAAGAATAAGACAATATGCCACACCATCTTCCGCTCTTTATCCACCAAACGCTTCAACCTGAAACTAAAAATGTTCATCCCAAACAAACGTAGGGAACATAAGAGTCAAAGTGAATTATTTCAAAAATTAACTTCCAATTAACTATATAATATAAACATATAGTTAGGCTAAATGATGTGTTGAGTTACATGTTTTTAGATATGTGGATGCCTAATTATAAAAAGTTTCAAAACAGATTTGGTTCATTTATCATACTTATTTTACCCATCCAGCAACTTTGTCATCAGCCCCACAAAAAAAAACATCCAACTATAAGCTCAAAATCGAATTCACCAAAATCTCAATCAGGTTTAATATGACCGTAAGAGAACAACAGGTTTTGTTGCGGGTTGTGGTTTTGAATGAGAAGAAGTTCGATAGTCTTGCTATACAGACAATGATATTTGATAATAATAATCTACTACTACATATAATTTTTTTTTTTAATTTGGGCTGCTAATGAAAGAACAAAACATTATACGAACATTATCGGGATAAAAGCAAACCACAAATAAATTAAACAATCAAGTGTTTAAATTATCGATCACATGTTTGATATGTTATTTCATTTTCCTATATAAGTTATTTTCTTTCCCTTTTTGTTCTTTATAAACTTATAAATCTTATTAAAGTACATATCAACACCTAAATCATGCATTAAAAATTATTTTATCAAAAATTATACCAAAATACAGTGTTAAAAACATATATATTAAAATATAAATTAATCCAAAAGATAGTTCCATTTAATTTGTATATATATATATATATATATATATAATCTGAAATACACTCTTATGACAGAAGTTATGCATCGAAAACAGAAAACTATGTTAGTCACAAAAATTAACCCAAAATTATACCAAAGTAAGTAAAAATAACAACAAATTATTTACATACCAAAATGCATGCATGTAAAACAAATGATTTTTTTTAAAACAAAAAAAATTGCAAATTGACAAACTTGAAGCTAGAATCGACCAAAAAAATAATTATATTTCGAAAGAATTATTCATAAAAAAAAATTTTAGAAAAGAGGAAAAAATCATATAACTAAGCACAAAAAACAAATATTTAAAGATTCACAAAAAAAAATATGGTTAATATTAAAGGAAATCGTGTAACCCAAAAATTAAATAAATATTATATAAATTTAGCGAAGCAAAAAGTACAAAATCTACTTTTAATCAATTAATAAACAATTCAGGTAATATATTTGAAATTTGTGGTTATTCATGGTTCACATATTATTTTTCAAATCAGAAGACAAAAGTTATCAATCAATGAAAATTAACAAAAAAGACGAAAATAAGTAAAATGCAAATATAAAACAAAAATAATCATCATATAACCACCCGTAGAACAATTAAATAGAATAATTATGTGTTTAAATTGGCAATCACATATTTGAGAAGTTATATTTTATTTTATATATAACTTATTTTCTTCCTCTGTGTATTTTTTTATAAACTTATAAAACTTATTAAAGTACATATTAACACATAAATCATGCATTCAAAAATCATCTTATAAAAATTTCTCTTCTATCAAAATACAGAGTTAAAATCAAATATATTAAAATATATAATAATCTAAAAGAAAGTTTCATTTAATTTGTATATACATATACAATCTGAAAGATAGTTCTACACTCTTATGATAGAAGTTATGCATCAAAAACATAAAACATACAACTAAGTTCATCATAATAATTAACCCAAAATAATACCAAAAGTAAGAGAAAATAACAGCAAATATTTAAATACCAAAATACATATATATAAAACAAATGAATTTTTAAAAACAAAATATTTTTTTCCAAATTGTCAAACTTTGAGCTAGAATCGACGGTAAAAACAAAAATTATATTTCGACAAATGTTTTCACAAAATCACAAATTTTTTAAAAAAGAAAAAAAATTCAGAAAATTTAGCACAAAAAACAAACGTTAAACATCCACAAAAAATATGCTTAAGCTTAAAAAAATAATGCACACCATTAATTAAATAAATATTATATAAATTTAGTGAAACAAAAGGAACAAGTTATACTTCTAATCAATTTAGCTAATATATTTAAAATCAGTTATTATTCATGGTTCAGAAATAATTTTCTAAATCAGAAAAAAAAAGTTCTCATTCAATGAAAACATAACAAAAAATATACACGAAAATAACTAAGCAAATATAAAAGGAAAAAATCATCATACGACAAAACACTAGTGTAAATGTAAAGGTAATACCTAAATATTTTTCACTAATTATGACAAAACAAAAAACAGAAGGAGTTAATGGGTTCAAAGCCGAATGTAATCCAAAGCCCAAAAAGAAGAGATGTCTGTGTGTAACATACTTAAGTTACCTGCCAACTGAGTAATGTTTCTGACCAGCCTAATGAGTTAAATTATAAAGCTACAAGTTTAACCTTTATTTAAGGTAAATTAAAAAACATATAAAGCTTAAAAATGATGACATCACAGATCCCAAAAAATGGGTTTGGTATTATATATAGATAGATTAATACAAATCTTATTTGGAGTTGATTAAACGTACGTGTAAAGTTTCACTGTAATTCCAAAATACGGCTTTTTGAGGGCGTATTTAAAGATTTGAATTAATTTAGTATACATTATGCATGTTTTGATGATTTTTGGTGATTTGGTGAGACTTATCTTCTAATTCTAGAAAATATAAATTGTGTTATGTGGGCGATATACCAGAGAAAATGTTTATAAAGTATATGATTTTCTGCAAAAAAAAGTCAGTAAATAAGACAAAGAGAAAATATGAAAAAGAAACGAAAACAAAAGAAGAATAAAGCACTTTTGACATGTGATGTTCAAAACAGTTGGGTACTCAGCAAACTCTCCATGTTTGTGAAGAGTTAATGCCATACTAAACTCTTCAATATGAGGTGAAGTGAATTCTCAAAAGCGGGTTTAGTTTCTTTTCAATTTTGATATAAATAGTTTTGTGATATATATTTATTTAACTTAGCAAGCAGTCAAAGTTCTCTATTGTTCAAACAAAGGAGAGGGAGTCAGCTATACACCTTAAGATTTGAGCAAGGTCTGTTCAAATCTCATTTTCATTATGATAACCATCAGAATCTAAATTTATCCATGTCTTGTTAGGGAGACAAAACAAAGACCTAAGATGTTGATGAATGTATACTCATCTTACGAACATGTAATCCTAATTACCTCTATGAAATGTCCCTAACACCAGAACCAAAAGAGCTTGTCCTGTCTATTTGAATAACTCAGTTTTCTAGTCAACTGAGATTAACACAAATGCCTCGTACTAGAAACGAGGTAATTCTATGAAATGTCCCTAACACCAGAACCAAAAGAGCTTGCCCGGTCTGTTTGAATAACTCAGTTTTCTAGTCAACTGAGATTAACACAAATGCCTCGTACTAGAAAAAGGTAATCTTAATTACCTTTCTGAAATTGCTTGAGATCATAGTCACTCGAGGTAAAAGAAATGTCCCTTATGCTTGAATGCAAATGAGGTTGTCCCTCCTCTACGAATAACTCGGTTTTCTAGTCCGAGCTAATAACAAATGCCTCGACCCGGTCTAACTGTATGCTATTAAGGGACGAGGTAAATCTTATTTACCTCTTTGAAACTGCTCGTTCAAGCTAGTAGAAGTTCCAAAAGAATGCCAATGATGCTAGAATGCAAATGAGGTTGTCCCACCTCTTTGGGTAACTCGGGTTTCTATTCACCTGATTTAAACACAAATGCCTCGGCCTAGCTCTAATTGTAGGCTAGTAAGAAATGAGGTAATCATAATTACACTCTAATGCTTAATCTGTTTCTGTCGTTTTTATGCAGGTTGGCCTCGGGACTTCACCTGTTTTCAAAGACCAGCACAATTATTTCAGGTTATTTTCTTTCTACTCATTATTAAGAGTTTTGGGTTTGTCCTTCTCCTCGGAGTTTTATTTTAGGAATTGGAATTGGTCTTTAATATATATGCTTTTGCTTTTGGTTTATATCCTAGAGTACGTTAGTTAATTTGCAGAAGTTTGATATCCATGCTGCTTGAGTTAATTTTAAATTACTTGTTGTATGCGTGTTATGTCTTTGTTTCATATGTTTCTGCTCATATCATTTTTGTATTTGATTCCTAAGTTATGCTTTCCTTTTTACATTGTTTCTTATGTGTGGTGATGAATTGTTATGAATGATCTTTAAATTCGACCAATTGTTACAATTGAAGGCTTGATGCATGATTCTCTTAGTTTTGTAAATCGTTTGGCATATGTTCTTAAGTATGTTTCATGTTATTTTTCAGTTTTATTCTTTCTTGGTGCTATTCTTGTTTCAAGTATTATCATATAAAGTTTTGCCTTTAACTCTGTTTTATGTGTCTTATGTCTCTGTTTCATTTATGTTTCTGCTCATATCATTTATGTTTCTGAAAATATCATTTATGTTTCTGAAAATATCATTTATGTGTCTCTTATGTCTCTGTTTCATATGTTTCATATGTGTCTATTTCATTGCTATGTATAACGATTCTTTATCTGCTATAATACTAGTTTTTGTTTGTCAAAATGCCACGGAGATCTGAGTTAGTGATAATAAAAGTTTCTTGTGATTGATACTTTTCGTTGGAATATATTTTTATCTTATGATTTCTTTGTTCCATTGTCTCTAATGATTGATGATGAATTGTTATGATTGATTTTTAATTTTGACCACTTGTTACGATTGAAGGCTTGAAGTTGAATACCAGAGGATACCACAAGATTCTCTTAGTTTTGTAAATCGTTAGGCATCTGCTCTTAGTATGTTTCATGTTATTTTTCAGTTTTATTCTTTCTTGGTGCTATTCTTGTTTCACGTATTATCATATAAAGTTTTGCCTTTAACTTGTTTTCTGTGTCTTATGTCTTTGTTTCATATGTTTCTGCTCATATCATTTACGTATTTGATTGCTAAGTTTAACGCCTTTTTAATTTGCTATACTAGTATTGATGAGAATAAAAGTATTGATTAGTGTTTTTAGGTGACTCATGGTTATTTCGGATGCAGCCATACATTGATGTTACATCCATCACCATGTATAGTTATTTTCTTTATTCGTTGTTTTAATCTTATATATTTGTGTTTCATATGTTTTCACTCATATCATTTACAGTTTGATTGTAAAGTTCAGCGCTTTCTTGTTATTTTGCTAAAGTAAATTAACAATATTCTCATAAAACGATTTTTTTTAAGTTTATCCATCGCCAAGAAGCTTATTGATCTTGAGGTAAATGTAGTCTTCTGAAGTTAAAGACTCAAACTGTTATACTAATAGTTCTGTTTCAGTTTTTGTTTACTGTCTTAAGGGTGACTAGAGTTGGAATGATACAACTTGTGTGATTATTTAGGGAACATTGGTAGGGTCTTGTTTACTATTAGTCGTCAGTTTTAACATTGGTAGGGTCTTGATTCCTTTATGCATTAGATCAAAAGCTGCATATTTTAGACTTGCCACGTTTGAGTTAAATGATAGAATCAGACAGCTTAACAATGTCTTCAAGTATCAAGTTCACTATGTGAGCATCGCATGACGACCAAAACACACCTGGTCTCTTCTCTTTCAACATCTTCTCCTCTTGAATTGACACACATATTCACTACGCTCTTTTTCGTGTCACTCTATGTATCCATCATTATAGAATAATCATTTCCTTCCCGTTCTACCTCGAGACTCTTGAGTCTTGACTCTCTCCTTAATTGTTTCTTCTTCTTCCTTCAACAATATCTCCTTTAGTTCACACTGGCTTGGAGGAACCAAACCATGTCCTACTTCTCCTAAAGCATTACAAAACCACCTAAAGGAATCACTCTGAGTGACACTAAAAGGAAGACTAGACTCATATATATCATTAGTGTTATCTTGTTCTGGTTCGCCACCTAAAGACAAGCCTCTATATTTTATTTTATTTTCTTTGGTCTTTCATCTTAAGAACATGTTTTTTTTTTTAATTGGGTATGTGCTTTATTAAATTAAATCCATGGAACTCGCAAAACAAAACCATTACATTGAATCCATGGAACTCGCAAAACAAAACCATTACATTGAACTCATGAAAAAAAAAGTAACTTGAACAATCGGGAAGAGGTGATGAATCATGCTAAGGACAACAATGAGAAATAACCAGGGGAACAAATGTTTTGGTTTGCGATACTAAATTTATACTTGCTTACCAAAATTAAGAGAAGGAAAATGAAAACAGCAAAAAAGTTCACTAATATGCCTCTCATATTGTTCTCTTATGGTTCTAATGAGATGCGTGTTAGAATCTCTAATGCTATTTTATATGCGTTAGTGTATAATTTGTTTTTTAAGTTCGAATGATCGTAAAGCTTCCGTCGATTATTACTAAGACAATGATTCATGAGACAATTGGGTAAACAACCCAATTCTGAATTAAAATTAGGCAAATAACATGTCCTTAATGTATAAACATGAAAATATTTTATCACCAAAGTGTGACGAGTTTATCCCCTCTCTCTCTCTCTCTCTCTCTCTCTCTCTCTCTCTCTCTCTCAGCAACAAGAGCTGCAACCATAGCAGCATCAAGATCATCAGATTTTTGGGATTAACCTCATCTCTCTTAATCTCCGGCCACCACGAATCACCAATCCCTCAGAAACAGTATATCATAAGGTTTTTCTACGCAACCATCTCCAAATCTTCCCACAACCGCATCAATACACCGCACCCCCTCCTCGGCGATCCTCCTCAGTCGGAGATTCCTCCCTCTACCCAAGTCTCTCAGATCTATCTCCCTCTCTACATCGGGGGGGGGGGGATCCCTCTGTATCTTAAACCGATCTAGATAATCCACTATGTGATTTTTGTCTCTTTCAAGGATCTCAAATCCGGGCCATTAAAAATAAAATCTATTATAGACTCCACCGCCTGCGTCTTTATTCGCCACTGCATGTGTCTTTCTCCACCATATTTATCAGATTATGTAACTATTTCATATTTCATTTTTATTCTATAAATAAATATATACACGTACATATTGTATTAAACATCTACATATATACAAGTACAAAACTTAATATTACATAACTTAATATTTACTCTATAAATAAATATGTATATGTACATATCATATTTATAAATCTACACATACACAAGTACACAAAATATATTTTATTTAGATATCTACAAATTAAATTATGCAACTAAATTATAGGATAATAATACTATATAAAAATATATACGCACATATCATATTGTATATATATATTAAGTTGAACATAATTATATTACACAATTATATGGATATTCGGAAAACTTTATATGTATATGATCGATCAGAAATGAGAAATATATTCGATTATACAATATTACATATTGAATAACTCAATAGTACTATATATAAATATATATATAGACTTACATATTTCATAACTCCACATTACTTTATAAATAAATATATATACACACATATTGTTATATACATCCATATATATACATAACTTTTTCATAACTCAATATTACTTTATAAGTAAATATGTATATGTACTTATCATATTAGACATCTACATATCTACAATATAGAGAGATAATATTTTATTTAAACATATATATATGCAAATATATACATGCATACTATATTATGGATGTAGATATAAAATTATTGAGTTTTGTTCAATTTCTCATTTATGTTCAGTTCTAGTGATCGAAATTAAACTCAGACATTTATTCTTCGACGAGTTACTTCATTTAATATGACAGTTACTCTGCAAGTTGATGGAAGTAAAATGACAGCTGCTTGGCACATTTAAGCGACGTCTCTCACGTGCAGTTCGATGGCATGGAGTGTAATTTGAAGTTAAAAATTTTCTCTCCTCGGTACTCTTATGTTGTTTACTACTATGAAACCATCCATAGCCGAATACCTAATTTTTTTTTGAAACTTAGCCATCTACCAAATTGGCTCATGATTCATTGTCAAAAAACTTACGTTAACTAACATTTGATTATTTCTTTGGAAGCATAATCTTTCTAGTAGAACAATTTAATGTACTTGTGTCTTTGAGTCCCACCAAGAAATTACAAAAAAATAACAATATTATTTCATACTTAAGTTACCTGCCAACTGAGTAATGTTTCTGACCAGCCTAATGAATTAAGTTATAAAACTAGTTCATAAATCTAATTTAAAAATAATAATTATAAAGCTTAAAAATGATGACATTAGCGGTCCCAAAAAATGGTTTTGATATTATATATAGATAGATTAATACAAATCTTATTTGGAGCTTACTAAACGTAAGTGTAAAGTTTCATTGTAAATCCAAAATACGACTTTTTGAGGGTGTATTTAAAGATTTTAATTAATTTGGTATATTACAGATGTTTTGATGATTTTTGGTGATTTGGTGAGACTTATTTTTTAATTTTAGAAAACTTAAATTGTGTTATGTAGGTGATATATCAGAGAAAATATTTATAAAGTATATATTCTGTAATATAAAGTCAGTAAATAAGGCAAAGAGAAACTATGAAAAAGAAACGAAAACAAAAGAAGAATAAAAAACACTTTTGACACATGATGTTCAAAACAGTTGGGTACTTAGAAAACTCTCCATGTTTGTGAAGAGTTAATGCGATACCAAACTCTTCAATATGATATGAAGTGAATTCTTAAAAACGGGTTTAGTTTCTTTTCAATTTTGATATAAATAGTTTTCTGATATATATTCATTCAACTTGCAAGCAGTCAAAGTTCTCCATTGTTCAAACAAAGGAGAGGGAGTCAGCTATACACTTTAATCAATCTTACAACAATGTAGAATTAAGTAAGATTTGTGCAAGGTCTGTTCAAATCTCATTTTCATTATGACAACCATCTGAATCTAAATTTATTCATGTCCCTGTTAGGGAGACAAAACCAAAGACCTAAGATGTTGAGGAATGTATACTCATCTACGAACATGTTGAAGCCAACCCTAGTGTCAGGTTTTTAAAGAAGAAGGCTCTAGGGAAGGAAGACCCAACCAAGAAAACTATTTTCTCGAAGATTGAGTCTACTTCTGACCTAGCGGAAGAATATGGTAAAGACAAACCTGCTTATGGTTTAAGAATATAGAATCAGACGACTTATCCCTATGTGCTGAAACGTGTTCAACCTCGTGAGAGACATGTGAAATTTTGCTTATCTGCCCGCCAAGCAGACTCCCATCTGTTGATATGACAATTGAAAAAATCAGGGGACAATGTCGAATTACTGTTAGCTATGAATGTGAGATTGAAGGCGAAACCTTATTTTTATCTGCTTATAAGCAACTTGGAGCTTCGTTCTCTCCGACTCAAGAGGCTGCAATTTCCCTTCTTCTTGTCAGCAAAGAGTTTATTGGTGGTCTATTCGATATTAACTTGGTTGTGAAGAAGTAGGCAGTGATGTTTTTTGATAGAGTTCACGTTGTGGTCCATAGTGAATGGTGCGATGATCTTCGTAGCTCAATCATAAAGAGAATGGTGACGTGGTTGTTAAGATACAATTTGAACAAATGTGTGAGTGTTGGTTTTTTGGTTTCTTATTTGGTTTTTTTTTATTGTTTTATCATCTCTGGAAACATTTGCACCGTCAACAAAGCGTTTAGATTATTGTTTTTTCAGCTTTGAAATTTCTTCTTCAAAAGCAACCAGGTTTGATAGTGCTTTTATTCAAAATTTGTTTTGATGCTATTTTAAGATATTTTTATAAATTAATAACTTTCTAAATTAATAAAATCATAGTTCCAACATTACTAATTTATAGTTATTTTTTTCTATATGAAAATTATATATATATATATATATATTTGTTGTAAAATTTACGAAATCATATTTTATGTAATCTATTATGAATATCTGTAAAATTTGTGAAATAAAACTATTTCTCACTTTCCCTTGATTCAACTTTGTTAATCAGATATTATTATGATTGAACAAAATTTTATATTTGTTGGGAGTAATGCTAATCCAACCAATCAAAACATTTCTTATTATTTAAGAAAAAATGTTATGTCACATTTCTATGTCATCAATGAAATAAACTAACTTTAAATGTGAATGTGATAACTAGGCATTTTTCAATATTTCTACTTCTCAATTAATAATAAGAGGATTGTAGTAGGTTTCATATCTCGTAGTTGGTAAAATTCAGTTTTTATGGGTTTTAGTAACTTTCTTAAAATGAAACTTTTATATGGGGTTTCTTTGTTCGTAGAAAGTTTATAGTTTGCTTTAAATGCTTAGTTTTTATTCGATTTTGGCTATCCAAACGATACTTAGAGCGGAGTTCACCGAATTTAACTCTTTCGGAAATAAATTGACAAAAACAATTTATCTAAATCATGAGAATTGTTGTCAACTTGTCATGTTGACGTCAAAAATATAAAAAATCCGTCTGCTATTGTGGTACGGGAACGTTCGAGATTAAGATCTCGCTGGCGCAAATGGATGGATCCATGCGGTGAGTCTTATTGAACTAAATTATACCTTCTTAAATGGGTAGTTATTTAAACGAGAACATGTATGAAATATTCAGAATGTATACGGGACGAACGAATATGAAACATACGAGATTCCCATCCCAAAATGCACATGCCTAATAACAACTTCAGTTTTTTAGTTTCAAAACTTGAATTCTTTGTTTAGTACTTTAATGAGTTACGACGAGAGTCTAATTATAAATACATAAATTATTCCAACAAGAGAAAAACTAAATAAATTTTAGTGTTGTTTTTCTCATTTTGTAAAATTACCCGCTTTAAATTAGTTTTTTTTCCTCTGTTTGGTTAATCAAATCTTTTAATTAATTAATAATATAACAGTGCATGTTAACAAAAAAAATGAAAGAAAATTCATCTATTTAATGATATAGTGATTTTCGATTTATTGGTTGATTAACGGAAGTCTTAAAACCACGAAGTTTGGTGTAATTGTTTTGGATGTTTTAAACATTTTTGTAAGTTGAATATGTGCTCTTGTATCGTGTGATGAAATGTGTGATTAGTAATAACTAATAATAGATAACAAATGGTTCTTTATTGTAACATTTCTTTTAATTATAACGTTAAATTTTGTTGAGCTCTTTTATATCTGCACAGCGTCTTTCATATTTTAGAGAAGTTTAAAAAAAAAAAAAAATTAGCCGTTGTAATACGATATTAGTTATACACTGTCGTTTTTGGTGCCACATAGTAAAAACCAGCCGTACAAGCTATTGACCGTTACAATTGAATAAACGGTGACGTTTTAAGGCCAGATAAGAAAAACTTTAGTATAATATATGAAAATTATAATATATATTTGTTGTAAGATTTACGAAATCATATTTTATGTAATCTTTATGAATATCTGTAAAATTTGTGAAATCATACTATTTCTCCCTTCTTCTTGATTCAACTTTGTTAATATTAGTGTTATGATTGAACAAAATTTTGTATTTGTTGGGACTAATGCTAATCCAACCAATTAAAACATTTTTCATTATTTAGAATAAAAATGTCATGTCATATTTTCATGTTATCAATGAAATACATTAACTTTGAATGTGAATGTGATCCCTAAGCATTTTTCAATAATTTTACTTCTCAATTAATAGTAAGAAGATGGTAGTAGGTTTCATATCTTGTAGTTGGTAAAATTCTGTATTATGGGTTTTAGTAACTTTCTTAAAATAAAACTTTTATCTGGGGTTTCTTTCCTCGTAAAAGATTTATAGTTTGCTTTAGATGCTTATCTTTTAGTCGATTTTAACTATCTAAACGGTACTAAGAGCGGGGTTCACTGAATTTAACTCTTCCGGAACTAAATTGACGAAAATAATCTATCTAAATCATGAGAATTGTTTTCGTATTGTCGTCAAAAATATAAAAAGTCTATCTGCTATTGTGTACGAGAACGCTCGAGATTAAAATCTCGTTGGCGCAAATGGATGGATACACTCAGAGAGTCATATTGAACTATAGTATGCATTCTTAAATGGGTAGTTATTTAAACGAAAACATGTATGAAATATTTAGAATGGATACGGGACGAACATATATGGGGCGGAAGAGATTCCCATCCCAAAATGCACATGCCTAAAAACAACTTCGGTTCTTTTAGTTTCAAAACTTGAATTCTTTGTTTAGCACTTTAATGACTTACGACGAGAGTCTAATCATAAATACATAAATTATTGCAACAAGAGAAAAACTAAAAAAAATGTAGTGTTGTTTTCCTTATTTTGTAAAATTATCCGCTTTAAATCATTTATTTTCTCGTGGTTTGCTCAACCAAATCTTGTAATTAATAATATATAGTAATGCATGTTAACAAAAAAAAGAAAGAAAATTCATCTATTTAATGTTATAGTGATTTTCGCTTTATTGGTTGATTAGTAATTGTTTTGGATGTTTTAAACATTTTTGTAAGTTGAATATGTGCTGTTGTATTGTGTGATGAAATGTGTGATTAGTAATAATAGATAATAAATGGTTCTTTATTGTAACGTTATTGTTTTTTAATTATAACGTTAAATTTTGTTATGCTCTGTCATATCTGCACAGCGTCTTTCATATTTTAGAGAGGTTTTTTTTTAAAAAAAATTAGCCAAATACACTGTCGTTTTGGTGCCACATAGTAAAACCCAGCTGTAAAAGCTATTGACCGTTACAATTGAATAAACGGTGACGTTTTAAGGCCAGATAAGAAAAACTTTATTTAATGCACCCCTCTTTCTCTAGGTCAAATCATTCATTCATTGTGGGGTCAGAGTCTCATATGCCACTTTTTGGGAAAAATTGATCTCACATGCCATCTGATAGTCTAATGCCACCCATTAATATGAAATTCCCATTTCACCCTTAATGAATCATTATCAGAAATTTAAAAATTTATTAAATCAAAATTCAAAAAATTATTAAAATAAACAGAAAAAAAAATTGAAATCACGTCGAGAGCTCCTCTTCCTCTTGTCGCCGGCGACATCCTTTTCAGCCGGAGCTCATCGCCGGCCCGATTCAATTGTGCTCGATCCCGACGATTCTTTCATCCCCACGACGCGGACACCGATAGCTGAATCCGCCATCTCCCCGCCCTCGGCCCGGCTCGCCTCCGCGTCCTCCCGGCGACGCAATTTAAATCTCAGGTTGCAGAGCCGATGGTGGTAACTCTTCTGGTTCGGCATCTTCCTGATGGAATTCCTCATGATATCGTCTCTCATCTATTTTCTCAGTACGGAGCTTCTGCCGTTCGTCCTTGCTCCGGTGGGAGGTATATTTCCAGCAACTGTTTCATTCGATTTACTTGAAAATTTACATTACTTAAGGTTTAGAAAATAATGGATTTTTGCACAAGATATTGGAGCCTGAAAGGTTTTATAGTTTTGTTCATAAGCTGTCCGAAGGAATGATTTCTTGGAATGTTTAGTAATACAAGACGAGAACACTGTTCTTGACTCGAGAAGAAGAAATTCCATGTCAAATTAGTCTAACTTGGCATATAATCATTGCTACAGATTGAGAAATGATGCATTTGTGGATTTCAAGAATGAAGATTTTGCTTCTCAAGCACATCGTCAATTGAATGGGTAGTAGTTTCTTCCACTGGAATTGCTCATCTTCTATTAATATGCTGCAACTAATCTTCTCAGATTTTTTTTTGTGTGATAATGCAATTCGAGACACCAGCTCCTAAAAATATCATCAGTATTGTTCAAGGAAGACTTTGTGTGCGTTTGTCCCACTCTACCGCATTGAGAGGAAAAACCTACTTGTTCATGATGTATCTCGTGATTTTGTGTCTGTATATGTATTTGTACAACCATGTATAATAAAATTCAACTAAGAACAATTCTGGATTTCTGTTTCCCGAAATTTATACAACTAGGTTTTTTAAGGTTCAACTAATATCAATTCTGTATTTGTATTTTCCGGATTTGTATAACTAGATTCGTTAAGGTTCAACTAAGAACAGTTCTATATTTTTTTTTCTATTTAAAAAAAATTCGGGTTTATATTTTTACTTTTACTTATATATTTTTAATTTTTTTTACAACTAAGAACAGTTCTGTAAAAACAATTTTGTATTCGTATTTTCTTTGGTTCTATTAGTAAAACTGTGTTCATATGGTTCACCTACTCAATAAAAAAAGTAAAAAAAAAAATTCATAATAATAATAATATTCAACAAATGCGAGAAACTACAAATAAATCATCCACTTAATAACTCAAAACACATTTTAAACTATAAAAAACAATTAAAAAAATAGATAACATGAATATATTATTTACTAATACATATTCTTGTTTGACATCAAACACACCTTACAATATAAGAAAGACTTTTATAATGTTAACCACCTTATGATGCAAATGAGCAAAAATATATAATTTTCATATATTTTACTATGAAGATGTTGTAAATGAAAGTTAATAGTCCAAAATCATGTGTACAACTAGAACATAATAATCTATATCAAGGTTCAACTACAAATACCCTAAAATCGTTAAAGTACAACTATTAAGAATTTTGTACAACTGAAAACTAAGGACAACTATGTTCATAACATCCGAATTTTTAACTCATATTTCTCAGATGGGATTTCTGACGCCGCCATTTTTCAACATGTGGTTTCTTTTTTTTTTAATTCTTTTTTTAGATCTGATTTTTGTGATTTTTGATGGCGCCATTTTTCTAAAACATGTGTGTTTTAATATATTTTTTTCCAACTGTTTTAATTAAAGCCTAGTTGTAGCACATTGTCTTAGTTGTACCAAATAATTCTATAAATAGCAAAATTGTCATTAAAAAACACAAAACAAAGTTATTAATCCAATATCTATTTTATACAATATATAATAAATCTTTATTCTTTTATGAGGCATATAAATTATTTAATATTTTTTTATTTTCTTAACACTAAATACATAACATCTTATTTTTACTTAAATTACCTTATACTTTTATGGTTAATGTGTAAATACTAACATCAGTGTTATGTAAAACAAACAAATAAGATATTTTAACACATGGTATTATATGAAATCATAGTAAATGTATTTTAATTAGCTACTATAGAAAGTACAACTGCCAAATTTTAATTTAAATCACTGTTCAACTGAATAAACGTGAAAAGTGTCCAAATACAACTTTGTGCAATTTAGTACGACTAATAGCTTGAGTACGACTATTTGGCCATTTTTCAGATGTGGTTTTTGACGGCGCCATGTGTCACATGAGTTTTTTTTAACACATATTATCATATGAAAGTATAGTAAATGTATTTTAATTAGCTACTATTGTAAGTACAACTATAAAAATTTATTTTAAATCGCGGTTCAACTAATTTAACGTTAAAAGTGTCAAAATACAACTGTATGTACAACTAATAGCTTGACTACAACAATTTAGCCAATTTTTAATTGTTTTTTTTTCAGATATGGTTTTTGACTGTGCCATTTGTCACATAAGATTTTTTTTTAAACACATGTTATTATATGAAAGCATAGTAAATATATTTTAATTAGCTACTATTGTAAGTACAATTATAAAAATTTAATTTAAATCACGGTTCAACTAATTAAACTTAAAAAGTGTCAAAATACAATTGTATGTACAACTAATAGCTTGGGTACAACTATTTGGCCAGTTTTTTTTTCAGATATGGTTATTGACTGTGCCATTTTTTACATAAGGTTTTTTTAAACACATGTTATTATATGAAAGCATAGTAAATATATTTTAATTAGTTACTATCGTAAGTACAACTACAACTACACATGTTATTATATGAAAACATAGTAAATATATTTTAATTAGTTACTATCGTAAGTACAATTTAATTTATTTTTTGTTCATTTTATTCGCAAACTGTTTTAATTCATTTCAAAACTCAGTTGTTTGTAATACACCTAGTTGTACCTAATAAACACATAGTAGTACCAAATAATTTTATTTGTACCAAAATGGTCTCAGTTGTACTTGATTCGAGAGTCGAACTCGACTCGAGCTAGAACAAGCTCGTCCGAGTACACCACTAGTATTCGATCGAAAACGAAACATAGACACCATCAACAGCTGCAACACCCAATTTTGATTCGGAATCACCCGATTTAGATTTGAAATCACTACCCTTCTGAAAACAAACTCAAATCTTGGATCGCATAGACAAAACACAGTTTTTACTCTTTTTTTTCTCGGATTCCATGGAAACCAAAGAGAGTATCTTTCTCCACCGGAACAACCTGAAGCAGGGATAAATCTTCGACCTGGATCAGCAGCATCTCTTTTGGGATTAATAGAAACACAAAATCTCTCTCTTTCTAGGATGAAGAAGACGACGAGGGGGAGTTAATTTAGGGATTTTATTTTATGGGACTATCCACATTTAGTTTGGGTTGGTGGGTTTGGGTGGATACTTTTGGTTGGGTTGCGTAATTTCTTTGATTCATTAAGGATATAAAAGGGATTTCATGCATTTTTGCCTTTAAAAGAAAATAAAAAAGAAATTGTAAACATAACCATGGCATATGAGATCCCTTCTTCAGCGAGAGTGGCATTTGAGCCATTTATCCTTCATTGTGCTTTCTCTTTTATCGGAGACGAAGATCAAATCCGAAGATCAAATCCGAAATCGTCGTCTCCAGCTAAACTGTGTTCGCTTCTTCTTTTCTTGATTTTATACTCTCTTCTTATGTCTTCTCGCC
Source organism: Alliaria petiolata (assembly GCA_020283515.1). Taxonomy (NCBI): domain Eukaryota; kingdom Viridiplantae; phylum Streptophyta; class Magnoliopsida; order Brassicales; family Brassicaceae; genus Alliaria; species Alliaria petiolata. The sequence continues at coordinate 344,736,367 of JAHZTW010000001.1, forward strand.
TTTGAATTCAGCCGCTTCATTCACCTTTGAATTTTAATTTTGCTTTCTAGGGTTTTTGATTTGCGTTTGTTTTTCTTCAACCTCCGGAGATGATCAATAACTTCTGGAGCAATCATCGTCTCTTTGTAAGTCGCATTCGTTTTTCATTGTATGCTGATTCTGGCTCTAGGGTTTTTAAAAAGTCGTATTCGTTTTTCTATCTTGGATCAAATTTTGTATCTTTAGCCGATTCTATCTACGGGTTCTCCGATTGGTTCCTCGTCTTGGTTTTTTGTCGGCTGGGTTTATTTTTCTTTGTTATTTGACAGCTTTGTGTGGTTTAACTTCGTCTTGGTTTTCGATTCTCTTTCTTTTTCTTGTTTTTAATTTTGGTTTTTGTGTCTTCCGTGTAGATTTGTTTTTCAAAATTTAGTTTTGTGTCTCGAGTTTTTCATTTGTTGTGGTTATTAATCTTTTGAAGTCATTTATAAATCTTTTTGATTGCTTTTCATTATTCTCAGGCATGTGATTAGATAGATAGTCGTAAACTAGCTCTGTGAAATTGTTGTGATGTCTCTTGTTCTGGTTTGTGATGTCTCTTGTTCTGGTCCCGACGAGGTAATCTTAATTACCTCTCTGAAACCGTCCCTGATGCCAAAACTGAAATGAGCTTGTCCATGGAAACGAGGTAATCTAAATTACCTCTATGAAATGTCCCTAAAATGTCCCTGATGCCAAAACTGAAATGAGCTTGTCCATGGAAACGAGGTAATCTTAATTACCTCTCTGAAATGTCCCTAAAATGTCCCTGGTGCCAAAACTGAAATGAGCTTGTCCATGGAAACGAGGTAATCTTAATTACCTCTCTGAAATGTCCCTGATGCTATAACGCAAATGAGCTTGTCCCGTTTCGAATAACTCGGCCTATAAACAAATGCCTCGTCCCAAAAACGAGGTAATCTAAATTACCTCTCTAAAACGTCCCTGATGCCAGAACGCAAATGAGTTTTTCCAGCTTGTTTGAATAACTCGGTCTATAAACAAATGCCTCGTCCTAGAAATGAGGTAACGCAAATGAGTGTTGTTGAGGTAATCTTAATTACCTCTCTAAAATATCCCTTAATGTCCCTGATGCCAGAACACAAATGAGTTTGTCCAGCTTGTTTGAATTAACTCGGTATCTTAGCCTCAGCCGAACTCTAAACAAATGCCTCGTCTTAGAAAAAAGGTAATCTTAATTACCTCTTTGAAACGTCCCTGTTGCCATAACCCAAATGAGCTTGTCCGATTTCGTTGAATAGTTCGGTTTCCTAGTCTCCTGAGCGGTAAACATATACCCTGTCCAAAGAAAGGAGGTAATCTTATTTACCTGATGCAAGAACGCAGATGAGCTTGTCCCATTTCTTGGAATAACTCAGTTTTTCTTATTACCTCTGAGAACGCAAAGGTGGTAATCCTAATCAACTGAGATTAATACAAATGCCTCGTACTAGAAACAAGGTAATCCTAATTACCTCTATGAAATGTCCCTAACACCAGAACCAAAAGAGCTTGCCCGGTCTGTTTGAATAACTCAGTTCAACTGAGATAAACACAAATGCCTCATACTAGAAACAAGGTAATCCTAATTACCTCTATGAAATGTCCCTAACACCAGAACCAAAAGAGCTTGTCCGGTCTGTTTGAATAACTCAGTTCAACTGAGATAAACACAAATGCCTCATACTAGAAACAAGGTAATCCTAATTACCTCTATGAAATGTCCCTAACACCAGAACCAAAAGAGCTTGTCCTGTCTATTTGAATAACTCAGTTTTCTAGTCAACTGAGATTAACACAAATGCCTCGTACTAGAAACGAGGTAATTCTATGAAATGTCCCTAACACCAGAACCAAAAGAGCTTGCCCGGTCTATTTGAATAACTCAGTTTTCTAGTCAACTGAGATTAACACAAATGCCTCGTACTAGAAAAAGGTAATCTTAATTACCTTTCTGAAATTGCTTGAGATCATAGTCACTCGAGGTAAAAGAAATGTCCCTTATGCTTGAATGCAAATGAGGTTGTCCCTCCTCTACGAATAACTCGGTTTTCTAGTCCGAGCTAATAACAAATGCCTCGACCCGGTCTAACTGTATGCTATTAAGGGACGAGGTAAATCTTATTTACCTCTTTGAAACTGCTCGTTCAAGCTAGTAGAAGTTCCAAAAGAATGCCAATGATGCTAGAATGCAAATGAGGTTGTCCCACCTCTTTGGGTAACTCGGGTTTCTATTCACCTGATTTAAACACAAATGCCTCGGCCTAGCTCTAATTGTAGGCTAGTAAGAAATGAGGTAATCATAATTACACTCTAATGCTTAATCTGTTTCTGTCGTTTTTATGCAGGTTGGCCTCGGGACTTCACCTGTTTTCAAAGACCAGCACAATTATTTCAGGTTATTTTCTTTCTACTCATTATTAAGAGTTTTGGGTTTGTCCTTCTCCTCGGAGTTTTATTTTAGGAATTGGAATTGGTCTTTAATATATATGCTTTTGCTTTTGGTTTATATCCTAGAGTACGTTAGTTAATTTGCAGAAGTTTGATATCCATGCTGCTTGAGTTAATTTTAAATTACTTGTTGTATGCGTGTTATGTCTTTGTTTCATATGTTTCTGCTCATATCATTTTTGTATTTGATTCCTAAGTTATGCTTTCCTTTTTACATTGTTTCTTATGTGTGGTGATGAATTGTTATGAATGATCTTTAAATTCGACCAATTGTTACAATTGAAGGCTTGATGCATGATTCTCTTAGTTTTGTAAATCGTTTGGCATATGTTCTTAAGTATGTTTCATGTTATTTTTCAGTTTTATTCTTTCTTGGTGCTATTCTTGTTTCAAGTATTATCATATAAAGTTTTGCCTTTAACTTGTTTTATGTGTCTTATGTCTTTGTTTCATATGTTTCTGCTCATATCATTTACGTATTTGATTGCTAAGTTTAACGCCTTTTTAATTTGCTATACTACTAGTTTCTGTTTGTCTGGTGAGGATAAAAGTATTGATTAGTGTTTTAGGTGATTCATGGTTATTTCGGATTCAACCATACTTAGATGTTACATCCATCACCATGTAACGTTATTTCCTTTATTCTGTTTTTTAATCTTATATATTTGTGTTTCATATGTTTTCACTCATATTATTTAGAGTTTCATTCAGCGGTTTCTTGTTATTTTGCTAAAGGAAATTAACAATATTCTCATAAAACAAATTTTTTTAAAGTTTATCCATCGCCAAGAAGCTTATTGATCTTGCGGTAAATGTAGTCTTCTAAAGTTAAAGACTCAAACTGTTATACTAATAGTTCTGTTTCAGATTTTGTTTAGTGTCTTAAGTGTGACTAGAGCTGGAATGATACAACTTGTGTGATTATTTAGAGGGTCTTGATTCCTTTATGCATTAGATCAAAAGCTGCATATTTTAGACTTGCCACGTTTGAGTTAAATGATAGCTTTGATTAGAAAACCATTCAATAAATTTTCCAATTTGCTCCTGACCAGTGAACTAATAATGGTTCAACCACAAACCTCTAAAGCGAACTGAACCAGACCGGGAAAGCTTGTCCACTTTTGTCTGTCTTACAAGTTACAACTTAAGTGCTTTTGAGGTTAAAAGTTTATGTTTTGAGTTTGAATTATTGGTAAATGTATAATATATTTATACATGTCTGCATCTAAAACAAAATGCCATTTTTTTTTCTTACAAATGGGATGTGTTAAAATGTAAAGATGAACAAATCATAAGGACACATTCTGTTTCTTCATATCTGTGTAGATGCGATACTATTTGCAATCATAGAAAGATTGCTCCTTTTGCGCTTAAAACTTCTCTTGGATTCAATTCTTCTTTCTCATCAACATATGCTGTTGCACTGTAAGCATCGATGTGAGACTCGTAGTGTAGCTAGATGTAATGATCAGAACCACAAATAGCCCATATGAGCAGCACCATACGACCAAGCGTGCTCAAGTGTATTCTCTCCTGAGAGTTTCATTTCATAAAGATGTTAAGAAAACTTCATACAGGAATTGCAGTTACAAGTTTTAAAGGAGCTTTCATTTGGTGAGAACAGACCTTGGTTAAAATTAAGGCGTATCTTTTAAAATTAAATGATCTAAGGATACGTCAAATTTATGTAGTGTATTTCTTTAATTTTAAAAGATACGCCTTAATTTTAACTTTTAATCTACGACTATACGATGCAAAATCCATTAGAGAAAATCCATTGGAAGTAACTTTTGTTGGTCAAATTTTTGGGTTTTTTTTTTCCCATAAATGTTCCTTTTTTAAGACCTAGGGGGCGATTGGTAAATAGACTGTGCAGGCTGTAGAGAGATTTTAATTAGTTTTAAAGTTTTAAAACTCATTTTTTTTTCCAATCAAACTTTATCCTTCTTACAGTCATAAAAGCTTCCTTAAAACTCTCACAGCCAAAATAACTGTTTTTACTTTTATTTTCGTTTGTTTTTTCAAAGCCAATAAAAAATGACTTTTTTTTAAGTCACAATCATTATTTAAAAGTCAAATTTTTAACAGTTAATTTTAATTTTTTAAGCCACAGTCACATTCTCATCCGATCACCCCCCTAATCGTATTTAGTTAACCTAAATTTATAATATTTTCTCTCAATTAATTGATCATGATCTCCTAAGAAGTTGAACAACCGCAGAAAACCATTCCTCAGCCGTCCTTTGCGTCGTTACTTCCAGACGAAATCACGGAAAACATTCTTGCATGTGTCTCTTGATGGAATTATCCGTTTCTTTCTCTCGTCTCTAAGAGATTTCTATGGAGATCTATAAGACCCGATCTCAGGTCGGAGTCGAAGAAACATGCTTCTATGTCTGCTTACACTTGCACAATGACCCATATCCGAGCAGAATTAGGTTTAGTCTTTGCACGAAACCTAATCAAAACCTAACCAAACGGAGAGGGAAGATTAGATTTAAGCTGGATTTCAAGTGAATTTTCGGTTGTTCGCACACCTTTTTGCTCTTTCCATTCTCCTCCTATAACAAATCAGTCCACTATTGGTTCGGACATCTACATCATCGCTGGACCAAAAAGACAAAAGAGTTCGTCTTCCTCTGTTCGGATCCTCGATTGTCGGAGTCACACGGCGCAACGCCCCTAGCATGACCGTGGCTAGGGCCTAGGGATGATGCATGTGCAATATTCCTCGACGAGAAAATATGTGATGGGAGGTTGCAAGATTAACAGTTGGTTTGAGGTGTTTGACATGAAGACTCAGTCTTGGACAGCCTTGCCGGGGTCCTGGTCCTGATGATAACGAGTTTCGCGATCATTTACACGGAAATCGCTATAGCATAGTCAATGATTTGGAAGGAAAGTTTCGTAGCGGTAAGTGAAAAGGAGTACACCATCGAGCCCAAAGATGGTACATGGAAACTTGTAGCGTATTGGTGTGACATAGAGGATGTAATATACTAATGCAATTACACCGGGGAGCTAATGTGGTCTAGCTCCAAGACTTAGGGTAGAGAATGGAGGGAGGTCAAGGGTTTCGAAAAATTGTGTGAGCACCGTACAAAGGGGTTTAAAAAAAGGGAGAGTTTAGCATTTCTGAATATGGTGGGAAACTTTTAGTTATGCGGGATATTTCTGATATCAAATGGAAAAACCAAATTTGGTATGCCAAGATTTCTTTAGAATCAACGTGAGGTTAATTTGAGGTAATGTTGATTGTGTCGATGTGCTTGCATTTCCTTGTGAAGCCTACGAATCCTTCTTTTGTTTAACTGCTTCGGTTTAAGGGTACGAGTCGTTCCTTTTCCTTTGAACATATGCTGTTTTGTTCTTTGAGACAAGCGTCTAATTTTTTTTTTTTTGTTTTTTAGTGTTTCATTTTAATAACATGTTTTTAAAATATTAGAGCCATGGAACTCGCAAAAGAAAACCACTACATTGAACCCATGAAAGAAAAAGCAACTTGAATCTAATTTGATAAACCCATGAAATAACCAGGGAACAAATGTTTTGGTTTGCGATACTAATTCATGATTGCTTACCAAAATTAAAAGAAGGACAACAACAACAAAATTCACTACTATGCCTCTGATATTGTTTTCTTATGGTGAGATGCCTATGAGAATCTGTAGTGCTATTTTTTGTTTTTTTGACCAAATCTCTAGTGCTATTTTATATGCATTAATTAGTCTTATAATATCTCTAGTGCATCAAAAAAAAAAAAAAAAAACTGAACCCAACCGGATAAATTCGAACCAACCAAACCTAAACCGGTCCAAACCGAACCATAGTCTGTACCAAAACATTTCGGTTGGGATTTTTGTCCACCCGAATGGTTTGGTTGTCCAACCGAAATATTTTGGTTCGGTTCCATTTATAATCGAATGAAACCAAAAATTCAATATGTTTATTTAATTAATAATATTAATGATATTAATTATTTTTAACCCTATTATTTAAGGTATTGATTCTTAAAACTCAAAAGAAAAACTAAAAACATACTATTACATTTACATTTAAGAGGCTAAATTATTGAATTTCATTTTTAAAATTTTATATTGATGTTGTGTTATCTACGTTTAATCTTTAGGAATTAATTTTCGTTTGGCGAATTAAAATCAAAACAAATTGAAAGTAACTTGAACCAAACTGAACTATATTCAAATCGAACCGAAAACAAACCAAGCTGAATTGATTTTGGTTGAGTTCAGTTATAGTTTTAGTAGACCCAAATTAACCAAATCGAACCAAATCCAAACCGAACCCAAAATTAAACCAAAATGTCCACCTCTTACCATCTTGGCATCTTCCGAAGCTGCCACATCACCTGCATTTCGCTCAGCCAAAAACAATGCCTGCAACTGATCTAGAGTGCGTCTCGTGGCATAAATCAAAGACCAACTACTTTTCATGACTTCTCAATAGCCATGCGTATCCGGTATCCTCTTCCCCTTTCCCTCTAGATTCTTCACCTCCTCTCTATTACGCATTTAATTAACATTAATCGCTTCATCTTCTGCTTGTTTTCCTTCTCTCTCCCAACTGCACTTTAAATTTAACTTTTAAAGAACGAAATCGAAGAATTTGGGCATAATTTACGAGTAATCCAAAAAAACTAAATGAAAAATTGAAGCATAAATCAAACGAGCACGATAAGGAAAAAATATATGTTCTATGCGGATTCGTCGTACCATAGAGAGATATCGACAAAACACTAGAATATCTGTCTCCTTTGTTTGTTACAGTTTATCTATTTCATTTTTCTCTTTCAGATCCCAGCGTTCACCATTCAATAAATTAAACTCTCTTCACATTCAAATTTAGAGACTTTTATCAGAAAATCAAAAATTAAGTTTAATTAATTATGTCTCTCTTTCCAATATGTCTAAAGGTGTCGAATGGTGCTTTAAATCTCTACTAACTTAGAACACATCGAGCATCTATGATGAAATGCAAAAGAACAAATGTAGGTTGTACTCTTCTTTTCTTATACCCTCTATTGGAGTGAACTTCTAATATAAATTTAGATGCTTATTTTCCTTTATACATTAAATTATGATATAATTAATATAAGGCGAAAGAAAGGCGTAAGGTCTTTGAATTCTAGGATTTTAAACATGCATACCCATATTTTTTCTTGCTGTGTTGATTTCTTAATGAAACTCAAACATGCGTGTCCTATATATCTTTGTTTTCTACAGCTGTAGGAAATTTTATGTACGGAGAAAAATATACATGTAACCTGTTTTAATTCTTACAATGTCAGGTTAATTCCAAGTCATCTGTAAAGCTCACTTTGCCCATCCATGTGACCCTTGCCAGCTCACCATGTGCATCCGCTTGTGCGTATCTGAGAAAAAATGGCCCACTCAAGTCATATGGTCGTTCCATTCTTTTTTTTTTTTTTTTCTTTTTCGATATATTTATTAATATAAAGAACCGTTATAGACCATGACCATTGTCATGCAGTTTTAGAAAGTGATTACAAGTAGAAAGAAAGTAATTGAACATAAATGAACCAGAAACAATCGAATCTTCCGCTTCGATTGACTTTAGTGCTTAGGATTAAGTACCGTCCACCTCGATTTCGACGTCCTCGGTTTCCACGTCCACGACCCACAGGCTGCCAAAGCATCTCCTTAGCTTTTGCTGATGGTTTAACCGGTCTTTCTCGGAGAATTCATTTTCCTAATGGTGTCATAAACTCCATCGAATCCGACTCTTTGTCTGAATCCGTTGAATTCCCTCCTCTTTCCAGAGAGATCAATGAGCCAAATTTGTTTGAACCTAATTCAACTCTTCTACAACCTTCCCCTTGCACATTAGAAGTTGTTTGTGGTATCAATGTCTAAATTCCCGACAGACTCTAAGATAGGAGACTCAAAAGTTTCATTGATGATGACCATAACAGGATCAGATTGATCTATAGTTGTTGACATATTCTCAAGAATCGAGAGTGTAGCTAACGAAATGAGATCATCCTCAGTGGCAACGATAATTGGATCAACCAAGTTCGAGTCATTATTTGCAGCGACATGGATGTTAGAAGGAGATACCTCGATGCTTGAAGGAGCTGAGGTAGTGTTGGGGAGAGCTGATTTGGGCGCATTGCTCAAGGCTACAATGCTTGTAGTTGCGTCAATTTCACCGTCTTCGGTAGGGGATTCACTGACAGCAAGTAAACAACGCTTGACTTTATGTCCAAGCTCACCACATCTTCCACATTTAGAAGGTAACCAAGCGTATTCCACATCAACCATTGAAATAACTCCATTTTTATCATCCGCAGAATTCTAGGAGGAAAAGCTTTGCTCAACTCAACCTCAACCAAAATCTTAGCTTCACCCATGAAGATGGGGTCTAACCTGGGCTTATGAGTTGCCATAGGGGCACCTAGACCTGAGGCAATATGACTTATTCTAGGTATAGAATACAAAATATTGGGTATTTTCTTCAAAGTTACCCACACGGGAATTGTTTTGATCTCTGGGATAGCTAATGTTGCCTTCGGAGTCCATGGCGCAACAAACATTAGACAATCGTCAACATGCCATAGTCCCCTTTGGAGAACCCATGTCCTAGTGGATTCGTCAGGTATATGGAATAAGTAATTTGATTCTGCAAGCTTCCTAATAGTTATTTTGCAGTTTCTTCCCCACAACTTATTGAAGACCGCATAAATAAGACCACCAGACGGAGGAGAACATCTATAAAACTGGCCTAAAACATACTCTCTCTGGTTCTCTAAACCTTGCAGCAAGACGTTGATATATCATGGTTTTTATGGTTTTTAGCCATGATATAAGTCTTATTTATAAAGTCTTTTTGGTGTTTTTAGAGTCCTATTAGAGTCTTTGCAGGTTCAGGTACGTTTGGAGCATAATTGGAGATTTTGAAACATTCTGGAGCGTTGTGGATGAAGCTGCTGAAAAGATGAAGTCGAAGTGGTGCTGAATGAACAGTGTCGATCGACACCAAATATTTTCAGAAGATATCGCGACTTTTACAAGTTCTGAAGAAAAGGAAATTTGCCCAGAAGTTTTCTTTATTTACAAAAGTGTCCCAAATCGTGATTTAACCCTTATTTAAGGATTTCAGAGCCATTGTTTAGGCTACATATTATTTTAGAGAGAGATTTGGGGAGATAGATCCTATACTCTGTTCTTGAGAGATTTTGAACTCCTTTATTTCTCTTCTTTATTATTTTATGCAAACTATTTTATTCATGATGTTTTCTTCATTCACCATGTCTGAGTAGTTTGCTAGTTAGGTTTTGGGTTATTCAAGGGTTGATGATAGGTTGTTAGAATTGAATTATTGTTGGGATAAATCTGCTTGTTCTTCATCTGGATTTGTGATTAATGCTGATTTTAGCTTCATGACCTAGAATCTGATCTTAGGTTGATTAATAGATGCGAGAGTATTATTGATTGCCTGAACTAATGTTATAAAATGAGATTTGGTTTAGGGATTTTGTGAACAATCGAACCTGTTATTAATGCTTGTCTAAATTGATAGGATTTGCAAAGAGATTTGTAATTCTAGGGTTTAGACATAGATAATCTTCGCAGCGAGAGTTGGTTGATTTTATAATTGTGTTTCGAGTTCTAGAACGGTTCTTAATAAACATCCTAACAAATTTCTATTCTGCAACTTGGATTCATACCTGCGAATTTCCATAGCCTAGCGTTTTGTCTCCTGAATTTACCAAGTCGTTAATTATTTGCTGTCTTTTATTTCTGATTTTATTCTTAACTTAATTCGAAATTAAAAGTCTGATGTGTCACTATCTCTTTCCCTGTGGATTCGATCCCTAAATACTACAGTGATCTCTTAATTTGATAGAGTAGCTCTAGGGTAAATTTGAGAACATATCAGACGTGATGAGGAATGGTTACCTTCGGGGTCCCGTCGTTCCATTCTTCAGGCAAGACATGGACCAAATGTGTTCCATAGATCTCACGCAAACTTTTTCTTGGTTTGGGGATCCCACGTTTGCCCTCTCACCGATAGCTATTATGGACAAGGGTAAGTTATTGCTTCAAGGTCGTGATACATGATCTCCATACTAAATCCTATGATTTTCTCTTCACACCTACCAGACCCGTTGGTTCTGTTCATTATGTCGAGAATTTATTCTCTGCTTTGTCAAACTAATTTCTCTCTTTCTTTTCTTTGTACCCATGAACCATTGTAATTTAACATTTTCTGCGTAAACGACGGTTTAATTATATATTAACGTGTGGATTTTTTTAATTTTTTTTTGCTATTGTATTATTTGTATCTGGTGCTCGACTTAATAAAACTCTGTTTATTGTGATAAAAGTTGTTTATTGAGAATGGTATAAACGAGATGGTTTAGGTGGTATAAAAGAGTGCAATTGCAAAACCAGGTTGAAACTTGTAGTTACCTGCATATGTAGGACATCTTTCAGCTACATCCTCTTCATCTTCATGTGAGGAATAGTCAATAGCTAGGATAATCTTTATCCAACATAAGCTATTTGGTCTTGCGTAGCAAGTTGTTGTACCTTTATCAAATATTCACGACTCCAACAGTATCACTTTTATATAATACTAAGAGTACATTTTACGGATTTTGTTATATCATAAGCTAAATATGAAATATACATATTTTTTTTTAAAATTTATTCTCTTATTTCATCAGTGGAACATTCTGGACAGCCTTCTAAGTAATAGAATCTATACTCACTAAAAACTAGAAAGCAAGAGATATTCCCTTTGCACATATACAAGCTTGGTCAATAAGAAGTCTATGTTGATCCCCATTAATGCATTGAAACAGAAACGGTTGTTTAGAAACATGAAACTGTGAGATAAGAGTATGTACCTGAGCCAGAATCCAGCCCACATTGCAATCAATATCACTTCAGTGATAACAAACAACAAGAGCATGTCCTTTGTCTGGAAGAAAAGTATAGAATAGTTACAGATTTGTTCATATATAGGACTTTTATATTTTAATTCCCAACAAGCAAGACAAAGTTTCATAAAACACGATCATTACACAAATGATTTCTCTTACAGTTGATAATCACAGTCACAAAGAGTGCTATAAAAATATATTTCAAGAGACATAGCCAAAGAGAAGATTCAGGGGATTAAGTTAATACTTGTTTTAGGAAACGAAAGAAAGAGTCAAGGAAAAAGAACAGTTTCACTCAAGCACTCAAAAACTTTGTTTTGTTTTTAATCTACATACACGAAAGTCAGCAACTAAACAAGATTGGTAATCAATCAACTCTCCACGTATGTGAAGAGTTAATGCGATACCAAACTCTTCAGAAACATTTGAAGTGCAGAGAATTGTTTGAGGTGAACTGAATTATCAAAACTGAGTTTGGTTTATTTTCAATTTTGATTTATGGGTTACTGATATGTATCATTCAATTGCAATTAGTCAAAGTGCTCCATTGTTCAAAGAAGAGAGAGAAATTCAGCTAGACAACTTGATCGATCTTACAACAATGTGGAATCAACTAAGAATTGTACATATCTCATTTTCATATTGACAACCATCAGATTCTGATATTTATTCTTGTCTTCTCAGGGAGACAAAACCAAAGACCTAAGATGTTGCTGGATGTGTACTCTCCATATGAACATGTTGAAGCCAGCTCTAGTGTCAGGTCTTTAAAAGGAAGGCTCCATGGAAGAAAGATCAAGCCAATAAAGCGATGTTCTCAAAGAATGAGTCTACCTCTGATCTCATAAAAGAATATGGTGAAGATGAAGTTGTCTCTAGTCCAAACCTGATATAAGATCGGGGATCAATCCTCAAATCTTAATAACAAACAGTTATCAAAGTGGCAAGCTGGTGCGGAAATGGTGAATGATGGTAGAGATGAAGTGATGAATGGATGATTGACTCACTCAATCGGTGGGCTTGACTGACTCTCTCAATCGGTGGATGAAATATAATGTTTGAATAACACAAACAAGATAAATCACAACTTCTAAAGAACTAAGTAAATCACACACTTAAGACTAAAGAAAGAACAATTCTTCAAGAAAACACACTTGAAAGAAAAGAACAAAATACTTTGATTAATTTTAGATTGAAAAGTGAATTACAATAAAAACGACATTAAGCTTTTATAGGCTCAAATACAACGGTCCTAAGAAGTTAAAAGAAGAAAAGAATCACAAAATTTAAAGAATGTGGCCGTTTGGAGCTTTGATGATGAAATATGGCCAATAAAGGAAATGTCTTGAGCTTTGTATCTAGACAGCTTGGGTGACGCCTTGTATCTTAAGAGTTGGATGATATATCCATGTAATGAGAGTCTCTTGATGGTGAATAATCTCCCAAAGTCGTGCTTGTCTCGGTTCAAGAAGGGAAAGAGCCGTTGGAGAGTTATTGACGCAAGTGTGAATGTTTCCATATAAGGCAAGTCGATGTACCTCTGAATTAGAAGTTAAAATAACTTTCACGTATGAACCGTGTTTGGTATGAATCTAATTCGACGAGCTCCCCAGTTGAGTCAAGATTCCACGCCAAGTCGGTTTGTTTCTTAACTCCTTCTGGTTCGGTCGGAATGATTTGATTAGTAGTCGTATGTCTCCATCGGGTCCATTGAAAATCTTCCAAATTGTATCTTCAATATCTTCTTCATACGAACTCCTTTTTAGCTGATTCTTCTTCGTGGGGAACTCAAGATGAGTTGAGTATACTCTAAAAGTATTTGTTAAGTTTGAATCTTTGGTTTTGGCCTTCATTTGAGCTGAACTTAGCTCGCTTGTCTCCTTAGCTTTCCTCAGATTCATGTTCTCCTCTTTATGCCTCCTGGTTTTGTGCTCCTTAGTTGATGATGACTTGATGTCCTCATCAATACCAGATGAAACATGTACAAAGTTTGTACATCTATTGATAGGAGAATTGTTGAAATCAGGGGAGAGTGTAGTAGAATCACTGTTAGGCATGAATGTAGGATTGAAGGCATAATCTTGTGCTTATCTGCCTATGAGCAACTTGGAGATTATGTCTCTCCCACTCAAGAGGCTGCAATGTCTCTTCTTCTAGTTTGCAGAGATTTCGTTGGAGGTTTATTTGAGGTTAAGCTTGTGGTGAAGAAGTGGACAGAGGGTCCTCTCTCTTCTACATTGTTTAAGCAATTTCCAGACTATTCAAGCTTGTCCTCAAAGGGGGGAGTATTGATAGGATCCATAAAACATATTATTCCAAGAAATTGAAGAAGGGAGCTGAAACAGAACCGAATAGTGTGAACAGAGCTCATGCTGAGCTGGACTATTTATTGGAGAAGAGAAGTTTAGGCCAAGAAGATGAGTTGACCAGTTGACTAGAGATTGAAGCTCGATTACTCTTTCGTATAAATACATTTTACAACTTTTTGTTTAGGATTATCCAGAAATTACATTTGTAACTGAATCTGCATATGTGCGATTCCCTCTATTCGTATGTGAAAAGATCTCAAGATTGTATGTGATCTGAGATACCTTTGTAATTCTTTGGTTTACTTCAATATACAAATGTATTCTTCAGAGATCGAGTATCAACAATCTAACACTTAGACGTGTGCAAAATGCTGACAGAGAACCAACAAGAAACATATGTCGAAGAAACCTCAAGAAAAGATGTCATATAAAAGGAACCTCAAAATACCGGATTATCATGAGCTGCTTTTGATTTTTATTTTTATTATTTTGGTCAAAGAGCATGAGCTTACTTATGAAAGTGTTATAATGACTTATGAAACCTGAAAGACAAGCCAATAAAGCGATGTTCTCAAAGAATGAGTCTACCTCTAATCTCACAAACGAATGAGTCTACCTCTAATCTCACAAACGAATATGGTGAAGATGAAGTTGTCTCTAGTCTATACCAGCTGAAACATGTGCAAATTTCGTACATCTATTGATAGGAGAATTGTTGAAATCAGGGGAGAGTGTAGTAGAATCACTGTTAGGCATGAATGTGGGATTGAAGGCAGAATCTTGTGCTTATCTGCCTATGAGCAACTTGGAGATTACGTATCTCCCACTCAAGTCATAATCTCCCACTCAAGAGGCTGCAATCTCTCTTCTTCCAGTTTGCATAGAGTTAATTGGAGGTCTATTTGAGATTAATTGTTGTGAAGAAGGGAGAAGAGATGTTTCTGATAAAGAGTTCACCATATGGTCCATAGTGAATGGTGGCACGTGCCCCATACTAATATTTTATTTTTCTTTAATAATTGTAATTAATTAATTTAAATATCTTCATATTAGCCTCTAAATTATAAAGCCCATCCAAATACAAGTACAAGATAGAAAAGCCCTTCAAAAAAATATAAATCCCACTTGAGAAATTAAAACGATGATTTTTTTGTTCTTATGTTGACCATGACTTCATATTTTTTTCTTCTTTTTCACTTAGAGATTATGTAATTTTAAATTTATGTTTAATGATTTTTTTTTAATTGTGCCCCATGCTAAAATCAGTTCTGGATCCGCCTCCTCAACCATAAAAACAATGGTGATGCGGTTGTTAAGGTAGGATCTGAACTATCGTGTGAGAGATGCCGTTGATTTTTTGGTACTTTTTGTTTTTTATTTGCGTTTAGATTTGTGGAAAGAGTGGCTTGTCCAGAGCGCATTTAGAGAATTGCTTTCTCAACCTAGAGAATTCTTCTTCAAAAGCGACCAGGTTTGATAGAGTTTCTTCTTTTCAAATGGACATAAAACGTGTTAAGTTTATCAAACTGTTTTGTAAATCACTAAGCATAGTTTACGGATGCTTGATTGGTCAAGAAACTTGAATTGAATATTCTAGATATAAAGTTTCTGAGTTTGAAAGTTCTAGATTTTTTTTGTTACGATCTTTGAAGTCACGTGCTAACTTGTTATGTGATAGTTAGCATATTTACATCATTTTAACATTCATTTAGTAAAAGCATTTGCATTGTTTCATGTATATAACTTGTCCATATAGTCTAGTTTGCATCCATTTTAAAGTTAGTAAGTCTTAGCCTAGGTTATTGCATATTTGTTGCATTTTGAAGTATTTTTGGGTACATTGAAAGACTTTGCAGATTATGGAGGTTAAGCATTGCTTGGAGGATGGCATGGAACTAAAGTATACCAAGAGAAGTCGGGCAAAATGGACTTGAAGCACAAAACCACTACATGAGTAAAGATCGAGCCGGATGAAGAGTTTCAACTCCGATTTAGCCTCGGCGGTCTTCATAAAAGTCATCGATATTTGAGTTAGCTTTCGTTTGGTGGTAGTTTCAAGTCAAACAGTGAAGCCGTTCAAGAGATATGGCCATTTTACAACAGATCGATCGATCTCATGAAGAAAGCAGTATCGGTGTGCTGTATCGGTGTGATCACACCGATACACATATCGGTCTGATGTATCGGTGTGATCACACCGATATTGAGCCCGCGAATTTGCTTACTTAAGACGAAAATACACTGTTGATCATGATGATGAAGTTGACTTTTTATTTCTAAACTTTTCGAGAAACTCTCTCTCTATTTGGTGATTTTAATTGCAAGACATTTGGATCAAAAACTTCAATTCAAGAGTTATTCTTCTCTAATCTCTTCTCTCTACTCTTTCTAATGCTTATTATCAAGTTTTTACAAGTTTTAATCGGTTTGATCATGAGTTGTGAGTAGTTCTTTAGAATCTGAGGTTGGTTAGATCTAGGGTGTTTAGGGTGTTAATCTTGATGCCTAAGAGTTGATTCTTCCATATCTCTTCTTGCTTAATGTTCTTAATGCTAATTTCAACCTTGATCATGTTGAATTTGATTTCTAGGGAATTTTCTCATCCAAAAGATTTGTAAAATTCCTAGATCATTTAAGCAAGAGATTTACATACTTAGCTCACGAAAGTGGTTGTCTAAGGTGTTTATTAGCAGATTAGAACTGAATCTTTATGCTTGTTGCATCTTTGATCACAAATGAAAGTTTGTTCTTGATTAGAAATGTGATGAAAGGATTAAGTCCATGAAAGTGGTTTAATCTATTCTTGAAGTTCTAAGCTTGGGGATTAGCATTTATATGAGTAGAATAGCATTATTGATTACACTTTTAAACACCTGAAAATCAATACCATACCCTTGGATTCATCTTTCCTTAGTTTACAAAAACCTTTTAGAAACTCTGTTTTTGTTTTCACTTATCTTTGTTTGCTTTTATTTATCTTGAAGATAGCTTGTTATTCTTCTGGTTTAATGTTACTAATCAGATACCAAAACCTTCACTAGACTTGCTTAGATTAAGAAGTTTTATGAATTCCTTTTGTCACAACAAACCCATATGGATTGATCCTCAAATACTACAATGACATGTGTAGTAGGATTGAGTAATTGTTAGGAAAGTCCTGTTATCAATTTGGCGCCGTTGCCATTTGGGTTCTGTTTTGTGCATTAGGATTTTAATTCCTCTTGAGACTAAGTTTTATTTTTCAGTTCATTACTAATCTCTTTTGCATGCTCTGTTTTTCCTCTCTATAGGTGCATGAACTTGAGGTCTGGAGGACAAGAAGATCTTGTTGAACCAATAGAAAACATTCATAGACTGAGTAGAAGAGCATTTGCAAGACGAAAACAAGAAAGAGCAGCCCATATAGCACGCTTGGGCATGGACAATCCGGAGGAAGCAGGTGGTCAACCACCACCTCATTATCTTGAACAGCAACAAAGAGCTCAAGGAGAAAGAGTGCCACAGCACCCACCTAGACAGCCACGTCATATTGGAGCTGGAGATGCACCAAACACTCATGGCAATCGCCAAGGGCATCATCCCTCCTCCAGTTGAGAACAACAATTTCGAAATCAAGAGTGGGTTGATCTCTATGGTGCAGAACAACAAGTTTCATGGACTACCAATGGAAGATACTTTGGACCACTTGGATGAGTTTGATAGAATCTGCAGCATGACAAAGATCAATGGGATTTCAGAGGATGGTTTCAAGCTGAGATTGTTCCCATTTTCTCTTGGAGACAAAGCACACCTATGGGAGAAGACACTTCCACAAGGTTCAATCACATCTTGGGACCAATGCAAGAAGTCTTTCTTGGCTAAATTTTTCTCCAACTCAAGAACTGCAAAGCTGAGAAATGACATCTCTAGCTTCACTCAAAGGAGCAATGAAAGTTTCTGTGAAGCATGGGAAAGGTTCAAGAGCTATACTATGCAATGTCCACACCATGGATTTTCTGAAGAGTTTCTACTAAGCACTCTCTACAGAGGTGTGCTTCCTAAATTTCGCATGCTTCTAGACACTGTAAGCAATGGTAATTTTCTGGGTAAGGAGGTTGAAGATGGTCTTCAGCTGGTGGAGAACCTAGCCCAAAGTGATTGTAATTATAGTGATGACTATGATAGATCATCAAGAGGTGGAGGAGATACTGAAGACCAAAGAAGAAGGGAAATGAAAGCCCTCAATGACAAGATGGATAAGCTGCTGCAGGCTTCTCAAAAATCAGTACATTATGTGGGTGAATATGAAGACAGCCATGGACCTCATCAAGAACCAAATGGGGATTTCAGAGAAGAGATCAACTATGTTAGTGGCCAAGGATTTCAAAGGGGCTTCAACAACTATAGGAACAACAACAATAACAATCTATCCTACAGAAGCAACAATGTGGAGAACCCCCAAGATCAAGTTTACCCACACCAAGGTCATAACCAAGTTCCTCCACAAAATCTTTTTGTGCCATACAACCAACAACAAGGGTTTGTTGCCAAGAACAACTATCAAGGGAACCAAGAAAACTTTCAAAAATACCAAGGAGGTCAAAGCAACTTTCAGCCAAGACCACAACAACTCCCTGGTTTTGTGCAGCAAGGGCAACAACAAATCTTAGCACCTCAGGATATGGACATGAAGAATATGCTCAAGCAAATTTTACAAGGCCAAGCACAAGGAGCAATGGACTTAAGCAAGAAGATGGCAGAAATACACAATAAGGTGGACTCAACATTCAATGAGCTCAACTCAAAGATAGAAACACTCAATTCCAAGTACCAGCACATGGAAAACAAAGGCAAAGCATCAACATCAAGGCAACAAGGTACTCTCCCAGGAAATTCGGAGACTAACCCAAAGGAGTACTGCAATGCTATCTACTCTATTAATGAGGATGAGTATGAACTTGTTGTGAGAGAGTTTAAGGAACTACTAGAAGGTCCACATGATGCAGTGTCACCCTCCAACGAGATTACATCTACAATCAATGAGGACATTGAGGCTCAAGATGGGGAGGTGATCATTGAAAAAGACTACATGGTTGTTGCTAAAGATATGGGTAAAAGAGTGTTTGATGAGCCCATGACTTCTACGAAAGCGAGAGTTGATGAGGATGTAATAGAAGTGGCTAAGAAGAGTGATATGGAGGCAACCTTGCCCCACAAAGGAGAAGCTTCTTACAGTGATCTTCCTATTTATAAGCCACCACTACCATATCCTGGGCGAATATTGACTAAGGCACAAAGGAAAGTGCTCTCAAGCTTTAGAGGAAGGATGGAGAAGGCTGGTGCACCTTTGCCCAATGTAGAGAACTTGTCTCAAGTCAAGGGACACATAAAGTTCATCAAAGATTTGCTGGCTAACAGAGAGAAGGTAGAAGAGCTAATGGAAAGCTTTGATCCACCAAGCACAACAAGAGATGAGCCTAAGACTATTCAAAAGCTTGGTAATCCCGAAATTTTTTTGATTTCCTGCTCTCTTGGAGATTTGAAGATTGATGAAGCTTTGTGTGATTCTGGATCAAGTGTCAATGTGATGACCCTTGAAATGTTTAAGAGGCTTGGGATTACAAACATGAAGAAATATCCATCACCTATCACCTTTGTTGATGCTTCTTCAATGCAACTACTAGGCCTTGTTGAAGATTTTCCATTGAAGGTTGGTGAGTGTCTAGTCCCAACTGACTTCATAGTCATGAACATGGTTCAAACAGCCAAGCTACCTCTTCTCTTAGGAACTCCCTTTCTTAACACAGTTGGTGCAAGCCTTGATTTCACCAACAAGAGGGTAATTTTAAAGAGTGTGAATGATAAGGTCTTCTATCCTATGAAGCCTTCTACCTTGGTTTTTTGTGCCACAATCACATGTGCTACTATGAAAACTGATGAAGAACCACCATATACAAAGGGTCAGCTGATGGGATTCACTTCTGTGATGCTGAAAGAAGATGATACTTTTGACCAAAATGAGTATGATGGATTAGGCTTTGATGGTGAGTGCCTACTTGCTATGTTTGATGAAAACAAGATGCTGGAACCTATAGTTGAGACACCAAAGAGGGCAAGAACGAGGTCTAAAAAGAAGAAGAAGTTGTTACACACTGGAGCAAATACCATGTTCATCAAGAAAGGAGAAGGAACTTCAGTTCAACTCCAAGATCCTTCACAAGACTAAGGGTTTGAAAAGTCAAGCTTAGTGACGCTAAACAAGCGCACTTGGGAGGCAATCCCATGTTTATCATTGTATATATTCTTGTCTATATGTTCATAATGTATTTTTGGTGTTTTTGAGTGTTTTTGATCAATAGGTTCGTGTCAAGAAGAAAAGACTTAAGTGCCAAGAAGTTTGAGAAAAGATGTTGATGCATATCGGTGTAGCGTATCAGTGTGACCACACCGATACGCATATCGGTATGCCATATCGGTGAGGCCACACCGATATCTGTATCGGGCGAGCATATCGGTCTGACCCAACTGTTACGCGTATCGGTAGGACGTATCGGTATGGATAGACCGATATAAAAAAAATGTGCTATTGCTCCTAAATCTTGTGCTCATTCAGATTCTTTAATCAATTTCGTCCTACATTCACTCAACAACAAGGTTCGTCCTCCTCCTCCTCCATACCATTCTAGAGGTAACACTTAATCCTCCATTGTACATATCATTTAGCTTTGTGTTTCATTATTTTTGTCATATTGATTGAGTCTCTCTTGAACTTTTATTACACAAGGGACTGTGTAATTTAAGTTTGGGGGGAGAGGTTGAGAGATTTGACTTTATGTTTTGTGTTTCTTATTTTCTCTTTTGCATATTTGAGTCTTCATGCAATCATCTAAGGCATAAAAAAACACAAAAAATCGAAAAATTTGAAAATTTACCAAAAAGAAGCATTCAGAAGTTGTATTTGCATTTTAGGATTGAGTCTAGTTGCATTTCATGTAAGCTTTCATTCATATTGCATAGGGAGCAACGATAAGTTTTCCTTGTAAAATATTGATTTTTGAGATGAAACCATTGCCCACGTTCATAATTGTTTGATGCATTCAAATGAGTTTGAAGTTAAGATAGCACCACACTTGGAATTCATGTCTTGATTTTCATGATTTGGTTGAAGCTTGTTGTGAATTGAACTCATTCCTATTTATAAGAACCATTAATATTGAATTGCAATTATCATGTTTATACATTGGTAAGTGACTCATGGATACCATATACATATTTGGGATGTCTTCTTCCTTTCTACCACTCTCTTGTTATCCCAAGTAGCTTACCACACCCCTAATCAAACCTTCTTTCAAGCCAAAAATCTCTAGTGTGTGTTATGAGGCCTAATTTTCGAATGAACTTACCAAAAAGTGTTGGGTTTAGCACGACAAGGAGAGTCTTCCATGTAGAACTAGCTCACACATCATTGGGCTAGACATAAGCTAGGTTGGTTAGCTTAAGAAGGGGCTTGAGTTGTTGTCTAAAAAAGAAAAAAAAATGGAAAAGAAGAAAAGATTTGGAGAAGGTATAAGGGGAAACAATTTTAGATTGGTTGGCAAAGAAAGTTTGAAAAATAGCTCTAAGAATAAATGTTTGGTAAGCCTCTAAGTTGAAGAAAAGAAAAGAAGCCA
The DNA here is from genome assembly GCA_020283515.1 of Alliaria petiolata. Classification (NCBI taxonomy): domain Eukaryota; kingdom Viridiplantae; phylum Streptophyta; class Magnoliopsida; order Brassicales; family Brassicaceae; genus Alliaria; species Alliaria petiolata. The sequence continues at coordinate 344,757,720 of JAHZTW010000001.1, forward strand.
AAATGGCAAGAGCATCTGAAGGATGTTTAGATTGGCTTACCTAGAATGTAAAATGAGAGCTAAGTAGTGAGAGTAAAAATTCAAAACCATTTGATTAACAAAGATTGAAAAAAAGTTTCTCCTAAGAGTTTAAATGGAAGTGAATATGAGGAGATTGTGTGGGTCAAGAAGGCAAATGCCTTAAGAAAAAGGTAGAATATGAGGGATTTTGTTGGGTTTAGAGATAAGGGTTAAAATTGCAATTGGTACTTGGGTAGATGGAAGTTTGTCCTTGTATGCACAAGTTGTTCTTTACCCTTATTATTTTGCCAAAGTTCATTCTTTCTTGAGAGATCCCTTGCAATGAAAAACTCACATGAATGAGATCATTTTTTATCTCATAACCATTTCCATTAGCCAAATGAGTTCACTTGTAGTGCATAATCATGATCCATGGTTACAAATTGAATGAATGTTAAAGGAATGAAGGATATGAAGGTTTGTGTAGGCTAGACTTGAATTCAATTCATATTTGTGATGAGTGTGGCTAAGATTTTTAAAGTAGAACAAACTCGACACGCATCCTAGAATTATTAACTTGGACAATGGCTTGATTTCTCTTGTTGGCATTTTTGGATTTGAGCTCCCACTTTCACACATCTCTCTTGGATTTGTCATATTTATTTGCTTGAGGGCAAGCAAAAGGCAGGTTTGGGGGAGTTGATAGTTAGCATATTTACATCATTTTAACATTCATTTAGTAAAGCATTTGCATTGTTTCATGTATATAACTTGTCCATATAGTCTAGTTTGCACCCATTTTAGAGTTAGTGAGTCTTAGCCTAGGTTATTGTATATTTGTTGCATTTTGGAGTGTTTTTGGGTACATTGGAGGACTTTTCAGATTATGGAGGTTAAGCATTGCTTGGAAGATGGCATGGAACTAAAGTGTACCAAAAGAAGTTGGACAAAATGGACTTGAAGCACAAAACCACTACATGAGTAAAGATCAATCCGGATGAAGAGTTTCAACTCCGATTTAGCCTCGGCGGTCTTCATGAAAGTCATCGATATTTGAGTTAGCTTTCGTTTGGTGGTAGTTTCAAGCCAAACAGTGAAGCCGTTCAAGAGATATGGCCATTTTACAACAGATCGATTGATCTCATGAAGAAAGCAGTATCGGTGTGCTGTATCGGTGTGATCACACCGATACACATATCGGTCTGATGTATCGGTGTGATCACACCGATATGGAACCCGCGATTTTCTTTACTTAAGACGAAAACGCACTGTTGATCATCATTATGTAGTTGACTTTTTATTTCTAAATTTTTCCAGAAACTCTCTCTGTATTGGGTGATTTTATTTGCAAGATCTTTGGATCAAAAACTTCAATTCAAGAGTTCTCATTCTCTAATCTCTTCCCTTTACTCTTTCTAATGCTTATTATCAAGTTTTTACAAGTTTTTATTGGTTTGATCATGAACTGTGAGTAGTTCTTTAGAATCCAATGTTGGTTAGATTTAGGGTGTTTAGGGTGTTAATCTTGAAGCCTAAGAGTTGATTCTTCCATATCCATTCTTGCTTAATGTTCCTAATGCTAATTTCAACCTTGATCATGTTGAATTTGATTTCTAGGGAATTTTCTCATCCAAAAGATTTGTAAAATTCCTGGATCATTTAAGCAAGAGATTTTCATACTTAGCTCATGAAAGTGATTGTCTAAGGTGTTTATTAGCAGATTAGAACTGAATCTTTATGCTTGTTGCATCTTTGATCACAAGTGAAAGTTTGTTCTTGATTAGAAATGTGATAAAAGGATTAAGTCCATGAAA